>OY759169.1:49656905-50094926 GCA_963662145.1 Sturmia bella
CTTGACCTTGACTTGATCTTAACTTGACCTTGACTTGACCTTGACTTGACCCTGATTTGACCTTGACTTGACCTTGACTTGACCTTGACTTGACCTTGACTTGACCCTGACTTGACCTTGACTTGACCTTGACTTGACCTTGACTTGACTTGACCTTGACATGACCTTGACTTGACCTTGACTTGACCTTGACATGACCTTGACTTGACCTTGACTTGACCTTGACTTGACCTTGACTTGACCTGGACTTGACCTTGACTTGACCTTGACTTGACCTTGACTTGACCTTGACTTGACCTTGACTTTACCTTGACTTAACCTTGACTTGACCCTGACTTGACCTTGACATAACCTTGACTTGACCTTGCCTTGACCTTGACTTGACCCTGACTTGACCTTGACATGACCTTTACTTGACCTTGACTTGACCTTGACTTGACCTTGACTTGACCTTGAGTTGACCTTGACTTAACCTTGACTTGACCTTGACTTGACCTTGACTTGACCTTGACTTGACCCTGACTTGACCTTGACTTGATCTTAACTTGACCTTGACTTGACCTTGACTTGATCTTAACTTGACCTTGACTTGACCCTGATTTGACCTTGACTTGACCTTGACTTGACCTTGACTTGACCCTGACTTGACCTTGACTTGACCTTGACTTGACCTTGACTTGACTTGACCTTGACATGACCTTGACTTGACCTTGACTTGACCTTGACATGACCTTGACTTGACCTTGACTTGACCTTGACTTGACCTTGACTTGACCTTGACTTGACCTTGACTTGACCTTGACTTGACCTTCACTTGACCTTGACTTGACCTTGACTTGACCTTGACCTGACCTTGACTTGACCCTGACTTGACCTTGACATGACCTTTACTTGACCTGACCTTGACTTGACCTTGACTTGACCCTGACTAGACCTTGACTTGACCTTGACTTGACCTTGACTTGACCTTGACTTGACCTTGACTTGACCTTCACTTGACCTTGACTTGACCTTGACTTGACCTTGACCTGACCTTGACTTGACCCTGACTTGACCTTGACATGACCTTTACTTGACTTGACCTTGACTTGACCTTGACTTGACCTTGACCTGACCTTGACATGACCTTGACCTTGACTTGACCTTGACTTGGCCTTGACATGACCTTGACATGACCTTCACTTGACGTTGACTTGACGTTGACTTGACATTGACATGACCTTTACTTGACCTTGACTTGACCTTGACTTGACCCTGACTTGACCTTGACATGACCTTTAATTGACCTTGACTTGACCTTGACCTGACCTTGACATGACCTTGACCTTGACTTGACCTTGACTTGACCTTGACAAGACCTTGACATGACCTTGACTTGACCTTGACTTGACGTTGACTTGACCCTGACTTGACATTGACATGACCTTGACTTGACCTTGACATGACCTTGACTTGACCTTGACTTGACCTTGACATGACCTTGACTTGACCTTGACTTGACCTTGACTTGACCCTGACTTGACCTTGACTTGACCTTGACTTGACCTTGACTTGACCTTGACTTGACCTTGACTTGACCTTGACATGACCTTGACATGACCTTGACTTGACCTTGACTTGACCTTGACTTGACCCTGACTTGACCTTGACTTGACCTTGACTTGACCCTGAGTTGACCTTGACTTGACCTTGACTTGACCCTGACTTGACCTTGACTTGACCTTGACTTGACCTTGACTTGACCTTGACTTGACTTGACCTTGACTTGACCTTTACTTGACCTTGACTTAACCTTGACTTGACCCTGACTTGACATTGACATGACCTTGACTTGACCTTGACTTGACCTTGACATGACCTTGACTTGACCTTGACTTGACCTTGACCTGACCTTGACATGACCTTGACATGACCTTGACATGACCTTGACTTGACCTTGACTTGACCTTGACTTGACCCTGACTTGACCTTGACTTAACCTTCACTTGACCTTGACATGACCTTGACATGACCTTTACATGACCTTGACTTGACCTTGACTTGACCTTGACTTGACCTTGACTTGACCTTGACTTGACCTTGACTTGACCTTGACATGACCTTGACATGACCTTGACTTGACCTTGACTTGACCTTGACTTGACCCTGACTTGACCTTGACTTGACCTTGACTTGACCTTGACTTGACCTTGACTTGACCTTGACTTGACCTTGACATGACCTTGACATGACCTTGACTTGACCTTGACTTGACCTTGACTTGACCCTGACTTGACCTTGACTTGACCTTGACTTGACCCTGAGTTGACCTTGACTTGACCTTGACTTGACCCTGACTTGACCTTGACTTGACCTTGACTTGACCTTGACTTGACCTTGACTTGACCTTGACTTGACTTGACCTTGACTTGACCTTGACTTGACCCTGACTTGACCTTGACTTGACCTTGACTTGACCTTGACTTGATCTTGACTTGACCTTGACTTGACCTTGACTTGACCTTGACCTGACCTTGACATGACCTTGACCTTGACTTGACCTTGACTTGGCCTTGACATGACCTTGACATGACCTTCACTTGACGTTGACTTGACGTTGACTTGACATTGACATGACCTTTACTTGACCTTGACTTGACCTTGACTTGACCCTGACTTGACCTTGACATGACCTTTACTTGACCTTGACTTGACCTTGACCTGACCTTGACATGACCTTGACCTTGACTTGACCTTGACTTGACCTTGACAAGACCTTGACATGACCTTGACTTGACCTTGACTTGACGTTGACTTGACCCTGACTTGACATTGACATGACCTTGACTTGACCTTGACATGACCTTGACATGACCTTGACTTGACCTTGACTTGACCTTGACATGACCTTGACTTGACCTTGACTTGACCTTGACCTGACCTTGACATGACCTTGACATGACCTTGACATGACCTTGACTTGACCTTGACTTGACCTTGACTTGACCCTGACTTGACCTTGACTTGACCTTGACTTAACCTTCACTTGACCTTGACATGACCTTGACATGACCTTTACATGACCTTGACTTGACCTTGACTTGACCTTGACTTGACCTTGACTTGACCTTGACATGACCTTGACATGACCTTGACTTGACCTTGACTTGACCTTGACTTGACCCTGACTTGACCTTGACTTGACCTTGACTTGACCTTGACTTGACCTTGACTTGACATTGACTTAACCTTGACTTGACCTTGACTTGACCTTGACATGACCTTGACTTGACCTTGACTTGACCTTGACTTGACTTTGACTTAACCTTGACTTGACCCTGATTTGACCTTGACATGACCTTGACTTGACCTTGACTTGACCCTGACTTGACCTTGACTTGACCTTGACTTAACCTTCACTTGACCTTGACATGACCTTGACATGACCTTTACATGACCTTGACTTGACCTTGACTTGACCTTGACTTGACCTTGACTTGACCTTGACATGACCTTAACATGACCTTGACTTGACCTTGACATGACCTTGACTTGACCTTGACTTGACCTTGACTTGACCTTGACTTGACCTTGACTTGACCCTGACTTGACCTTGACTTAACCTTGACTTGACCTTGACTTGACCTTGACATGACCTTGACTTGACCTTGACTTGACCTTGACCTTGACTTGACTTTGACTTAACCTTGACTTGACCCTGACTTGACCTTGACATGACCTTTACTTGACCTTGACTTGACCTTGACTTGACCTTGATTTGACCTTGACTTGACCTTGACTTGACCTTGACTTGATCTTGACTTGACCTTGACTTGACCTTGACTTGACCTTGACTTGACCTTGACTTGACCTTGACATAGCCTTGACTTGACCTTGACTTGACCTTGACTTGACCTTGACTTGACCTTGACTTGACCCTGACTTGACCTTGACTTAACTTTGACTTGACCTTGACTTGACCTTGACATGACCTTGACTTAATCTTGACTTGACCTTGACTTGACCTGACCTTGACTTGACCTTAACTTGACCTTGACTTGACCTTGACTTGACCTTGACTTGACCTTGACTTGACCCTGACTTGACTTTGACTTAACCTTGACTTGACCCTGACTTGACCTTGACATGACCTTTACTTGACCTTGACTTGACCTTGACTTGACCTTGATTTGACCTTGACTTGACCTTGACTTGACCTTGACTTGATCTTGACTTGACCTTGACTTGACCTTGACTTGACCTTGACTTGACCTTGACTTGACCTTGACTTGACCTTGACATAGCCTTGACTTGACCTTGACATGACCTTGACTTGACCTTGACTTGACCTTGACTTGAACCTGACTTGACCTTGACTTGACCTTGACTTGACCTTGACTTGACCTTGACCTTGAAATGACCTTGACTTGACCTTGACTTGACCTTGACTTGACCCTGACTTGACCTTGACATGACCTTTACTTGACCTTGACTTGACCTTGACTTGACCTTGAGTTGACCTTGACTTAACCTTGACTTGACCTTGACTTGACCTTGACTTGATCTTAACTTGACCTTGACTTGACCTTGACTTGACCCTGATTTGACCTTGACTTGACCTTAACTTGACCTTGACTTGACCTCGACTTGATCTTAACTTGACCTTGACTTGACCTTGACTTGACCCTGATTTGACCTTGACTTGACCTTGACTTGACCTTGACTTGACCTTGACATGACCTTGACTTGACCTTGACTTGACCTTGACTTGACCTTGACTTGACCTGGACTTGACCTTGACTTGACCTTGCCTTGACCTTGACTTGACCCTGACTTGACCTTGACATGACCTTTACTTGACCTTGACTTGACCTTGACTTGACCTTGACTTGACCTTGAGTTGACCTTGACTTAACCTTGACTTGACCTTGACTTGACCTTGACTTGACCTTGACTTGACCCTGACTTGACCTTGAGTTGACCTTGACTTAACCTTGACTTGACCTTGACTTGACCCTGACTTGACCTTGACTTGACCTTGACTTGACCTTGACTTGACCTTGACTTGACTTGACCTTGACATGACCTTGACTTGACCTTGACTTGACCTTGACATGACCTTGACTTGACCTTGACTTGACCTTGACTTGACTTGACCTTGACATGACCTTGACTTGACCTTGACTTGACCTTGACATGACCTTGACTTGACCTTGACTTGACCTTGACTTGACCTTGACTTGACCTGGACTTGACCTTGACTTGACCTTGACTTGACCTTGACTTGACCTTGACTTGACCTTGACTTAACCTTGACTTGACCCTGACTTGACCTTGACATAACCTTGACTTGACCTTGCCTTGACCTTGACTTGACCCTGACTTGACCTTGACATGACCTTTACTTGACCTTGACTTGACCTTGACTTGACCTTGAGTTGACCTTGACTTAACCTTGACTTGACCTTGACTTGACCTTGACTTGACCTTGACTTGACCCTGACTTGACCTTGACTTGATCTTAACTTGACCTTGACTTGACCTTGACTTGATCTTAACTTGACCTTGACTTGACTTGACCTTGACATGACCTTGACTTGACCTTGACTTGACATGACCTTGACTTGACCTTGACTTGACCTTGACTTGACCTTGACTTGACCTTGACTTGACCTTGACTTGACCTCGACTTGACCTTGACTTGACCTTCACTTGACCTTGACTTGACCTTGACTTGACCTTGACCTGACCTTGACTTGACCCTGACTTGACCTTGACATGACCTTTACTTGACCTTGACTTGACCCTGACTAGACCTTGACATGACCTTTACTTGACCTTGACTTGACCTTGACTTGACCCTGACTTGACCTTGACTTGACTTTGACTTGACCTTGACTTGACCTTGACCTGACCTTGACATGACCTTGACCTTGACTTGACCTTGACTTGGCCTTGACATGACCTTGACATGACCTTCACTTGACGTTGACTTGACGTTGACTTGACATTGACATGACCTTTACTTGACCTTGACTTGACCTTGACTTGACCCTGACTTGACCTTGACATGACCTTTACTTGACCTTGACTTGACCTTGACCTGACCTTGACATGACCTTGACCTTGACTTGACCTTGACTTGACCTTGACAAGACCTTGACATGACCTTGACTTGACCTTGACTTGACGTTGACTTGACCCTGACTTGACATTGACATGACCTTGACTTGACCTTGACATGACCTTGACTTGACCTTGACTTGACCTTGACATGACCTTGACTTGACCTTGACTTGACCTTGACCTGACCTTGACATGACCTTGACATGACCTTGACATGACCTTGACTTGACCTTGACTTGACCTTGACTTGACCCTGACTTGACCTTGACTTGACCTTGACTTAACCTTCACTTGACCTTGACATGACCTTGACATGACCTTTACATGACCTTGACTTGACCTTGACTTGACCTTGACTTGACCTTGACTTGACCTTGAGATGACCTTGACATGACCTTGACTTGACCTTGACTTGACCTTGACTTGACCCTGACTTGACCTTGACTTGACCTTGACTTGACCTTGACTTGACCTTGACTTGACCTTGACTTGACCTTGACTTGACCTTTACTTGACCTTGACTTAACCTTGACTTGACCCTGACTTGACATTGACATGACCTTGACTTGACCTTGACTTGACCTTGACATGACCTTGACTTGACCTTGACTTGACCTTGACCTGACCTTGACATGACCTTGACATGACCTTGACATGACCTTGACTTGACCTTGACTTGACCTTGACTTAACCTTCACTTGACCTTGACATGACCTTGACATGACCTTTACATGACCTTGACTTGACCTTGACTTGACCTTGACTTGACCTTGACTTGACCTTGACTTGACCTTGACTTGACCTTGACTTGACCTTGACATGACCTTGACATGACCTTGACTTGACCTTGACTTGACCTTGACTTGACCCTGACTTGACCTTGACTTGACCTTGACTTGACCTTGACTTGACCTTGACTTGACCTTGACTTGACCTTGACATGACCTTTACATGACCTTGACTTGACCTTGACTTGACCTTGACTTGACCCTGACTTGACCTTGACTTGACCTTGACTTGACCCTGAGTTGACCTTGCCTTGACCTTGACTTGACCTTGACTTGACCCTGACTTGACCTTGACTTGACCTTGACTTGACCTTGACTTGACTTGACCTTGACTTGACCTTGACTTGACCCTGACTTGACCTTGACTTGACCTTGACTTGACCTTGACTTGATCTTGACTTGACCTTGACTTGACCTTGACTTGACCTTGACCTGACCTTGACATGACCTTGACCTTGACTTGACCTTGACTTGGCCTTGACATGACCTTGACATGACCTTCACTTGACGTTGACTTGACGTTGACTTGACATTGACATGACCTTTACTTGACCTTGACTTGACCTTGACTTGACCCTGACTTGACCTTGACATGACCTTTACTTGACCTTGACCTGACCTTGACATGACCTTGACCTTGACTTGACCTTGACTTGACCTTGACAAAACCTTGACATTTCCTTGACTTGACCTTGACTTGACGTTGACTTGACCCTGACTTGACATTGACATGACCTTGACTTGACCTTGACTTGACCTTGACATGACCTTGACTTGACCTTGACTAGACCTTGACATGACCTTGACTTGACCTTGACTTGACCTTGACCTGACCTTGACATGACCTTGACATGACCTTGACATGACCTTGACTTGACCTTGACTTGACCTTGACTTGACCCTGACTTGACCTTGACTTGACCTTGACTTAACCTTCACTTGACCTTGACATGACCTTGACATGACCTTTACATGACCTTGACTTGACCTTGACTTGACCTTGACTTGACCTTGACATGACCTTGACATGACCTTGACTTGACCTTGACTTGACCTTGACTTGACCCTGACTTGACCTTGACTTGACCTTGACTTGACCTTGACTTGACCTTGACTTTACCTTGACTTGACCTTGACTTGACCTTGACATGACCTTGACTTGACCTTGACTTGACCTTGACTTGACTTTGACTTAACCTTGACTTGACCCTGACTTGACCTTGACATGACCTTGACTTGACCTTGACTTGACCCTGACTTGACCTTGACTTGACCTTGACTTAACCTTCACTTGACCTTGACATGACCTTGACATGACCTTTACATGACCTTGACTTGACCTTGACTTGACCTTGACTTGACCTTGAATTGACCTTGACATGACCTTGACATGACCTTGACTTGACCTTGACATGACCTTGACTTGACCTTGACTTGACCTTGACTTGACCTTGACTTGACCTTGACTTGACCCTGACTTGACCTTGACTTAACCTTGACTTGACCTTGACTTGACCTTGACATGACCTTGACTTGACCTTGACTTGACCTTGACCTTGACTTGACTTTGACTTAACCTTGACTTGACCCTGACTTGACCTTGACATGACCTTTACTTGACCTTGACTTGACCTTGACTTGACCTTGATTTGACCTTGACTTGACCTTGACTTGACCTTGACTTGACCTTGACTTGACCTTGACTTGACCTTGACTTGACCTTGACATAGCCTTGACTTGACCTTGACTTGACCTTGACTTGACCTTGACTTGACCCTGACTTGACCTTGACTTAACCTTGACTTGACCTTGACTTGACCTTGACATGACCTTGACTTGATCTTGACTTGACCTTGACTTGACCTTGACTTGACCTGACCTTGACTTGACCTTAACTTGACCTTGACTTGACCTTGACTTGACCTTGACTTGACCATGACATGACCTTGACTTGACCATGACATGACCTTGACTTGACCTTGACTTGACCTTGACTTGACCTTGACTTGACCTTGACTTGACCTTGACTGGACCTTGACTTGACCTTGACTTGACCTTAACTTGACCTTCACTTGACCTTGACTTGACCTTGACTTGACCTGACCATGACATGACCTTGACTTGACCTTGACTTGACCTTGACCTTGACTTGACCTTGACCTTGACTTGACCTTGACTTGACCTTGACTTGACCTTGACTTGACCTTGACTTGACCTTAACTTGACCTTCACTTGACCTTGACTTGACCTTGACTTAACCTTGACTTGACCTTGACTTGACCTTGACATGACCTTGACTTGACCTTGACTTGACCTTGACCTTGACTTGACCTTGACTTAACCGTGACTTGACCCTGACTTGACCTTGACATGACCTTTACTTGACCTTGACTTGACCTTGACTTGACCTTGACTTGACCTTGACTTGACCTTAACTTGACCTTCACTTGACCTTGACCTGACCATGACATGACCTTGACTTGACCTTGACTTGACCTTGACATGACCTTGACATGACCTTGACATGACCTTGACTTGACCTTGACTTGATCTTGACTTGACCTTGACTTGACCTTGACATGACCTTGACATGACCTTGACTTGACCTTGACCTGACCTTGATTTGACCTTGACTTGACCTTGACTTGACCTTGACTTACCCTTCACTTGACCTTGACATGACCTTGACATGACCTTTACATGACCTTGACTTGACCTTGACTTGACCTTGACTTGACCTTGACATGACCTTGACATGACCTTGACTTGACCTTGACTTGACCTTGACTTGTCCCTGACTTGACCTTGACTTGACCTTGACTTGACCTTGACTTGACCTTGACTTGACCTTGACCTTGAAATGACCTTGACTTGACCTTGACTTGACCTTGACTTGACCTTGACTTAACCTTGACTTGACCCTGACTTGACCTTGACATGACCTTGACTTGACCTTGCCTTGACCTTGACTTGACCCTGACTTGACCTTGACATGACCTTTACTTGACCTTGACTTGACCTTGACTTGACCTTGAGTTGACCTTGACTTAACCTTGACTTGACCTTGACTTGACCTTGACTTGATCTTAACTTGAAATTGACTTGACCTTGACTTGACCCTGATTTGACCTTGACTTGACCTTAACTTGACCTTGACTTGACCTTGACTTGATCTTAACTTGACCTTGACTTGACCTTGACTTGACCCTGATTTGACCTTGACTTGACCTTGACTTGACCTTGACTTGACCTTGACTTGACCCTGACTTGACCTTGACTTGACCTTGACTTGACCTTGACTTGACCTTGACTTGACCTTGACTTGACTTGACCTTGACATGACCTTGACTTGACCTTGACTTGACCTTGACATGACCTTGACTTGACCTTGACTTGACCTTGACTTGACCTTGACCTTGACTTGACCTGGACTTGACCTTGACTTGACCTTGACTTGACCTTGACTTGACCTTGACTTGACCTTGAATTAACCTTGACTTGACCCTGACTTGACCTTGACATAACATTGACTTGACCTTGCCTTGACCTTGACTTGACCCTGACTTGACCTTGACATGACCTTTACTTGACCTTGACTTGACCTTGACTTGACCTTGACTTGACCTTGAGTTGACCTTGACTTAACCTTGACTTGACCTTGACTTGACCTTGACTTGACCTTGACTTGACCCTGACTTGACCTTGACTTGATCTTAACTTGACCTTGACTTGACCTTGACTTGATCTTAACTTGACCTTGACTTGACCTTGACTTGACCTTGACTTGACCCTGATTTGACCTTGACTTGACCTTGACTTGACCTTGACTTGACCCTGACTTGACCTTGACTTGACCTTGACTTGACCTTGACTTGACTTGACCTTGACATGACCTTGACTTGACCTTGACTTGACCTTGACATGACCTTGACTTGACCTTGACTTGACCTTGACTTGACCTTGACTTGACCTTGACTTGACCTTGACTTGACCTTGACTTGACCTTCACTTGACCTTGACTTGACCTTGACTTGACCTTGACATGACCTGACCTTGACTTGACCCTGACTTGACCTTGACATGACCTGACCTTGACTTGACCTTGACTTGACCTTGACATGACCTGACCTTGACTTGACCTTGACTTGACCCTGACTTGACCTTGACTTGACCCTGACTTGACCTTGACTTGACCTTGACTTGACCTTGACTTGACCTTGAGTTGACCTTGACTTAACCTTGACTTGACCTTGACTTGACCTTGACTTGACCTTCACTTGACCTTGACTTGACCTTGACTTGACCTTGACCTGACCTTGACTTGACCCTGACTTGACCTTGACATGACCTGACCTTGACTTGACCTTGACTTGACCCTAACTAGACCTTGACATGACCTTTACTTGACCTTGACTTGACCTTGACTTGACCCTGACTTGACCTTGACTTGACCTTGACTTGACCTTGACTTGACCTTGACCTGACCTTGACATGACCTTGACCTTGACTTGACCTTGACTTGGCCTTGACATGACCTTGACATGACCTTCACTTGACGTTGACTTGACGTTGACTTGACATTGACATGACCTTTACTTGACCTTGACTTGACCTTGACTTGACCCTGACTTGACCTTGACATGACCTTTACTTGATCTTGACTTGACCTTGACTTGACCTTGAGTTGACCTTGACTTAACCTTGACTTGACCTTGACTTGACCTTGACTTGACCTTCACTTGACCTTGACTTGACCTTGACCTGACCTTGACTTGACCCTGACTTGACCTTGACATGACCTGACCTTGACTTGACCTTGACTTGACCCTGACTAGACCTTGACATGACCTTTACTTGACCTTGACTTGAACTTGACTTGACCCTGACTTGACCTTGACTTGACCTTGACTTGACCTTGACTTGACCTTGACCTGACCTTGACATGACCTTGACCTTGACTTGACCTTGACTTGGCCTTGACATGACCTTGACATGACCTTCACTTGACGTTGACTTGACGTTGACTTGACATTGACATGACCTTTACTTGACCTTGACTTGACGTTGACTTGACCCTGACTTGACCTTGACATGACCTTTACTTGACCTTGACTTGACCTTGACCTGACCTTGACATGACCTTGACCTTGACTTGACCTTGACTTGACCTTGACAAGACCTTGACAAGACCTTGACATGACCTTGACTTGACCTTGACTTGACGTTGACTTGACCCTGACTTGACATTGACATGACCTTGACTTGACCTTGACATGACTTTGACTTGACCTTGACTTGACCTTGACATGACCTTGATTTGACCTTGACTTGACCTTGACCTGACCTTGACATGACCTTGACATGACCTTGACATGACCTTGACTTGACCTTGACTTGACCTTGACTTGACCCTGACTTGACCTTGACTTGACCTTGACTTAACCTTCACTTGACCTTGACATGACCTTGACATGACCTTTACATGACCTTGACTTGACCTTGACTTGACCTTGACTTGACCTTGACTTGACCTTGACATGACCTTGACATGACCTTGACTTGACCTTGACTTGACCCTGACTTGACCTTGACTTGACCTTGACTTGACCTTGACTTGACCTTGACTTGACCTTGACTTGACCTTGACTTAACCTTAACTTGACCCTGACTTGACATTGACATGACCTTGACTTGACCTTGACATGACCTTGACTTGACCTTGACTTGACCTTGACTTGACCTTGACCTGACCTTGACATGACCTTGACATGACCTTGACATGACCTTGACTTGACCTTGACTTGACCTTGACTTGACCCTGACTTGACCTTGACTTGACCTTGACTTAACCTTCACTTGACCTTGACATGACCTTGACATGACCTTTACATGACCTTGACTTGACCTTGACTTGACCTTGACTTGACCTTGACTTGACCTTGACTTGACCTTGACTTGACCTTGACTTGACCTTGACTTGACCTTGACATGACCTTGACATGACCTTGACTTGACCTTGACTTGACCTTGACTTGACCCTGACTTGACCTTGACTTGACCTTGACTTGACCCTGAGTTGACCTTGACTTGACCTTGACTTGACCTTGACTTGACCTTGACTTGACCCTGACTTGACCTTGACTTGACCTTGACTTGACCTTGACTTGACTTGACCTTGACAAGACCTTGACTTGACCTTGACTTGACCTTGACATGACCTTGACTTGACCTTGACTTGACCTTGACTTGACCTTGACTTGACCTTGACTTGACCTTGACTTGACCTTCACTTGACCTTGACTTGACCTTGACTTGATCTTGACCTGACCTTGACTTGACCCTGACTTGACCTTGACATGACCTTTACTTGACCTGACCTTGACTTGACCTTGACTTGATCCTGACTAGACCTTGACATGACCTTTACTTGACCTTGACTTGACCTTGACTTGACCCTGACTTGACCTTGACTTGACCTTGACCTGACCTTGACATGACCTTGACCTTGACTTGACCTTGACTTGGCCTTGACATGACCTTGACATGACCTTCACTTGACGTTGACTTGACGTTGACTTGACATTGGCATGACCTTTACTTGACCTTGACTTGACCTTGACTTGACCCTGACTTGACCTTGACATGACCTTTACTTGACCTTGACTTGACCTTGACCTGACCTTGACATGACCTTGACCTTGACTTGACCTTGACTTGACCTTGACAAGACCTTGACATGACCTTGACTTGACCTTGACTTGACGTTGACTTGACCCTGACTTGACATTGACATGACCTTGACTTGACCTTGACTTGACCTTGACATGACCTTGACTTGACCTTGACTTGACCTTGACATGACCTTGACTTGACCTTGACTTGACCTTGACCTGACCTTGACTTGACCCTGACTTGACCTTGACATGACCTTTACTTGACCTGACCTTGACTTGACCTTGACTTGACCCTGACTAGACCTTGACATGACCTTTACTTGACCTTGACATGACCTTGACTTGACCTTGACTTGACCTTGACTTGACCCTGACTTGACCTTGACTTGACCTTGACTTGACCCTGAGTTGACCTTGACTTGACCTTGACTTGACCTTGACTTGACCTTGACTTGACCCTGACTTGACCTTGACTTGACCTTGACTTGACCTTGACTTGACTTGACCTTGACAAGACCTTGACTTGACCTTGACTTGACCTTGACATGACCTTGACTTGACCTTGACTTGACCTTGACTTGACCTTGACTTGACCTTGACTTGACCTTCACTTGACCTTGACTTGACCTTGACTTGACCTTGACCTGACCTTGACTTGACCCTGACTTGACCTTGACATGACCTTTACTTGACCTGACCTTGACTTGACCTTGACTTGACCCTGACTAGACCTTGACATGACCTTTACTTGACCTTGACTTGATCTTGACTTGACCTTGACTTGACCTTGACTTGACCTTGACCTGACCTTGACATGACCTTGACCTTGACTTGACCTTGACTTGGCCTTGACATGACCTTGACATGACCTTCACTTGACGTTGACTTGACGTTGACTTGACATTGGCATGACCTTTACTTGACCTTGACTTGACCTTGACTTGACCCTGACTTGACCTTGACATGACCTTTACTTGACCTTGACTTGACCTTGACCTGACCTTGACATGACCTTGACCTTGACTTGACCTTGACTTGACCTTGACAAGACCTTGACATGACCTTGACTTGACCTTGACTTGACGTTGACTTGACCCTGACTTGACATTGACATGACCTTGACTTGACCTCGACTTGACCTTGACATGACCTTGACTTGACCTTGACTTGACCTTGACATGACCTTGACTTGACCTTGACTTGACCTTGACCTGACCTTGACATGACCTTGACATGACCTTGACTTGACCTTGACTTGACCCTGACTTGACCTTGACTTGACCTTGACTTGACCTTGACTTGACCTTGACTTGACCTTGACTTGACCTTGACTTGACCTTGACTTGACCCTGACTTGACCTTGACTTGACCTTGACTTGACCTTGACTTGACCTTGACTTGACCTTGACTTAACCTTGACTTGACCTTGACTTGACCTTGACATGACCTTTACATGACCTTGACTTGACCTTGACTTGACCTTGACTTGACCTTGACATGACCTTGACATGACCTTGACTTGACCTTGACTTGACCTTGACTTGACCCTGACTTGACCTTGACTTGACCTTGACTTGACCTTGACTTGACCTTGACTTGACCCTGACTTGACCTTGACTTGACCTTGACTTGACCTTGACTTGACCTTGACTTGACCTTGACTTGACCTTGACTTGACCCTGACTTGACCTTGACTTGACCTTGACTTGACCTTGACTTGACCTTGACTTGACCTTGACTTAACCTTCACTTGACCTTGACATGACCTTGACATGACCTTTACATGACCTTGACTTGACCTTGACTTGACCTTGACTTGACCTTGACATGACCTTGACATGACCTTGACTTGACCTTGACTTGACCTTGACTTGACCCTGACTTGACCTTGACTTGACCTTGACTTGACCTTGACTTGACCTTGACTTGACCTTGACTTAACCTTGACTTGACCTTGACTTGACCTTGACATGACCTTGACTTGACCTTGACTTGACCTTGACCTTGACTTGACTTTGACTTAACCTTGACTTGACCCTGACTTGACCTTGACATGACCTTGACTTGACCTTGACTTGACCCTGACTTGACCTTGACTTGACCTTGACTTAACCTTCACTTGACCTTGACATGACCTTGACATGACCTTTACATGACCTTGACTTGACCTTGACTTGACCTTGACTTGACCTTGACTTGACCTTGACATGACCTTGACATGACCTCGACTAGACCTTGACATGACCTTGACTTGACCTTGACTTGACCTTGACTTGACCTTGACTTGACCTTGACTTGACCTTGACTTGACCCTGACTTGACCTTGACTTAACCTTGACTTGACCTTGACTTGACCTTGACATGACCTTGACTTGACCTTGACTTGACCTTGACCTTGACTTGACTTTGACTTAACCTTGACTTGACCCTGACTTGACCTTGACATGACCTTTACTTGACCTTGACTTGACCTTGACTTGACCTTGATTTGACCTTGACTTGACCTTGACTTGACCTTGACTTGATCTTGACTTGACCTTGACTTGACCTTGACTTGACCTTGACTTGACCTTGACTTGACCTTGACTTGACCTTGACATAGCCTTGACTTGACCTTGACTTGACCTTGACTTGACCTTGACTTGACCTTGACTTGACCCTGACTTGACCTTGACTTAACCTTGACTTGACCTTGACTTGACCTTGACATGACCTTGACTTGATCTTGACTTGACCTTGACTTGACCTTGACTTGACCTTGACTTGACCTGACCTTGATTTGACCTTAACTTGACCTTGACTTGACCTTGACTTGACCTTGACTTGACCATGACATGACCTTGACTTGACCATGACATGACCTTGACTTGACCTTGACTTGACCTTGACTTGAACTTGACTTGACCTTGACTTGACCTTGACTTGACCTTGACTTGACCTTAACTTGACCTTCACTTGACCTTGACTTGACCTTGACTTGACCTTGACCTGACCATGACATGACCTTGACTTGACCTTGACTTGACCTTGACTTGACCTTGAATTGACCTTGACTTGACCTTGACTTGACCTTAACTTGACCTTCACTTGACCTTGACTTGACCTTGACTTAACCTTGACTTGACCTTGACTTGACCTTGACATGACCTTGACTTGACCTTGACTTGACCTTGACCTTGACCTGACCTTGACTTAACCTTGACTTGACCCTGACTTGACCTTGACATGACCTTTACTTGACCTTGACTTGACCTTGACTTGACCTTGACTTGACCTTGACTTGACCTTAACTTGACCTTCACTTGACCTTGACCTGACCATGACATGACCTTGACTTGACCTTAACTTGACCTTCACTTGACCTTGACTTGACCTTGACTTGACCTTGACCTGACCATGACATGACCTTGACTTGACCTTGACTTGACCTTGACTTGACCTTGACTTGACCTTGACTTGACCTTGACTTGACCTTAACTTGACCTTCACTTGACCTTGACTTGACCTTGACTTAACCTTGACTTGACCTTGACTTGACCTTGACATGACCTTGACTTGACCTTGACTTGACCTTGACCTTGACCTGACCTTGACTTAACCTTGACTTGACCTTGACTTGACCTTGACATGACCTTGACATGACCTTGACATGACCTTGACTTGACCTTGACTTGATCTTGACTTGACCTTGACTTGACCTTGACATGACCTTGACATGACCTTGACTTGACCTTGACCTGACCTTGATTTGACCTTGACTTGACCTTGACTTGACCTTGACTTACCCTTCACTTGACCTTGACATGACCTTGACATGACCTTTACATGACCTTGACTTGACCTTGACTTGACCTTGACTTGACCTTGACTTGACCTTGACTTGACCTTGACATGACCTTGACATGACCTTGACTTGACCTTGACTTGACCTTGACTTGACCCTGACTTGACCTTGACTTGACCTTGACTTGACCTTGACTTGACCTTGACCTTGAAATGACCTTGACTTGACCTTGACTTGACCTTGACTTGACCTTGACTTGACCTTGACTTAACCTTGACTTGACCCTGACTTGACCTTGACATGACCTTTACTTGACCTTGACTTGACCTTGACTTGACCTTGAGTTGACCTTGACTTAACCTTGACTTGACCTTGACTTGACCTTGACTTGATCTTAACTTGACCTTGACTTGACCCTGATTTGACCTTGACTTGACCTTAACTTGACCTTGACTTGACCTTGACTTGATCTTAACTTGACCTTGACTTGACCTTGACTTGACCCTGATTTGACCTTGACTTGACCTTGACTTGACCTTGACTTGACTTGACCTTGACATGACCTTGACTTGACCTTGACATGACCTTGACTTGACCTTGACTTGATCTTGACTTGACCTTGACTTGACCTTGACATGACCTTGACATGACCTTGACTTGACCTTGACCTGACCTTGATTTGACCTTGACTTGACCTTGACTTGACCTTGACTTACCCTTCACTTGACCTTGACATGACCTTGACATGACCTTTACATGACCTTGACTTGACCTTGACTTGACCTTGACTTGACCTTGACTTGACCTTGACTTGACCTTGACTTGACCTTGACATGACCTTGACATGACCTTGACTTGACCTTGACTTGACCTTGACTTGACCCTGACTTGACCTTGACTTGACCTTGACTTGACCTTGACTTGACCTTGACCTTGAAATGACCTTGACTTGACCTTGACTTGACCTTGACTTGACCTTGACTTAACCTTGACTTGACCCTGACTTGACCTTGACATGACCTTTACTTGACCTTGACTTGACCTTGACTTGACCTTGAGTTGACCTTGACTTAACCTTGACTTGACCTTGACTTGACCTTGACTTGATCTTAACTTGACCTTGACTTGACCCTGATTTGACCTTGACTTGACCTTAACTTGACCTTGACTTGACCTTGACTTGATCTTAACTTGACCTTGACTTGACCTTGACTTGACCCTGATTTGACCTTGACTTGACCTTGACTTGACCTTGACTTGACCCTGACTTGACCTTGACTTGACCTTGACTTGACCTTGACTTGACCCTGACTTGACCTTGACTTGACCTTGACTTGACCTTGACTTGACTTGACCTTGACATGACCTTGACTTGACCTTGACTTGACCTTGACATGACCTTGACTTGACCTTGACTTGACCTTGACTTGACCTTGACTTGACCTGGACTTGACCTTGACTTGACCTTGACTTGACCTTGACTTGACCTTGACTTGACCTTGACTTAACCTTGACTTGACCCTGACTTGACCTTGACATAACCTTGACTTAACCTTGCCTTGACCTTGACTTGACCCTGACTTGACCTTGACATGACCTTTACTTGACCTTGACTTGTCCTTGACTTGACCTTGACTTGACCTTGAGTTGACCTTGACTTAACCTTGACTTGACCTTGACTTGACCTTGACTTGATCTTAACTTGACCTTGACTTGACCTTGACTTGACCCTGACTTGACCTTGACTTGATCTTAACTTGACCTTGACTTGACCTTGACTTGATCTTAACTTGACCTTGACTTGACCTTGACTTGACCCTGATTTGACCTTGACTTGACCTTGACTTGACAATGACTTGACCCTGACTTGACCTTGACTTGACCTTGACTTGACCTTGACTTGACTTGACCTTGACATGACCTTGACTTGACCTTGACTTGACCTTGACATGACCTTGACTTGACCTTGACTTGACCTTGACTTGACCTTGACTTGACCTTGACTTGACCTTCACTTGACCTTCACTTGACCTTGACTTGACCTTGACTTGACCTTGACCTGACCTTGACTTGACCCTGACTTGACCTTGACATGACCTTTACTTGACCTGACCTTGACTTGACCTTGACTTGACCCTGACTAGACCTTGACATGACCTTTACTTGACCTTGACTTGACCTTGACTTGACCCTAACTTGACCTTGACTTGACCTTGACTTGACCTTGACTTGACCTTGACTTGACCTTGACTTGACCTTGACCTGACCTTGACATGACCTTGACCTTGACTTGACCTTGACTTGGCCTTGACATGACCTTGACATGACCTTCACTTGACGTTGACTTGACGTTGACTCGACATTGACATGACCTGTACTTGACCTTGACTTGACCTTGACTTGACCCTGACTTGACCTTGACATGACCTTTACTTGACCTTGACTTGACCTTGACCTGACCTTGACATGACCTTGACCTTGACTTGACCTTGACTTGACCTTGACAAGACCTTGACATGACCTTGACTTGACCTTAACTTGACGTTGACTTGACCCTGACTTGACATTGACATGACCTTGACTTGACCTTGACATGACCTTGACATGACCTTGACTTGACCTTGACTTGACCTTGACCTGACCTTGACATGACCTTGACATGACCTTGACATGACCTTGACATGACCTTGACTTGACCTTGACTTGACCTTGACTTGACCCTGACTTGACCTTGACTTGACCTTGACTTAACCTTCACTTGACCTTGACATGACCTTGACATGACCTTTACATGACCTTGACTTGACCTTGACTTGACCTTGACTTGACCTTGACTTGACCTTGACTTGACCTTGACATGACCTTGACATGACCTTGACTTGACCTTGACTTGACCTTGACTTGACCCTGACTTGACCTTGACTTGACCTTGACTTGACCTTGACTTGACCTTGACTTGACCTTGACTTAACCTTGACTTGACCCTGACTTGACATTGACATGACCTTGACTTGACCTTGACTTGACCTTGACATGACCTTGACTTGACCTTGACTTGACCTTGACCTGACCTTGACATGACCTTGACATGACCTTGACATGACCTTGACTTGACCTTGACTTGACCTTGACTTGACCCTGACTTGACCTTGACTTAACCTTCACTTGACCTTGACATGACCTTGACATGACCTTTACATGACCTTGACTTGACCTTGACTTGACCTTGACTTGACCTTGACTTGACCTTGACTTGACCTTGACTTGACCTTGACATGACCTTGACATGACCTTGACTTGACCTTGACTTGACCTTGACTTGACCCTGACTTGACCTTGACTTGACCTTGACTTGACCCTGAGTTGACCTTGACTTGACCTTGACTTGACCTTGACTTGACCTTGACTTGACCCTGACTTGACCTTGACTTGACCTTGACTTGACCTTGACTTGACCTTGACATGACCTTGACTTGACCTTGACTTGACCTTGACTTGACCTTGACTTGACCTTGACTTGACCTTGACATGACCTTCACTTGACCTTGACTTGACCTTGACTTGACCTTGACCTGACCTTGACTTGACCCTGACTTGACCTTGACATGACCTTTACTTGACATGACCTTGACTTGACCTTGACTTGACCCTGACTAGACCTTGACCTTGACATGACCTTTACTTGACCTTGACTTGACCTTGACCTGACCTTGACATGACCTTGACCTTGACTTGACCTTGACTTGACCTTGACAAGACCTTGACTTGACTTTGACTTGACGTTGACTTGACCCTGACTTGACATTGACATGACCTTGACTTGACCTTGACTTGACCTTGACATGACCTTGACTTGACCTTGACTTGACCTTGACATGACCTTGACTTGACCTTGACTTGACCTTGACCTGACCTTGACATGACCTTGACATGACCTTGACATGACCTTGACTTGACCTTGACTTGACCTTGACTTGACCCTGACTTGACCTTGACTTGACCTTGACTTAACCTTCACTTGACCTTGACATGACCTTGACATGACCTTTACATGACCTTGACTTGACCTTGACTTGACCTTGACTTGACCTTGACTTGACCTTGACATGACCTTGACATGACCTTGACTTGACCTTGACTTGACCTTGACTTGACCCTGACTTGACCTTGACTTGACCTTGACTTGACCTTGACTTGACCTTGACTTGACCTTGACTTGACCTTGACTTGACCTTGACTTGACCTTGACTTGACCTTGACTTGACCTTTACTTGACCTTGACTTAACCTTGACATGACCTTGACATGACCTTGACTTGACCTTGACTTGACCTTGACTTGACCCTGACTTGACCTTGACTTGACCTTGACTTGACCTTGACTTGACCTTGACTTGACCTTGACATGACCTTGACATGACCTTGACTTGACCTTGACTTGACCTTGACTTGACCCTGACTTGACCTTGACTTGACCTTGACTTAACCTTCACTTGATCTTGACATGACCTTGACATGACCTTTACATGACCTTGACTTGACCTTGACTTGACCTTGACTTGACATTGACATGACCTTGACTTGACCTTGACTTGACCCTGACTTGACCTTGACTTGACCTTGAATTAACCTTCACTTGACTTTGACATGACCTTGACATGACCTTTACATGACCTTGACTTGACCTTGACTTGACCTTGACTTGACCTTGACTTGACCTTGACTTGACCTTGACTTGACCTTGACATGACCTTGACATGACCTTGACTTGACCTTGACTTGACCCTGACTTGACCTTGACTTGACCTTGACTTGACCCTGAGTTGACCTTGACTTGACCTTGACTTGACCTTGACTTGACCTTGACTTGACCTTGACATGACCTTGACATGACCTTGACTTAACCTTGACTTTACCTTGACTTGACCCTGACTTGACCTTGACTTGACCTTGACTTGACCTTGACTTGACCTTGACCTTGAAATGACCTTGACTTGACCTTGACTTGACCTTGACTTGACCTTGACCTTGAAATGACCTTGACTTGACCTTGACTTAACCTTCACTTGACCTTGACATGACCTTGACATGACCTTTACATGACCTTGACTTGACCTTGACTTCACCTTGACTTGACCTTGACTTGACCTTGACTTGACCTTGACATGACCTTGACTTGACCTTGACTTGACCCTGACTTGACCTTGACTTGACCTTGACTTGACCTTGACTTGACCTTGACTTGACCTTGACTTGACCTTGACTTAACCTTGACTTGACCCTGACTTGACCTTGACATGACCTTGACCTTGCCTTGACCTTGACTTGACCTTGACATGACCTTGACTTGACCTTGACTTGACCTTGACATGACCTTGACTTGACCTTGACTTGACTTGACCTTGACCTGACCTTGACTTGACCTTGACTTGACCTTGACTTGACCTTGACTTGACCTTGACCTTGAAATGACCTTGACTTGACCTTGACTTGACCTTGACTTGACCTTGACTTGACCTTGACTTGACCTTGACTTGACCTTGACTTGACCTTGACTTAACCTTGACTTGACCCTGACTTGACCTTGACATGACCTTGACCTTGCCTTGACCTTGACTTGACCTTGACATGACCTTGACTTGACCTTGACAAGACCTTGACATGACCTTGACTTGACCTTGACCTGACCTTGATTTGACCTTGACTTGACCTTGACTTGACCTTGACTTAACCTTCACTTGACCTTGACATGACCTTGACTTGACCTTGACTTAACCTTCACTTGACCTTGACATGCCCTTGACATGACCTTTACATGACCTTGACTTGACCTTGACTTGACCTTGACTTGACCCTGACTTGACCTTGACTTGACCTTGACTTGACCTAACTTGACCTTGACTTGACCTTGACAAGACCTTGACTTGACCTTGACTTGACGTTGACTTGACCCTGACTTGACATTGACATGACCTTGACTTGACCTTGACTTGACCTTGACATGACCTTGACTTGACCTTGACTTGACCTTGACTTGACCTTGACATGACCTTGACTTGACCTTGACTTGACCTTGACTTGACCTTGACTTGACCTTGACCTGACCTTGACTTGACCTTGACAAGACCTTGACATGACCTTGACTTGACCTTGACCTGACCTTGATTTGACCTTGACTTGACCTTGACTTAACCTTCACTTGACCTTGACATGACCTTGACATGACCTTTACATGACCTTGACTTGACCTTGACTTGACCTTGACTTGACCTTGACTTGACCTTGACTTGACCTTGACTTGACCTTGACATGACCTTGACTTGACCTTGACTTGACCTTGGCTTGACCTTGACTTGACCTTGACTTGACCTTGACATGACCTTGACTTGACCTTGACCTGACCTTGCCTTGACCTTGACTTGACCCTGACTTGACCTTGACATGACCTTTACTTGACCTTGACTTGACCTTGACTTGACCTTGAGTTGACCTTGACTTAACCTTGACTTGACCTTGACTTGACCTTGACTTGATCTTAACTTGACCTTGACTTGACCTTGACTTGACCCTGATTTCACCTTGACTTGACCTTAACTTGACCTTGACTTGACCTTGACTTGATCTTAACTTGACCTTGACTTGACCTTGACTTGACCCTGATTTGACCTTGACTTGACCTTGACTTGACCTTGACTTGACCTTGACTTGACCCTGACTTGACCTTGACTTGACCTTGACTTGACCTTGACTTGACCTTGACATGACCTTGACTTGACCTTGACTTGACCTTGACATGACCTTGACTTGACCTTGACTTGACCTTGACTTGACCTTGACTTGACCTGGACTTGACCTTGACTTGACCTTGACTTGACCTTGACTTAACCTTGACTTGACCCTGACTTGACCTTGACTTGACCTTGACTTGACCTTGCCTTGACCTTGACTTGACCCTGACTTGACCTTGACATGACCTTTACTTGACCTTGACTTGACCTTGACTTGACCTTGAGTTGACCTTGACTTAACCTTGACTTGACCTTGACTTGACCTTGACTTGATCTTAACTTGACCTTGACTTGACCTTGACTTGACCCTGACTTGACCTTGACTTGATCTTAACTTGACCTTGACTTGACCTTGACTTGATCTTAACTTGACCTTGACTTGACCTTGACTTGACCCTGATTTGACCTTGACTTGACCTTGACTTGACCTTGACTTGACCCTGACTTGACCTTGACTTGACCTTGACTTGACCTTGACTTGACTTGACCTTGACATGACCTTGACTTGACCTTGACTTGACCTTGACATGACCTTGACTTGACCTTGACTTGACCTTGACTTGACCTTGACTTGACCTGGACTTGACCTTGACTTGACCTTGACTTGACCTTGACTTGACCTTGACTTGACCTTGACTTGACCTTCACTTGACCTTGACTTGACCTTGACTTGACCTTCACTTGACCTTGACTTGACCTTGACTTGACCTTGACCTGACCTTGACTTGACCCTGACTTGACCTTGACATGACCTTTACTTGACCTTTACTTGACCTGACCTTGACTTGACCTTGACTTGACCCTGACTAGACCTTGACATGACCTTTACTTGACCTTGACTTGACCTTGACTTGACCTTGACAAGACCTTGACATGACCTTGACTTGACCTTGACTTGACGTTGACTTGACCCTGACTTGACATTGACATGACCTTGACTTGACCTTGACTTGACCTTGACATGACCTTGACTTGACCTTGACTTGACCTTGACATGACCTTGACTTGACCTTGACTTGACCTTGACCTGACCTTGACATGACCTTGACATGACCTTGACATGACCTTGACTTGACCTTGACTTGACCTTGACTTGACCCTGACTTGACCTTGACTTGACCTTGACTTAACCTTCACTTGACCTTGACATGACCTTGACATGACCTTTACATGACCTTGACTTGACCTTGACTTGACCTTGACTTGACCTTGACTTGACCTTGACTTGACCTTGACATGACCTTGACATGACCTTGACTTGACCTTGACTTGACCTTGACTTGACCCTGACTTGACCTTGACTTGACCTTGACTTGACCTTGACTTGACCTTGACTTGACCTTGACCTTGACTTGACCTTGACTTGACCTTTACTTGACCTTGACTTAACCTTGACTTGACCCTGACTTGACATTGACATGACCTTGACTTGACCTTGACCTTGCCTTGACCTTGACTTGACCTTGACATGACCTTGACTTGACCTTGACAAGACCTTGACATGACCTTGACTTGACCTTGACCTGACCTTGATTTGACCTTGACTTGACCTTGACTTGACCTTGACTTGACCTTGACTTGACCTTGACTTAACCTTCACTTGACCTTGACTTGACCTTGACTTGACCTTGACTTGACCTTGACTTAACCTTGACTTGACCCTGACTTGACCTTGACATGACCTTGACCTTGCCTTGACCTTGACTTGACCTTGACATGACCTTGACTTGACCTTGACAAGACCTTGACATGACCTTGACTTGACCTTGACCTGACCTTGATTTGACCTTGACTTGACCTTGACTTGACCTTGACCTGACCTTGACATGACCTTGACATGACCTTGACATGACCTTGACTTGACCTTGACTTGACCTTGACTTAACCTTGACTTGACCCTGACTTGACCTTGACATGACCTTGACCTTGCCTTGACCTTGACTTGACCTTGACATGACCTTGACTTGACCTTGACAAGACCTTGACATGACCTTGACTTGACCTTGACCTGACCTTGATTTGACCTTGACTTAACCTTCACTTGACCTTGACATGACCTTGACTTGACCTTGACTTAACCTTGACTTGACCTTGACTTGACCTGGACTTGACCTTGACTTGACCTTGACCTGACCTTGCCTTGACCTTGACTTGACCCTGACTTGACCTTGACATGACCTTTACTTGACCTTGACTTGACCTTGACTTGACCTTGAGTTGACCTTGACTTAACCTTGACTTGACCTTGACTTGACCTTGACTTGATCTTAACTTGACCTTGACTTGACCTTGACTTGACCCTGATTTCACCTTGACTTGACCTTAACTTGACCTTGACTTGACCTTGACTTGATCTTAACTTGACCTTGACTTGACCTTGACTTGACCCTGATTTGACCTTGACTTGACCTTGACTTGACCTTGACTTGACCTTGACTTGACCCTGACTTGACCTTGACTTGACCTTGACTTGACCTTGACTTGACCTTGACATGACCTTGACTTGACCTTGACTTGACCTTGACATGACCTTGACTTGACCTTGACTTAACCTTGACTTGACCTTGACTTGACCTGGACTTGACCTTGACTTGACCTTGACTTGACCTTGACTTAACCTTGACTTGACCCTGACTTGACCTTGACATGACCTTGACTTGACCTTGCCTTGACCTTGACTTGACCCTGACTTGACCTTGACATGACCTTTACTTGACCTTGACTTGACCTTGACTTGACCTTGAGTTGACCTTGACTTAACCTTGACTTGACCTTGACTTGACCTTGACTTGATCTTAACTTGACCTTGACTTGACCTTGACTTGACCCTGACTTGACCTTGACTTGATCTTAACTTGACCTTGACTTGACCTTGACTTGATCTTAACTTGACCTTGACTTGACCTTGACTTGACCCTGATTTGACCTTGACTTGACCTTGACTTGACCTTGACTTGACCCTGACTTGACCTTGACCTTGACTTGACCTTGACTTGACTTGACCTTGACATGACCTTGACTTGACCTTGACTTGACCTTGACATGACCTTGACTTGACCTTGACTTGACCTTGACTTGACCTTGACTTGACCTGGACTTGACCTTGACTTGACCTTGACTTGACCTTGACTTGACCTTGACTTGACCTTGACTTGACCTTGACTTGACCTTGACTTGACCTTGACTTGACCTTGACTTGACCTTCACTTGACCTTGACTTGACCTTGACTTGACCTTGACCTGACCTTGACTTGACCCTGACTTGACCTTGACATGACCTTTACTTGACCTTTACTTGACCTGACCTTGACTTGACCTTGACTTGACCCTGACTAGACCTTGACATGACCTTTACTTGACCTTGACTTGACCTTGACTTGACCTTGACAAGACCTTGACATGACCTTGACTTGACCTTGACTTGACGTTGACTTGACCCTGACTTGACATTGACATGACCTTGACTTGACCTTGACTTGACCTTGACATGACCTTGACTTGACCTTGACTTGACCTTGACATGACCTTGACTTGACCTTGACTTGACCTTGACCTGACCTTGACATGACCTTGACCTTGACTTGACCTTGACTTGACCTTGACAAGACCTTGACATGACCTTGACTTGACTTTGACTTGACGTTGACTTGACCCTGACTTGACATTGACATGACCTTGACTTGACCTTGACTTGACCTTGACATGACCTTGACTTGACCTTGACTTGACCTTGACATGACCTTGACTTGACCTTGACTTGACCTTGACCTGACCTTGACATGACCTTGACATGACCTTGACATGACCTTGACTTGACCTTGACTTGACCTTGACTTGACCCTGACTTGACCTTGACTTGACCTTGACTTAACCTTCACTTGACCTTGACATGACCTTGACATGACCTTTACATGACCTTGACTTGACCTTGACTTGACCTTGACTTGACCTTGACTTGACCTTGACATGACCTTGACATGACCTTGACTTGACCTTGACTTGACCTTGACTTGACCCTGACTTGACCTTGACTTGACCTTGACTTGACCTTGACTTGACCTTGACTTGACCTTGACTTGACCTTGACTTGACTTGACCTTTACTTGACCTTGACTTAACCTTGACATGACCTTGACATGACCTTGACTTGACCTTGACTTGACCTTGACTTGACCCTGACTTGACCTTGACTTGACCTTGACTTGACCTTGACTTGACCTTGACTTGACCTTGACATGACCTTGACATGACCTTGACTTGACCTTGACTTGACCTTGACTTGACCCTGACTTGACCTTGACTTGACCTTGATAAGTCAAGGTCACTTGATCTTGACTTGACCTTGACATGACCTTGACATGACCTTGACTTGACCTTGACTTGACCTTGACTTGACCCTGACTTGACCTTGACTTGACCTTGATAAGTCAAGGTCACTTGATCTTGACTTGACCTTGACTTGACCCTGAGTTGACCTTGACTTGACCTTGACTTGACCTTGACATGACCTTGACATGACCTTGACTTAACCTTGACTTTACCTTGACTTGACCCTGACTTGACCTTGACTTGACCTTGACTTGACCTTGACTTGACCTTGACCTTGAAATGACCTTGACTTGACCTTGACTTGACCTTGACTTGACCTTGACTTGACCTTGACTTGACCTTGACTTGACCTTGACTTAACCTTCACTTGACCTTGACATGACCTTGACATGACCTTTACATGACCTTGACTTGACCTTGACTTCACCTTGACTTGACCTTGACTTGACCTTGACTTGACCTTGACATGACCTTGACTTGACCTTGACTTGACCCTGACTTGACCTTGACTTGACCTTGACTTGACCTTGACTTGACCTTGACTTGACCTTGACTTGACCTTGACTTGACCTTGACTTAACCTTGACTTGACCCTGACTTGACCTTGACATGACCTTGACCTTGCCTTGACCTTGACTTGACCTTGACATGACCTTGACTTGACCTTGACTTGACCTTGACATGACCTTGACTTGACCTTGACTTGACTTGACCTTGACCTGACCTTGACTTGACCTTGACTTGACCTTGACTTGACCTTGACTTGACCTTGACCTTGAAATGACCTTGACTTGACCTTGACTTGACCTTGACTTGACCTTGACTTGACCTTGACTTGACCTTGACTTGACCTTGACTTGACCTTGACTTAACCTTGACTTGACCCTGACTTGACCTTGACATGACCTTGACCTTGCCTTGACCTTGACTTGACCTTGACATGACCTTGACTTGACCTTGACAAGACCTTGACATGACCTTGACTTGACCTTGACCTGACCTTGATTTGACCTTGACTTGACCTTGACTTGACCTTGACTTGACCTTGACAAGACCTTGACATGACCTTGACTTGACCTTGACCTGACCTTGATTTGACCTTGACTTGACCTTGACTTGACCTTGACTTAACCTTCACTTGACCTTGACATGCCCTTGACATGACCTTTACATGACCTTGACTTGACCTTGACTTGACCCTGACTTGACCTTGACTTGACCTTGACTTGACCTTAACTTGACCTTGACTTGACCTTGACAAGACCTTGACTTGACCTTGACTTGACGTTGACTTGACCCTGACTTGACATTGACATGACCTTGACTTGACCTTGACTTGACCTTGACATGACCTTGACTTGACCTTGACTTGACCTTGACTTGACCTTGACATGACCTTGACTTGACCTTGACTTGACCTTGACTTGACCTTGACTTGACCTTGACCTGACCTTGACTTGACCTTGACAAGACCTTGACATGACCTTGACTTGACCTTGACCTGACCTTGATTTGACCTTGACTTGACCTTGACTTAACCTTCACTTGACCTTGACATGACCTTGACATGACCTTTACATGACCTTGACTTGACCTTGACTTGACCTTGACTTGACCTTGACTTGACCTTGACTTGACCTTGACTTGACCTTGACATGACCTTGACTTGACCTTGACTTGACCTTGGCTTGACCTTGACTTGACCTTGACTTGACCTTGACATGACCTTGACTTGACCTTGACCTGACCTTGCCTTGACCTTGACTTGACCCTGACTTGACCTTGACATGACCTTTACTTGACCTTGACTTGACCTTGACTTGACCTTGAGTTGACCTTGACTTAACCTTGACTTGACCTTGACTTGACCTTGACTTGATCTTAACTTGACCTTGACTTGACCTTGACTTGACCCTGATTTCACCTTGACTTGACCTTAACTTGACCTTGACTTGACCTTGACTTGATCTCAACTTGACCTTGACTTGACCTTGACTTGACCCTGATTTGACCTTGACTTGACCTTGACTTGACCTTGACTTGACCTTGACTTGACCCTGACTTGACCTTGACTTGACCTTGACTTGACCTTGACTTGACCTTGACATGACCTTGACTTGACCTTGACTTGACCTTGACATGACCTTGACTTGACCTTGACTTGACCTTGACTTGACCTTGACTTGACCTGGACTTGACCTTGACTTGACCTTGACTTGACCTTGACTTAACCTTGACTTGACCCTGACTTGACCTTGACTTGACCTTGACTTGACCTTGCCTTGACCTTGACTTGACCCTGACTTGACCTTGACATGACCTTTACTTGACCTTGACTTGACCTTGACTTGACCTTGAGTTGACCTTGACTTAACCTTGACTTGACCTTGACTTGACCTTGACTTGATCTTAACTTGACCTTGACTTGACCTTGACTTGACCCTGACTTGACCTTGACTTGATCTTAACTTGACCTTGACTTGACCTTGACTTGATCTTAACTTGACCTTGACTTGACCTTGACTTGACCCTGATTTGACCTTGACTTGACCTTGACTTGACCTTGACTTGACCCTGACTTGACCTTGACTTGACCTTGACTTGACCTTGACTTGACTTGACCTTGACATGACCTTGACTTGACCTTGACTTGACCTTGACATGACCTTGACTTGACCTTGACTTGACCTTGACTTGACCTTGACTTGACCTGGACTTGACCTTGACTTGACCTTGACTTGACCTTGACTTGACCTTGACTTGACCTTGACTTGACCTTGACTTGACCTTGACTTGACCTTGACTTGACCTTCACTTGACCTTGACTTGACCTTGACTTGACCTTGACCTGACCTTGACTTGACCCTGACTTGACCTTGACATGACCTTTACTTGACCTTTACTTGACCTGACCTTGACTTGACCTTGACTTGACCCTGACTAGACCTTGACATGACCTTTACTTGACCTTGACTTGACCTTGACTTGACCTTGACAAGACCTTGACATGACCTTGACTTGACCTTGACTTGACGTTGACTTGACCCTGACTTGACATTGACATGACCTTGACTTGACCTTGACTTGACCTTGACATGACCTTGACTTGACCTTGACTTGACCTTGACATGACCTTGACTTGACCTTGACTTGACCTTGACCTGACCTTGACATGACCTTGACATGACCTTGACATGACCTTGACTTGACCTTGACTTGACCTTGACTTGACCCTGACTTGACCTTGACTTGACCTTGACTTAACCTTCACTTGACCTTGACATGACCTTGACATGACCTTTACATGACCTTGACTTGACCTTGACTTGACCTTGACTTGACCTTGACTTGACCTTGACTTGACCTTGACATGACCTTGACATGACCTTGACTTGACCTTGACTTGACCTTGACTTGACCCTGACTTGACCTTGACTTGACCTTGACTTGACCTTGACTTGACCTTGACTTGACCTTGACCTTGACCTTGACTTGACCTTGACTTGACCTTTACTTGACCTTGACTTAACCTTGACTTGACCCTGACTTGACATTGACATGACCTTGACTTGACCTTGACCTTGCCTTGACCTTGACTTGACCTTGACATGACCTTGACTTGACCTTGACAAGACCTTGACATGACCTTGACTTGACCTTGACCTGACCTTGATTTGACCTTGACTTGACCTTGACTTGACCTTGACTTGACCTTGACTTGACCTTGACTTAACCTTCACTTGACCTTGACTTGACCTTGACTTGACCTTGACTTGACCTTGACTTAACCTTGACTTGACCCTGACTTGACCTTGACATGACCTTGACCTTGCCTTGACCTTGACTTGACCTTGACATGACCTTGACTTGACCTTGACAAGACCTTGACATGACCTTGACTTGACCTTGACCTGACCTTGATTTGACCTTGACTGGACCTTGACTTGACCTTGACCTGACCTTGACATGACCTTGACATGACCTTGACATGACCTTGACTTGACCTTGACTTGACCTTGACTTAACCTTGACTTGACCCTGACTTGACCTTGACATGACCTTGACCTTGACTTGACCTTGACTTGACCTTGACTTGACCTTGACTTGACCTTGACTTGACCTTGACTTAACCTTGACTTGACCCTGACTTGACCTTGACATGACCTTGACCTTGCCTTGACCTTGACTTGACCTTGACATGACCTTGACTTGACCTTGACAAGACCTTGACATGACCTTGACTTGACCTTGACCTGACCTTGATTTGACCTTGACTTAACCTTCACTTGACCTTGACATGACCTTGACTTGACCTTGACAAGACCTTGACCTTGACTTGACCTTGACATGACCTTGACTTGACCTTGACCTGACCTTGCCTTGACCTTGACTTGACCCTGACTTGACCTTGACATGACCTTTACTTGACCTTGACTTGACCTTGACTTGACCTTGAGTTGACCTTGACTTAACCTTGACTTGACCTTGACTTGACCTTGACTTGATCTTAACTTGACCTTGACTTGACCTTGACTTGACCCTGATTTCACCTTGACTTGACCTTAACTTGACCTTGACTTGACCTTGACTTGATCTTAACTTGACCTTGACTTGACCTTGACTTGACCCTGATTTGACCTTGACTTGACCTTGACTTGACCTTGACTTGACCTTGACTTGACCCTGACTTGACCTTGACTTGACCTTGACTTGACCTTGACTTGACCTTGACATGACCTTGACTTGACCTTGACTTGACCTTGACATGACCTTGACTTGACCTTGACTTAACCTTGACTTGACCTTGACTTGACCTGGACTTGACCTTGACTTGACCTTGACTTGACCTTGACTTAACCTTGACTTGACCCTGACTTGACCTTGACATGACCTTGACTTGACCTTGCCTTGACCTTGACTTGACCCTTACTTGACCTTGACATGACCTTTACTTGACCTTGACTTGACCTTGACTTGACCTTGAGTTGACCTTGACTTAACCTTGACTTGACCTTGACTTGACCTTGACTTGATCTTAACTTGACCTTGACTTGACCTTGACTTGACCCTGACTTGACCTTGACTTGATCTTAACTTGACCTTGACTTGACCTTGACTTGATCTTAACTTGACCTTGACTTGACCTTGACTTGACCCTGATTTGACCTTGACTTGACCTTGACTTGACCTTGACTTGACCCTGACTTGACCTTGACCTTGACTTGACCTTGACTTGACTTGACCTTGACATGACCTTGACTTGACCTTGACTTGACCTTGACATGACCTTGACTTGACCTTGACTTGACCTTGACTTGACCTTGACTTGACCTGGACTTGACCTTGACTTGACCTTGACTTGACCTTGACTTGACCTTGACTTGACCTTGACTTGACCTTGACTTGACCTTGACTTGACCTTGACTTGACCTTGACTTGACCTTCACTTGACCTTGACTTGACCTTGACTTGACCTTGACCTGACCTTGACTTGACCCTGACTTGACCTTGACATGACCTTTACTTGACCTTTACTTGACCTGACCTTGACTTGACCTTGACTTGACCCTGACTAGACCTTGACATGACCTTTACTTGACCTTGACTTGACCTTGACTTGACCTTGACAAGACCTTGACATGACCTTGACTTGACCTTGACTTGACGTTGACTTGACCCTGACTTGACATTGACATGACCTTGACTTGACCTTGACTTGACCTTGACATGACCTTGACTTGACCTTGACTTGACCTTGACATGACCTTGACTTGACCTTGACTTGACCTTGACCTGACCTTGACATGACCTTGACATGACCTTGACATGACCTTGACTTGACCTTGACTTGACCTTGACTTGACCCTGACTTGACCTTGACTTGACCTTGACTTAACCTTCACTTGACCTTGACATGACCTTGACATGACCTTTACATGACCTTGACTTGACCTTGACTTGACCTTGACTTGACCTTGACATGACCTTGACATGACCTTGACTTGACCTTGACTTGACCTTGACTTGACCCTGATTTGACCTTGACTTGACCTTGACTTGACCTTGACTTGACCTTGACTTGACCTTGACTTGACCTTGACCTTGACTTGACCTTGACTTGACCTTTACTTGACCTTGACTTAACCTTGACTTGACCCTGACTTGACATTGACATGACCTTGACTTGACCTTGACTTGACCTTGACATGACCTTGACTTGACCTTGACTTGACCTTGACCTGACCTTGACATGACCTTGACTTGAACCTGACTTGACCTTGACTTGACCTTGACTTAACCTTCACTTGACCTTGACATGACCTTGACATGACCTTTACATGACCTTGACTTGACCTTGACTTGACCTTGACTTGACCTTGACTTGACCTTGACTTGACCTTGACATGACCTTGACATGACCTTGACTTGACCTTGACTTGACCTTGACTTGACCCTGACTTGACCTTGACTTGACCTTGACTTGACCCTGAGTTGACCTTGACTTGACCTTGACTTGACCTTGACTTGACCTTGACTTGACCTTGACATGACCTTGACATGACCTTGACTTGACCTTGACTTGACCTTGACCTGACCCTGACTTGACCTTGACTTGACCTTGACTTGACCTTGACCTTGAAATGACCTTGACTTGACCTTGACTTGACCTTGACTTGACCTTGACTTGACCTTGACATGACCTTGACATGACCTTTACATGACCTTGACTTCACCTTGACTTCACCTTGACTTGACCTTGACTTGACCTTGACTTGACCTTGACATGACCTTGACTTGACCTTGACTTGACCTTGACCTGACCTTGACATGACCTTGACATGACCTTGACATGACCTTGACTTGACCTTGACTTGACCTTGACTTGACCCTGACTTGACCTTGACTTGACCTTGACTTAACCTTCACTTGACCTTGACATGACCTTGACATGACCTTGACATGACCTTTACATGACCTTGACTTGACCTTGACTTGACCTTGACATGACCTTGACATGACCTTGACTTGACCTTGACTTGACCTTGACTTGACCCTGACTTGACCTTGACTTGACCTTGACTTGACCTTGACTTGACCTTGACTTGACCTTTACTTGACCTTGACTTAACCTTGACTTGACCCTGACTTGCCATTGACATGACCTTGACTTGACCTTGACTTGACCTTGACATGACCTTGACTTGACCTTGACTTGACCTTGACATGACCTTGACTTGACCTTGACTTGACCTTGACTTGACCTTGACTTGACCTTGACTTGACCTTGACTTGACCTTCACTTGACCTTGACTTGACCTTGACTTGACCTTGACCTGACCTTGACTTGACCCTGACTTGACCTTGACATGACCTTTACTTGACCTGACCTTGACTTGACCTTGACTTGACCCTGACTAGACCTTGACATGACCTTTACTTGACCTTGACTTGACCTTGACTTGACCCTGACTTGACCTTGACTTGACCTTGACTTGACCTTGACTTGATCTTGACTTGACCTTGACTTGACCTTGACTTGACCTTGACCTGACCTTGACATGACCTTGACCTTGACTTGACCTTGACTTGACCTTGACAAGACCTTGACATGACCTTGACTTGACCTTGACTTGACGTTGACTTGACCCTGACTTGACATTGACATGACCTTGACTTGACCTTGACTTGACCTTGACATGACCTTGACTTGACCTTGACTTGACCTTGACATGACCTTGACTTGACCTTGACCTGACCTTGACATGACCTTGACATGACCTTGACATGACCTTGACTTGACCTTGACTTGATCTTGACTTGACCCTGACTTGACCTTGACTTGACCTTGACTTAACCTTCACTTGACCTTGACATGACCTCGACATGACCTTTACATGACCTTGACTTGACCTTGACTTGATCTTGACTTGACCCTGACTTGACCTTGACTTGACCTTGACTTGACCTTGACTTGACCTTGACATGACCTTGACATGACCTTGACTTGACCTTGACTTGACCTTGACTTGACCCTGACTTGACCTTGACTTGACCTTGACTTGACCCTGAGTTGACCTTGACTTGACCTTGACTTGACCTTGACTTGACCCTGACTTGACCTTGACTTGACCTTGACTTAACCTTTACATGACCTTGACTTGACCTTGACTTGACCTTGACTTGACCTTGACTTGACCTTGACTTGACCTTGACATGACCTTGACATGACCTTGACTTGACCTTGACTTGACCTTGACTTGACCCTGACTTGACCTTGACTTGACCTTGACTTGACCCTGAGTTGACCTTGACTTGACCTTGACTTGACCTTGACTTGACCTTGACTTGACCTTGACATGACCTTGACATGACCTTGACTTGACCTTGACTTGACCTTGACTTGACCCTGACTTGACCTTGACTTGACCTTGACTTGACCTTGACCTTGAAATGACCTTGACTTGACCTTGACTTGACCTTGACTTGACCTTGACTTGACCTTGACATGACCTTGACATGACCTTTACATGACCTTGACTTCACCTTGACTTCACCTTGACTTGACCTTGACTTGACCTTGACTTGACCTTGACATGACCTTGACCTGACCTTGACATGACCTTGACATGACCTTGACATGACCTTGACTTGACCTTGACTTGACCTTGACTTGACCCTGACTTGACCTTGACTTGACCTTGACTTAACCTTCACTTGACCTTGACATGACCTTGACATGACCTTTACATGACCTTGACTTGACCTTGACTTGACCTTGACTTGACCTTGACTTGACCTTGACTTGACCTTGACTTGACCTTGACTTGACCTTGACTTGACCTTGACTTGACCCTGACTTGACCTTGACTTGACCTTGACTTAACCTTCACTTGACCTTGACATGACCTTTACATGACCTTGACTTGACCTTGACTTGACCTTGACTTGACCTTGACTTGACCTTGACTTGACCTTGACATGACCTTGACATGACCTTGACTTGACCTTGACTTGACCTTGACTTGACCTTGACTTGACCCTGACTTGACCTTGACTTGACCTTGACTTGACCCTGAGTTGACCTTGACTTGACCTTGACTTGACCTTGACTTGACCTTGACTTGACCCTGACTTGACCTTGACTTGACCTTGACTTGACCTTGACTTGACCTTGACATGACCTTGACTTGACCTTGACTTGACCTTGACATGACCTTGACTTGACCTTGACTTGACCTTGACTTGACCTTGACTTGACCTTCACTTGACCTCGACTTGACCTTGACTTGACCTTGACCTGACCTTGACTTGACCCTGACTTGACCTTGACATGACCTTTACTTGACCTGACCTTGACTTGACCTTGACTTGACCCTGACTAGACCTTGACATGACCTTTACTTGACCTTGACTTGACCTTGACTTGACCCTGACTTGACCTTGACTTGACCTTGACTTGACCTTGACTTGATCTTGACTTGACCTTGACTTGACCTTGACTTGACCTTGACCTGACCTTGACATGACCTTGACCTTGACTTGACCTTGACTTGACCTTGACAAGACCTTGACATGACCTTGACTTGACCTTGACTTGACGTTGACTTGACCCTGACTTGACATTGACATGACCTTGACTTGACCTTGACTTGACCTTGACATGACCTTGACTTGACCTTGACATGACCTTGACTTGACCTTGACCTGACCTTGACATGACCTTGACATGACCTTGACTTGACCTTGACTTGACCTTGACTTGACCTTTACTTGACCTTGACTTAACCTTGACTTGACCCTGACTTGACATTGACATGACCTTGACTTGACCTTGACTTGACCTTGACTTAACCTTCACTTGACCTTGACATGACCTTTACATGACCTTGACTTGACCTTGACTTGACCTTGACTTGACCTTGACATGACCTTGACATGACCTTGACTTGACCTTGACTTGACCTTGACTTGACCCTGACTTGACCTTGACTTGACCTTGACTTGACCTTGACTTGACCTTGACTTGACCTTGACTTGACCTTGACTTGACCTTGACTTGACCTTTACTTGACCTTGACTTAACCTTGACTTGACCCTGACTTGACATTGACATGACCTTGACATGACCTTGACTTGACCTTGACTTGACCTTGACATGACCTTGACTTGACCTTGACCTGACCTTGACATGACCTTGACATGACCTTGACATGACCTTGACTTGACCTTGACTTGACCTTGACTTGACCCTGACTTGACCTTGACTTGACCTTGACTTAACCTTCACTTGACCTTGACATGACCTTGACATGACCTTTACATGACCTTGACTTGACCTTGACTTGACCTTGACTTGACTTGACCTTGACTTGACCTTGACTTGACCTTGACTTGACTTGACCTTGACTTGACCTTGACTTGACTTGACCTTGACTTGACCTTGACTTGACCTTGACTTGATTTGACATGACCTTGACATGACCTTGACTTGACCTTGACTTGACCTTGACTTGACCTTGACTTGACCTTGACTTGACCTTGACTTGACCTTTACTTGACCTTGACTTAACCTTGACATGACCTTGACATGACCTTGACTTGACCTTGACTTGACCTTGACTTGACCCTGACTTGACCTTGACTTGACCTTGACTTGACCTTGACTTGACCTTGACTTGACCTTGACATGACCTTGACATGACCTTGACTTGACCTTGACTTGACCTTGACTTGACCCTGACTTGACCTTGACTTGACCTTGACTTAACCTTCACTTGATCTTGACATGACCTTGACATGACCTTTACATGACCTTGACTTGACCTTGACTTGACCTTGACTTGACATTGACATGACCTTGACTTGACCTTGACTTGACCCTGACTTGACCTTGACTTGACCTTGAATTAACCTTCACTTGACTTTGACATGACCTTGACATGACCTTTACATGACCTTGACTTGACCTTGACTTGACCTTGACTTGACCTTGACTTGACCTTGACTTGACCTTGACATGACCTTGACATGACCTTGACTTGACCTTGACTTGACCTTGACTTGACCCTGACTTGACCTTGACTTGACCTTGACTTGACCCTGAGTTGACCTTGACTTGACCTTGACTTGACCTTGACTTGACCTTGACTTGACCTTGACATGACCTTGACATGACCTTGACTTAACCTTGACTTTACCTTGACTTGACCCTGACTTGACCTTGACTTGACCTTGACTTGACCTTGACTTGACCTTGACCTTGAAATGACCTTGACTTGACCTTGACTTGACCTTGACTTGACCTTGACTTGACCTTGACTTGACCTTGACTTAACCTTCACTTGACCTTGACATGACCTTGACATGACCTTTACATGACCTTAACTTGACCTTGACTTCACCTTGACTTGACCTTGACTTGACCTTGACTTGACCTTGACATGACCTTGACTTGACCTTGACTTGACCCTGACTTGACCTTGACTTGACCTTGACTTGACCTTGACTTGACCTTGACTTGACCTTGACTTGACCTTGACTTGACCTTGACTTAACCTTGACTTGACCCTGACTTGACCTTGACATGACCTTGACCTTGCCTTGACCTTGACTTGACCTTGACATGACCTTGACTTGACCTTGACTTGACCTTGACATGACCTTGACTTGACCTTGACTTGACCTTGACTTGACTTGACCTTGACCTGACCTTGACTTGACCTTGACTTGACCTTGACTTGACCTTGACTTGACCTTGACCTTGAAATGACCTTGACTTGACCTTGACTTGACCTTGACTTGACCTTGACTTGACCTTGACTTGACCTTGACTTGACCTTGACTTAACCTTGACTTGACCCTGACTTGACCTTGACATGACCTTGACCTTGCCTTGACCTTGACTTGACCTTGACATGACCTTGACTTGACCTTGACAAGACCTTGACATGACCTTGACTTGACCTTGACCTGACCTTGATTTGACCTTGACTTGACCTTGACTTGACCTTGACTTAACCTTCACTTGACCTTGACATGACCTTGACTTGACCTTGACTTAACCTTCACTTGACCTTGACATGCCCTTGACATGACCTTTACATGACCTTGACTTGACCTTGACTTGACCTTGACTTGACCCTGACTTGACCTTGACTTGACCTTGACTTGACCTTAACTTGACCTTGACTTGACCTTGACAAGACCTTGACTTGACCTTGACTTGACGTTGACTTGACCCTGACTTGACATTGACATGACCTTGACTTGACCTTGACTTGACCTTGACATGACCTTGACTTGACCTTGACTTGACCTTGACTTGACCTTGACATGACCTTGACTTGACCTTGACTTGACCTTGACTTGACCTTGACCTGACCTTGACTTGACCTTGACAAGACCTTGACATGACCTTGACTTGACCTTGACCTGACCTTGATTTGACCTTGACTTGACCTTGACTTAACCTTCACTTGACCTTGACATGACCTTGACATGACCTTTACATGACCTTGACTTGACCTTGACTTGACCTTGACTTGACCTTGACTTGACCTTGACTTGACCTTGACTTGACCTTGACATGACCTTGACTTGACCTTGACTTGACCTTGGCTTGACCTTGACTTGACCTTGACTTGACCTTGACATGACCTTGACTTGACCTTGACCTGACCTTGCCTTGACCTTGACTTGACCCTGACTTGACCTTGACATGACCTTTACTTGACCTTGACTTGACCTTGACTTGACCTTGAGTTGACCTTGACTTAACCTTGACTTGACCTTGACTTGACCTTGACTTGATCTTAACTTGACCTTGACTTGACCTTGACTTGACCCTGATTTCACCTTGACTTGACCTTAACTTGACCTTGACTTGACCTTGACTTGATCTTAACTTGACCTTGACTTGACCTTGACTTGACCCTGATTTGACCTTGACTTGACCTTGACTTGACCTTGACTTGACCTTGACTTGACCCTGACTTGACCTTGACTTGACCTTGACTTGACCTTGACTTGACCTTGACATGACCTTGACTTGACCTTGACTTGACCTTGACATGACCTTGACTTGACCTTGACTTGACCTTGACTTGACCTTGACTTGACCTGGACTTGACCTTGACTTGACCTTGACTTGACCTTGACTTAACCTTGACTTGACCCTGACTTGACCTTGACTTGACCTTGACTTGACCTTGCCTTGACCTTGACTTGACCCTGACTTGACCTTGACATGACCTTTACTTGACCTTGACTTGACCTTGACTTGACCTTGAGTTGACCTTGACTTAACCTTGACTTGACCTTGACTTGACCTTGACTTGATCTTAACTTGACCTTGACTTGACCTTGACTTGACCCTGACTTGACCTTGACTTGATCTTAACTTGACCTTGACTTGACCTTGACTTGATCTTAACTTGACCTTGACTTGACCTTGACTTGACCCTGATTTGACCTTGACTTGACCTTGACTTGACCTTGACTTGACCCTGACTTGACCTTGACTTGACCTTGACTTGACCTTGACTTGACTTGACCTTGACATGACCTTGACTTGACCTTGACTTGACCTTGACATGACCTTGACTTGACCTTGACTTGACCTTGACTTGACCTTGACTTGACCTGGACTTGACCTTGACTTGACCTTGACTTGACCTTGACTTGACCTTGACTTGACCTTGACTTGACCTTGACTTGACCTTGACTTGACCTTGACTTGACCTTCACTTGACCTTGACTTGACCTTGACTTGACCTTGACCTGACCTTGACTTGACCCTGACTTGACCTTGACATGACCTTTACTTGACCTTTACTTGACCTGACCTTGACTTGACCTTGACTTGACCCTGACTAGACCTTGACATGACCTTTACTTGACCTTGACTTGACCTTGACTTGACCTTGACAAGACCTTGACATGACCTTGACTTGACCTTGACTTGACGTTGACTTGACCCTGACTTGACATTGACATGACCTTGACTTGACCTTGACTTGACCTTGACATGACCTTGACTTGACCTTGACTTGACCTTGACATGACCTTGACTTGACCTTGACTTGACCTTGACCTGACCTTGACATGACCTTGACATGACCTTGACATGACCTTGACTTGACCTTGACTTGACCTTGACTTGACCCTGACTTGACCTTGACTTGACCTTGACTTAACCTTCACTTGACCTTGACATGACCTTGACATGACCTTTACATGACCTTGACTTGACCTTGACTTGACCTTGACTTGACCTTCACTTGACCTTGACTTGACCTTGACATGACCTTGACATGACCTTGACTTGACCTTGACTTGACCTTGACTTGACCCTGACTTGACCTTGACTTGACCTTGACTTGACCTTGACTTGACCTTGACTTGACCTTGACCTTGACTTGACCTTGACTTGACCTTTACTTGACCTTGACTTAACCTTGACTTGACCCTGACTTGACATTGACATGACCTTGACTTGACCTTGACCTTGCCTTGACCTTGACTTGACCTTGACATGACCTTGACTTGACCTTGACAAGACCTTGACATGACCTTGACTTGACCTTGACCTGACCTTGATTTGACCTTGACTTGACCTTGACTTGACCTTGACTTGACCTTGACTTGACCTTGACTTAACCTTCACTTGACCTTGACTTGACCTTGACTTGACCTTGACTTGACCTTGACTTAACCTTGACTTGACCCTGACTTGACCTTGACATGACCTTGACCTTGCCTTGACCTTGACTTGACCTTGACATGACCTTGACTTGACCTTGACAAGACCTTGACATGACCTTGACTTGACCTTGACCTGACCTTGATTTGACCTTGACTTGACCTTGACTTGACCTTGACCTGACCTTGACATGACCTTGACATGACCTTGACATGACCTTGACTTGACCTTGACTTGACCTTGACTTAACCTTGACTTGACCCTGACTTGACCTTGACATGACCTTGACCTTGACTTGACCTTGACTTGACCTTGACTTGACCTTGACTTGACCTTGACTTAACCTTGACTTGACCCTGACTTGACCTTGACATGACCTTGACCTTGCCTTGACCTTGACTTGACCTTGACATGACCTTGACTTGACCTTAACAAGACCTTGACATGACCTTGACTTGACCTTGACCTGACCTTGATTTGACCTTGACTTGACCTTGACTTGACCTTGACTTGACCTTGACTTGACCTTGATTTAACCTTCACTTGACCTTGACATGACCTTGACTTGACCTTGACTTAACCTTCACTTGACCTTGACATGCCCTTGACATGACCTTGACTTGACCTTGACTTGACCTTGACTTGACCCTGACTTGACCTTGACTTGACCTTGACTTGACCTTAACTTGACCTTGACTTGACCTTGACAAGACCTTGACTTGACCTTGACTTGACGTTGACTTGACCCTGACTTGACATTGACATGACCTTGACTTGACCTTGACTTGACCTTGACATGACCTTGACTTGACCTTGACTTGACCTTGACTTGACCTTGACATGACCTTGACTTGACCTTGACTTGACCTTGACTTGACCTTGACTTGACCTTGACCTGACCTTGACTTGACGTTGACAAGACCTTGACATGACCTTGACTTGACCTTGACCTGACCTTGATTTGACCTTGACTTGACCTTGACTTAACCTTCACTTGACCTTGACATGACCTTGACATGACCTTTACATGACCTTGACTTGACCTTGACTTGACCTTGACTTGACCTTGACTTGACCTTGACTTGACCTTGACTTGACCTTGACATGACCTTGACTTGACCTTGACTTGACCTTGACTTGACCTTGACTTGACCTTGACTTGACCTTGACATGACCTTGACTTGACCTTGACCTGACCTTGCCTTGACCTTGACTTGACCCTGACTTGACCTTGACATGACCTTTACTTGACCTTGACTTGACCTTGACTTGACCTTGAGTTGACCTTGACTTAACCTTGACTTGACCTTGACTTGACCTTGACTTGATCTTAACTTGACCTTGACTTGACCTTGACTTGACCCTGATTTCACCTTGACTTGACCTTAACTTGACCTTGACTTGACCTTGACTTGATCTTAACTTGACCTTGACTTGACCTTGACTTGACCCTGATTTGACCTTGACTTGACCTTGACTTGACCTTGACTTGACCTTGACTTGACCCTGACTTGACCTTGACTTGACCTTGACTTGACCTTGACTTGACCTTGACATGACCTTGACTTGACCTTGACTTGACCTTGACATGACCTTGACTTGACCTTGACTTAACCTTGACTTGACCTTGACTTGACCTGGACTTGACCTTGACTTGACCTTGACTTGACCTTGACTTAACCTTGACTTGACCCTGACTTGACCTTGACATGACCTTGACTTGACCTTGCCTTGACCTTGACTTGACCCTGACTTGACCTTGACATGACCTTTACTTGACCTTGACTTGACCTTGACTTGACCTTGAGTTGACCTTGACTTAACCTTGACTTGACCTTGACTTGACCTTGACTTGATCTTAACTTGACCTTGACTTGACCTTGACTTGACCCTGACTTGACCTTGACTTGATCTTAACTTGACCTTGACTTGACCTTGACTTGATCTTAACTTGACCTTGACTTGACCTTGACTTGACCCTGATTTGACCTTGACTTGACCTTGACTTGACCTTGACTTGACCCTGACTTGACCTTGACCTTGACTTGACCTTGACTTGACTTGACCTTGACATGACCTTGACTTGACCTTGACTTGACCTTGACATGACCTTGACTTGACCTTGACTTGACCTTGACTTGACCTTGACTTGACCTGGACTTGACCTTGACTTGACCTTGACTTGACCTTGACTTGACCTTGACTTGACCTTGACTTGACCTTGACTTGACCTTGACTTGACCTTGACTTGACCTTCACTTGACCTTGACTTGACCTTGACTTGACCTTGACCTGACCTTGACTTGACCCTGACTTGACCTTGACATGACCTTTACTTGACCTTTACTTGACCTGACCTTGACTTGACCTTGACTTGACCCTGACTAGACCTTGACATGACCTTTACTTGACCTTGACTTGACCTTGACTTGACCTTGACAAGACCTTGACATGACCTTGACTTGACCTTGACTTGACGTTGACTTGACCCTGACTTGACATTGACATGACCTTGACTTGACCTTGACTTGACCTTGACATGACCTTGACTTGACCTTGACTTGACCTTGACATGACCTTGACTTGACCTTGACTTGACCTTGACCTGACCTTGACATGACCTTGACATGACCTTGACATGACCTTGACTTGACCTTGACTTGACCTTGACTTGACCCTGACTTGACCTTGACTTGACCTTGACTTAACCTTCACTTGACCTTGACATGACCTTGACATGACCTTTACATGACCTTGACTTGACCTTGACTTGACCTTGACTTGACCTTGACTTGACCTTGACATGACCTTGACATGACCTTGACTTGACCTTGACTTGACCTTGACTTGACCCTGATTTGACCTTGACTTGACCTTGACTTGACCTTGACTTGACCTTGACTTGACCTTGACTTGACCTTGACCTTGACTTGACCTTGACTTGACCTTTACTTGACCTTGACTTAACCTTGACTTGACCCTGACTTGACATTGACATGACCTTGACTTGACCTTGACTTGACCTTGACATGACCTTGACTTGACCTTGACTTGACCTTGACCTGACCTTGACATGACCTTGACTTGAACCTGACTTGACCTTGACTTGACCTTGACTTAACCTTCACTTGACCTTGACATGACCTTGACATGACCTTTACATGACCTTGACTTGACCTTGACTTGACCTTGACTTGACCTTGACTTGACCTTGACTTGACCTTGACTTGACCTTGACTTGACCTTGACCTGACCTTGACTTGACCCTGACTTGACCTTGACATGACCTTTACTTGACCTTTACTTGACCTGACCTTGACTTGACCTTGACTTGACCCTGACTAGACCTTGACATGACCTTTACTTGACCTTGACTTGACCTTGACTTGACCTTGACTTGACCTTGACAAGACCTTGACATGACCTTGACTTGACCTTGACTTGACGTTGACTTGACCCTGACTTGACATTGACATGACCTTGACTTGACCTTGACTTGACCTTGACATGACCTTGACTTGACCTTGACTTGACCTTGACATGACCTTGACTTGACCTTGACTTGACCTTGACCTGACCTTGACATGACCTTGACATGACCTTGACATGACCTTGACTTGACCTTGACTTGACCTTGACTTGACCCTGACTTGACCTTGACTTGACCTTGACTTAACCTTCACTTGACCTTGACATGACCTTGACATGACCTTTACATGACCTTGACTTGACCTTGACTTGACCTTGACTTGACCTTGACTTGACCTTGACATGACCTTGACATGACCTTGACTTGACCTTGACTTGACCTTGACTTGACCCTGATTTGACCTTGACTTGACCTTGACTTGACCTTGACTTGACCTTGACTTGACCTTGACTTGACCTTGACCTTGACTTGACCTTGACTTGACCTTTACTTGACCTTGACTTAACCTTGACTTGACCCTGACTTGACATTGACATGACCTTGACTTGACCTTGACTTGACCTTGACATGACCTTGACTTGACCTTGACTTGACCTTGACCTGACCTTGACATGACCTTGACTTGAACCTGACTTGACCTTGACTTGACCTTGACTTAACCTTCACTTGACCTTGACATGACCTTGACATGACCTTTACATGACCTTGACTTGACCTTGACTTGACCTTGACTTGACCTTGACTTGACCTTGACTTGACCTTGACATGACCTTGACATGACCTTGACTTCACCTTGACTTGACCTTGACTTGACCCTGACTTGACCTTGACTTGACCTTGACTTGACCCTGAGTTGACCTTGACTTGACCTTGACTTGACCTTGACTTGACCTTGACTTGACCTTGACATGACCTTGACTGACCTTGACTTGACCTTGACTTGACCTTGACCTGACCCTGACTTGACCTTGACTTGACCTTGACTTGACCTTGACCTTGAAATGACCTTGACTTGACCTTGACTTGACCTTGACTTGACCTTGACATGACCTTGACATGACCTTTACATGACCTTGACTTCACCTTGACTTCACCTTGACTTGACCTTGACTTGACCTTGACTTGACCTTGACATGACCTTGACTTGACCTTGACTTGACCTTGACCTGACCTTGACATGACCTTGACATGACCTTGACATGACCTTGACTTGACCTTGACTTGACCTTGACTTGACCCTGACTTGACCTTGACTTGACCTTGACTTAACCTTCACTTGACCTTGACATGACCTTGACATGACCTTGACATGACCTTTACATGACCTTGACTTGACCTTGACTTGACCTTGACATGACCTTGACATGACCTTGACTTGACCTTGACTTGACCTTGACTTGACCCTGACTTGACCTTGACTTGACCTTGACTTGACCTTGACTTGACCTTGACTTGACCTTTACTTGACCTTGACTTAACCTTGACTTGACCCTGACTTGACATTGACATGACCTTGACTTGACCTTGACTTGACCTTGACATGACCTTGACTTGACCTTGACTTGACCTTGACATGACCTTGACTTGACCTTGACTTGACCTTGACTTGACCTTGACTTGACCTTGACTTGACCTTGACTTGACCTTCACTTGACCTTGACTTGACCTTGACTTGACCTTGACCTGACCTTGACTTGACCCTGACTTGACCTTGACATGACCTTTACTTGACCTGACCTTGACTTGACCTTGACTTGACCCTGACTAGACCTTGACATGACCTTTACTTGACCTTGACTTGACCTTGACTTGACCCTGACTTGACCTTGACTTGACCTTGACTTGACCTTGACTTGATCTTGACTTGACCTTGACTTGACCTTGACTTGACCTTGACCTGACCTTGACATGACCTTGACCTTGACTTGACCTTGACTTGACCTTGACAAGACCTTGACATGACCTTGACTTGACCTTGACTTGACGTTGACTTGACCCTGACTTGACATTGACATGACCTTGACTTGACCTTGACTTGACCTTGACATGACCTTGACTTGACCTTGACTTGACCTTGACATGACCTTGACTTGACCTTGACCTGACCTTGACATGACCTTGACATGACCTTGACATGACCTTGACTTGACCTTGACTTGATCTTGACTTGACCCTGACTTGACCTTGACTTGACCTTGACTTAACCTTCACTTGACCTTGACATGACCTCGACATGACCTTTACATGACCTTGACATGACCTTGACTTGACCTTGACTTGACCTTGACTTGACCCTGACTTGACCTTGACTTGACCTTGACTTGACCCTGAGTTGACCTTGACTTGACCTTGACTTGACCTTGACTTGACCCTGACTTGACCTTGACTTGACCTTGACTTAACCTTTACATGACCTTGACTTGACCTTGACTTGACCTTGACTTGACCTTGACTTGACCTTGACTTGACCTTGACTTGACCTTGACATGACCTTGACATGACCTTGACTTGACCTTGACTTGACCTTGACTTGACCCTGACTTGACCTTGACTTGACCTTGACTTGACCCTGAGTTGACCTTGACTTGACCTTGACTTGACCTTGACTTGACCTTGACTTGACCTTGACATGACCTTGACATGACCTTGACTTGACCTTGACTTGACCTTGACTTGACCCTGACTTGACCTTGACTTGACCTTGACTTGACCTTGACCTTGAAATGACCTTGACTTGACCTTGACTTGACCTTGACTTGACCTTGACTTGACCTTGACTTGACCTTGACATGACCTTGACATGACCTTTACATGACCTTGACTTCACCTTGACTTCACCTTGACTTGACCTTGACTTGACCTTGACTTGACCTTGACATGACCTTGACCTGACCTTGACATGACCTTGACATGACCTTGACATGACCTTGACTTGACCTTGACTTGACCTTGACTTGACCCTGACTTGACCTTGAGTTGACCTTGACTTAACCTTCACTTGACCTTGACATGACCTTGACATGACCTTTACATGACCTTGACTTGACCTTGACTTGACCTTGACTTGACCTTGACTTGACCTTGACTTGACCTTGACTTGACCCTGACTTGACCTTGACTTGACCTTGACTTAACCTTCACTTGACCTTGACATGACCTTTACATGACCTTGACTTGACCTTGACTTGACCTTGACTTGACCTTGACTTGACCTTGACTTGACCTTGACATGACCTTGACATGACCTTGACTTGACCTTGACTTGACCTTGACTTGACCTTGACTTGACCCTGACTTGACCTTGACTTGACCTTGACTTGACCCTGAGTTGACCTTGACTTGACCTTGACTTGACCTTGACTTGACCTTGACTTGACCCTGACTTGACCTTGACTTGACCTTGACTTGACCTTGACTTGACTTGACCTTGACATGACCTTGACTTGACCTTGACTTGACCTTGACATGACCTTGACTTGACCTTGACTTGACCTTGACTTGACCTTGACTTGACCTTGACTTGACCTTGACTTGACCTTCACTTGACCTCGACTTGACCTTGACTTGACCTTGACCTGACCTTGACTTGACCCTGACTTGACCTTGACATGACCTTTACTTGACCTGACCTTGACTTGACCTTGACTTGACCCTGACTAGACCTTGACATGACCTTTACTTGACCTTGACTTGACCTTGACTTGACCCTGACTTGACCTTGACTTGACCTTGACTTGACCTTGACTTGATCTTGACTTGACCTTGACTTGACCTTGACTTGACCTTGACCTGACCTTGACATGACCTTGACCTTGACTTGACCTTGACTTGACCTTGACAAGACCTTGACATGACCTTGACTTGACCTTGACTTGACGTTGACTTGACCCTGACTTGACATTGACATGACCTTGACTTGACCTTGACTTGACCTTGACATGACCTTGACTTGACCTTGACTTGACCTTGACATGACCTTGACTTGACCTTGACCTGACCTTGACATGACCTTGACATGACCTTGACTTGACCTTGACTTGACCTTGACTTGACCTTTACTTGACCTTGACTTAACCTTGACTTGACCCTGACTTGACATTGACATGACCTTGACTTGACCTTGACTTGACCTTGACTTAACCTTCACTTGACCTTGACATGACCTTGACATGACCTTTACATGACCTTGACTTGACCTTGACTTGACCTTGACTTGACCTTGACTTGACCTTGACATGACCTTGACATGACCTTGACTTGACCTTGACTTGACCTTGACTTGACCCTGACTTGACCTTGACTTGACCTTGACTTGACCTTGACTTGACCTTGACTTGACCTTGACTTGACCTTGACTTGACCTTGACTTGACCTTTACTTGACCTTGACTTAACCTTGACTTGACCCTGACTTGACATTGACATGACCTTGACTTGACCTTGACTTGACCTTGACATGACCTTGACTTGACCTTGACTTGACCTTGACCTGACCTTGACATGACCTTGACATGACCTTGACATGACCTTGACTTGACCTTGCCTTGACCTTGACTTGACCCTGACTTGACCTTGACTTGACCTTGACTTAACCTTCACTTGACCTTGACATGACCTTGACATGACCTTTACATGACCTTGACTTGACCTTGACTTGACCTTGACTTGACTTGACCTTGACTTGACCTTGACTTGACCTTGACTTGACTTGACATGACCTTGACATGACCTTGACTTGACCTTGACTTGACCTTGACTTGACCCTGACTTGACCTTGACTTGACCTTGACTTGACCCTGAGTTGACCTTGACTTGACCTTGACTTGACCTTGACTTGACCTTGACATGACCTTGACATGACCTTGACTTGACCTTGACTTGACCTTGACTTGACCCTGACTTGACCTTGACTTGACCTTGACCTTGACCTTGAAATGACCTTGACTTGACCTTGACTTGACCTTGACTTGACCTTAACTTGACCTTGACTTAACCTTCACTTGACCTTGACATGACCTTGACATGACCTTTACATGACCTTGACTTGACCTTGACTTCACCTTGACTTGACCTTGACTTGACCTTGACATGACCTTGACTTGACCTTGACTTGACCCTGACTTGACCTTGACTTGACCTTGACTTGACCTTGACTTGACCTTGACTTGACCTTGACTTGACCTTGACTTGACCTTGACTTAACCTTGACTTGACCCTGACTTGACCTTGACATGACCTTGACCTTGCCTTGACCTTGACTTGACCTTGACATAACCTTGACTTGACCTTGACTTGACATTGACATGACCTTGACTTGACCTTGACTTGACCTTGACCTGACCTTGACTTGACCTTGACTTGACCTTGACTTGACCTTGACTTGACCTTGACCTTGAAATGACCTTGACTTGACCTTGACTTGACCTTGACTTGACCTTGACTTGACCTTGACTTGACCTTGACTTGACCTTGACTTGACCTTGACTTGACCTTGACTTAACCTTGACTTGACCCTGACTTGACCTTGACATGACCTTGACCTTGCCTTGACCTTGACTTGACCTTGACATGACCTTGACAAGACCTTGACATGACCTTGACTTGACCTTGACCTGACCTTGATTTGACCTTGACTTGACCTTGACTTGACCTTGACTTAACCTTCACTTGACCTTGACATGACCTTGACTTGACCTTGACTTAACCTTCACTTGACCTTGACATGACCTTGACATGACCTTTACATGACCTTGACTTGACCTTGACTTGACCTTGACTTGACCTTGACTTGACCTTGACTTGACCTTGACTTGACCTTGACTTGACCTTGACCTTGAAATGACCTTGACTTGACCTTGACTTGACCTTGACTTGACCTTGACCTTGACTTGACCTTGACTTGACCTTGACTTGACCTTGACTTGACCTTGACTTGACCTTGACTTGACCTTGACTTAACCTTGACTTGACCTTGACATGACCTTGACCTTGCCTTGACCTTGACTTGACCTTGACTTGACCTTGACTTGACCTTGACCTTGAAATGACCTTGCCTTGACCTTGACTTGACCTTGACATGACCTTGACTTGACCTTGACATGACCTTGACTTGACCTTGACTTGACCTTGACCTGACCTTGACTTGACCTTGACTTGACCTTGACTTGACCTTGACTTGACCTTGACTTGACCTTGACCTTGAAATGACCTTGACTTGACCTTGACTTGACCTTGACAAGACCTTGACTTGACCTTGACTTGACGTTGACTTGACCCTGACTTGACATTGACATGACCTTGACTTGACCTTGACTTGACCTTGACATGACCTTGACTTGACCTTGACTTGACCTTGACATGACCTTGACTTGACCTTGACTTGACCTTGACTTGACCTTGACCTGACCTTGACTTGACCTTGACAAGACCTTGACATGACCTTGACTTGACCTTGACCTGACCTTGATTTGACCTTGACTTGACCTTGACTTAACCTTCACTTGACCTTGACATGACCTTGACATGACCTTTACATGACCTTGACTTGACCTTGACTTGACCTTGACTTGACCTTGACTTGACCTTGACTTGACCTTGACTTGACCTTGACATGACCTTGGCTTGACCTTGACCTGACCTTGCGTTGACCTTGACTTGACCCTGACTTGACCTTGACATGACCTTTACTTGACCTTGACTTGACTTTGAGTTGACCTTGACTTGACCTTGAGTTGACCTTGACTTAACCTTGACTTGACCTTGACTTGACCTTGACTTGATCTTAACTTGACCTTGACTTGACCTTGACTTGACCCTGATTTGACCTTGACATGACCTTGACTTGACCTTGACTTGACCTTGACATGACCTTGACTTGACCTTGACTTGACCTTGACCTGACCTTGACATGACCTTGACATGACCTTGACATGACCTTGACTTGACCTTGACTTGACCTTGACTTGACCCTGACTTGACCTTGACTTGACCTTGACTTAACCTTCACTTGACCTTGACATGACCTTGACATGACCTTTACATGACCTTGACTTGACCTTGACTTGACCTTGACTTGACCTTGACTTGACCTTGACTTGACCTTGACTTGACCTTGACATGACCTTGACATGACCTTGACTTGACCTTGACTTGACCTTGACTTGACCCTGACTTGACCTTGACTTGACCTTGACTTGACCCTGAGTTGACCTTGACTTGACCTTGACTTGACCTTGACTTGACCTTGACTTGACCTTGACATGACCTTGACATGACCTTGACTTGACCTTGACTTGACCTTGACTTGACCCTGACTTGACCTTGACTTGACCTTGACTTGACCTTGACCTTGAAATGACCTTGACTTGACCTTGACTTGACCTTGACTTGACCTTGACTTGACCTTGACTTAACCTTCACTTGACCTTGACATGACCTTGACATGACCTTTACATGACCTTGACTTGACCTTGACTTCACCTTGACTTGACCTTGACTTGACCTTGACTTGACCTTGACATGACCTTGACTTGACCTTGACTTGACCCTGACTTGACCTTGACTTGACCTTGACTTGACCTTGATTTGACCTTGACTTGACCTTGACTTGACCTTGACTTGACCTTGACTTGACCTTGACTTAACCTTGACTTGACCCTGACTTGACCTTGACATGACCTTGACCTTGCCTTGACCTTGACTTGACCTTGACATGACCTTGACTTGACCTTGACTTGACCTTGACATGACCTTGACTTGACCTTGACTTGACCTTGACCTGACCTTGACTTGACCTTGACTTGACCTTGACTTGACCTTGACTTGACCTTGACTTGACCTTGACCTTGCCTTGACCTTGACTTGACCTTGACTTGACCTTGACTTGACCTTGACTTGACCTTGACCTTGAAATGACCTTGCCTTGACCTTGACTTGACCTTGACATGACCTTGACTTGACCTTGACATGACCTTGACTTGACCCTGACTTGACCTTGACATGACCTTGACCTTGCCTTGACCTTGACTTGACCTTGACATGACCTTGACAAGACCTTGACATGACCTTGACTTGACCTTGACCTGACCTTGATTTGACCTTGACTTGACCTTGACTTGACCTTGACCTTGAAATGACCTTGACTTGACCTTGACTTGACCTTGACTTGACCTTGACTTAACCTTCACTTGACCTTGACATGACCTTGACATGACCTTTACATGACCTTGACTTGACCTTGACTTGACCTTGACTTGACCTTGACCTGACCTTGACTTGACCTTGACTTGACCTTGACTTGACCCTGACTTGACCTTGACATGACCTTGACCTTGCCTTGACCTTGACTTGACCTTGACATGACCTTGACAAGACCTTGACATGACCTTGACTTGACCTTGACCTGACCTTGATTTGACCTTGACTTGACCTTGACTTGACCTTGACTTAACCTTCACTTGACCTTGACATGACCTTGACTTGACCTTGACTTAACCTTCACTTGACCTTGACATGACCTTGACATGACCTTTACATGACCTTGACTTGACCTTGACTTGACCTTGACTTGACCTTGACCTTGAAATGACCTTGACTTGACCTTGACTTGACCTTGACTTGACCTTGACCTTGAAATGACCTTGACTTGACCTTGACTTGACCTTGACTTGACCTTGACTTGACCTTGACTTGACCTTGACTTGACCTTGACTTGACCTTGACTTAACCTTGACTTGACCCTGACTTGACCTTGACATGACCTTGACCTTGCCTTGACCTTGACTTGACCTTGACTTGACCTTGACTTGACCTTGACCTTGAAATGACCTTGCCTTGACCTTGACTTGACCTTGACATGACCTTGACTTGACCTTGACATGACCTTGACTTGACCTTGACTTGACCTTGACCTGACCTTGACTTGACCTTGACTTGACCTTGACTTGACCTTGACTTGACCTTGACCTTGAAATGACCTTGACTTGACCTTGACTTGACCTTGACTTGACCTTTACTTGACCTTGACAAGACCTTGACTTGACCTTGACTTGACGTTGACTTGACCCTGACTTGACATTGACATGACCTTGACTTGACCTTGACTTGACCTTGACATGACCTTGACTTGACCTTGACTTGACCTTGACTTGACCTTGACATGACCTTGACTTGACCTTGACTTGACCTTGACTTGACCTTGACCTGACCTTGACCTGACCTTGACTTGACCTTGACTTGACCTTGACTTGACCTTCACTTGACCTTGACTTGACCTTGACTTGACCTTGACCTGACCTTGACTTGACCCTGACTTGACCTTGACATGACCTTTACTTGACCTGACCTTGACTTGACCTTGACTTGACCCTGACTAGACCTTGACCTGACCTTGACTTGACCTTGACTTGACCTTGACTTGACCTTGACTTGACCTTGACCTTGAAATGACCTTGACTTGACCTTGACTTGACCTTGACTTGACCTTGACATGACCTTGACTTGACCTTGACTTGACCTTGACATGACCTTGACTTGACCTTGACTTGACCTTGACTTGACCTTGACATGACCTTGACTTGACCTTGACTTGACCTTGACTTGACCTTGACTTGACCTTGACTTGACCTTGACATGACCTTGACTTGACCTTGACTTGACCTTGACATGACCTTGACTTGACCTTGACTTGACCTTGACTTGACCTTGACTTGACCTTGACTTGACCTTCACTTGACCTTGACTTGACCTTGACTTGACCTTGACCTGACCTTGACTTGACCCTGACTTGACCTTGACATGACCTTTACTTGACCTGACCTTGACTTGACCTTGACTTGACCCTGACTAGACCTTGACATGACCTTTACTTGACCTTGACTTGACCTTGACTTGACCCTGACTTGACCTTGACTTGACCTTGACTTGACCTTGACTTGATCTTGACTTGACCTTGACTTGACCTTGACTTGACCTTGACCTGACCTTGACATGACCTTGACCTTGACTTGACCTTGACTTGACCTTGACAAGACCTTGACATGACCTTGACTTGACCTTGACTTGACGTTGACTTGACCCTGACTTGACATTGACATGACCTTGACTTGACCTTGACTTGACCTTGACATGACCTTGACTTGACCTTGACTTGACCTTGACATGACCTTGACTTGACCTTGACCTGACCTTGACATGACCTTGACATGACCTTGACATGACCTTGACTTGACCTTGACTTGACCTTGACTTGACCCTGACTTGACCTTGACTTGACCTTGACTTAACCTTCACTTGACCTTGACATGACCTTGACATGACCTTTACATGACCTTGACTTGACCTTGACTTGACCTTGACTTGACCTTGACATGACCTTGACATGACCTTGACTTGACCTTGACTTGACCTTGACTTGACCCTGACTTGACCTTGACTTGACCTTGACTTGACCTTGACTTGACCTTGACTTGACCTTGACTTGACCTTGACTTGACCTTGACTTGACCTTGACTTGACCTTTACTTGACCTTGACTTAACCTTGACTTGACCCTGACTTGACATTGACATGACCTTGACTTGACCTTGACTTGACCTTGACATGACCTTGACTTGACCTTGACTTGACCTTGACCTGACCTTGACATGACCTTGACATGACCTTGACATGACCTTGACTTGACCTTGACTTGACCTTGACTTGACCCTGACTTGACCTTGACTTGACCTTGACTTAACCTTCACTTGACCTTGACATGACCTTGACATGACCTTTACATGACCTTGACTTGACCTTGACTTGACCTTGACTTGACTTGACCTTGACTTGACCTTGACATGACCTTGACTTGACCTTGACTTGACCTTGACTTGACCTTGACTCGACCTTGACTTGACCTTGACCTGACCTTGACATGACCTTGACTTGACCTTGACTTGACCTTGACATGACCTTGACATGACCTTGAATTGACCCTGACTTGACCTTGACTTGACCCTGAGTTGACCTTGACTTGACCTTGACTTGACCTTGACTTGACCTTGACTTGACCTTGACATGACCTTGACTTGACCTTGACTTGACCTTGACTTGACCCTGACTTGACCTTGACTTGACCTTGACTTGACCTTGACCTTGAAATGACCTTGACTTGACCTTGACTCGACCTTGACTTGACCTTGACTTAACCTTCACTTGACCTTGACATGACCTTGACATGACCTTGACATGACCTTTACATGACCTTGACTTGACCTTGACTTCACCTTGACTTGACCTTGACTTGACCTTGACATGACCTTGACTTGACCTTGACTTGACCCTGACTTGACCTTGACTTGACCTTGACTTGACCTTGACTTGACCTTGACTTGACCTTGACTTGACCTTGACTTGACCTTGACTTGACCTTGACTTGACCTTGACTTAACCTTGACTTGACCCTGACTTGACCTTGACATGACCTTGACCTTGCCTTGACCTTGACTTGACCTTGACATGACCTTGACTTGACCTTGACTTGACCTTGACATGACCTTGACTTGACCTTGACTTGACCTTGACCTGACCTTGACTTGACCTTGACTTGACCTTGACTTGACCTTGACTTGACCTTGACCTTGAAATGACCTTGACTTGACCTTGACTTGACCTTGACTTGACCTTGACTTGACCTTGACTTGACCTTGACTTGACCTTGACTTGACCTTGACTTGACCTTGACTTAACCTTGACTTGACCCTGACATGACCTTGACCTTGCCTTGACCTTGATTTGACCTTGACATGACCTTGACAAGACCTTGACATGACCTTGACTTGACCTTGACCTGACCTTGATTTGACCTTGACTTGACCTTGACTTGACCTTGACTTAACCTTCACTTGACCTTGACATGACCTTGACTTGACCTTGACTTAACCTTCACTTGACCTTGACATGACCTTGACATGACCTTTACATGACCTTGACTTGACCTTGACTTGACCTTGACTTGACCTTGACTTGACCTTGACTTGACCTTGACTTGACCTTGACCTTGAAATGACCTTGACTTGACCTTGACTTGACCTTGACTTGACCTTGACCTTGAAATGACCTTGACTTGACCTTGACTTGACCTTGACTTGACCTTGACTTGACCTTGACTTGACCTTGACTTGACCTTGACTTAACCTTGACTTGACCCTGACTTGACCTTGACATGACCTTGACCTTGCCTTGACCTTGACTTGACCTTGACTTGACCTTGACTTGACCTTGACTTGACCTTGACCTTGAAATGACCTTGCCTTGACCTTGACTTGACCTTGACATGACCTTGACTTGACCTTGACATGACCTTGACTTGACCTTGACTTGACCTTGACCTGACCTTGACTTGACCTTGACTTGACCTTGACTTGACCTTGACTTGACCTTGACCTTGAAATGACCTTGACTTGACCTTGACTTGACCTTGACAAGACCTTGACTTGACCTTGACTTGACGTTGACTTGACCCTGACTTGACATTGACATGACCTTGACTTGACCTTGACTTGACCTTGACATGACCTTGACTTGACCTTGACTTGACCTTGACATGACCTTGACTTGACCTTGACTTGACCTTGACTTGACCTTGACCTGACCTTGACTTGACCTTGACAAGACCTTGACATGACCTTGACTTGACCTTGACCTGACCTTGATTTGACCTTGACTTGACCTTGACTTAACCTTCACTTGACCTTGACATGACCTTGACATGACCTTTACATGACCTTGACTTGACCTTGACTTGACCTTGACTTGACCTTGACTTGACCTTGACTTGACCTTGACTTGACCTTGACATGACCTTGACTTGACCTTGACTTGACCTTGACTTGACCTTGACTTGACCTTGACATGACCTTGACTTGACCTTGACCTGACCTTGCCTTGACCTTGACTTGACCCTGACTTGACCTTGACATGACCTTTACTTGACCTTGACTTGACTTTGACTTCACCTTGACTTGACCTTGACTTGACCTTGAGTTGACCTTGACTTAACCTTGACTTGACCTTGACTTGACCTTGACTTGATCTTAACTTGACCTTGACTTGACCTTGACTTGACCCTGATTTGACCTTGACATGACCTTGACTTGACCTTGACTTGACCTTGACATGACCTTGACTTGACCTTGACTTGACCTTGACCTGACCTTGACATGACCTTGACATGACCTTGACTTGACCTTGACTTGACCTTGACTTGACCCTGACTTGACCTTGACTTGACCTTGACTTAACCTTCACTTGACCTTGACATGACCTTGACATGACCTTTACATGACCTTGACTTGACCTTGACTTGACCTTGACTTGACCTTGACTTGACCTTGACTTGACCTTGACATGACCTTGACATGACCTTGACTTGACCTTGACTTGACCTTGACTTGACCCTGACTTGACCTTGACTTGACCTTGACTTGACCCTGAGTTGACCTTGACCTGACCTTGACTTGACCTTGACTTGACCTTGACTTGACCTTGACATGACCTTGACATGACCTTGACTTGACCTTGACTTGACCTTGACTTGACCCTGACTTGACCTTGACTTGACCTTGACTTGACCTTGACCTTGAAATGACCTTGACTTGACCTTGACTTGACCTTGACTTGACCTTGACTTAACCTTCACTTGACCTTGACATGACCTTGACATGACCTTTACATGACCTTGACTTGACCTTGACTTCACCTTGACTTGACCTTGACTTGACCTTGACTTGACCTTGACATGACCTTGACTTGACCTTGACTTGACCCTGACTTGACCTTGACTTGACCTTGACTTGACCTTGATTTGACCTTGACTTGACCTTGACTTGACCTTGACTTGACCTTGACTTGACCTTGACTTAACCTTGACTTGACCCTGACTTGACCTTGACATGACCTTGACCTTGCCTTGACCTTGACTTGACCTTGACATGACCTTGACTTGACCTTGACTTGACCTTGACATGACCTTGACTTGACCTTGACTTGACCTTGACCTGACCTTGACTTGACCTTGACTTGACCTTGACTTGACCTTGACTTGACCTTGACTTGACCTTGACCTTGAAATGACCTTGACTTGACCTTGACTTGACCTTGACTTGACCTTGACTTGACCCTGACTTGACCTTGACATGACCTTGACCTTGCCTTGACCTTGACTTGACCTTGACATGACCTTGACAAGACCTTGACATGACCTTGACTTGACGTTGACCTGACCTTGATTTGACCTTGACTTGACCTTGACTTGACCTTGACTTAACCTTCACTTGACCTTGACATGACCTTGACTTGACCTTGACTTAACCTTCACTTGACCTTGACATGACCTTGACATGACCTTTACATGACCTTGACTTGACCTTGACTTGACCTTGACTTGACCTTGACTTGGACCTTGACCTTGAAATGACCTTGACTTGACCTTGACTTGACCTTGACTTGACCTTGACTTGACCTTGACTTGACCTTGACCTTGAAATGACCTTGACTTGACCTTGACTTGACCTTGACTTGACCTTGACTTGACCTTGACTTGACCTTGACTTGACCTTGACTTAACCTTGACTTGACCCTGACTTGACCTTGACATGACCTTGACCTTGCCTTGACCTTGACTTGACCTTGACTTGACCTTGACTTGACCTTGACTTGACCTTGACCTTGAAATGACCTTGCCTTGACCTTGACTTGACCTTGACATGACCTTGACTTGACCTTGACATGACCTTGACTTGACCTTGACTTGACCTTGACCTGACCTTGACTTGACCTTGACTTGACCTTGACTTGACCTTGACTTGACCTTGACCTTGAAATGACCTTGACTTGACCTTGACTTGACCTTGACTTGACCTTGACTTGACCTTGACAAGACCTTGACTTGACCTTGACTTGACGTTGACTTGACCCTGACTTGACATTGACATGACCTTGACTTGACCTTGACTTGACCTTGACATGACCTTGACTTGACCTTGACTTGACCTTGACTTGACCTTGACATGACCTTGACTTGACCTTGACTTGACCTTGACTTGACCTTGACCTGACCTTGACCTGACCTTGACTTGACCTTGACAAGACCTTGACATGACCTTGACTTGACCTTGACCTGACCTTGATTTGACCTTGACTTGACCTTGACTTAACCTTCACTTGACCTTGACATGACCTTGACATGACCTTTACATGACCTTGACTTGAAATTGACTTGACCTTGACTTGACCTTGACTTGACCTTGACTTGACCTTGACTTGACCTTGACTTGACCTTGACATGACCTTGACTTGACCTTGACTTGACCTTGACTTGACCTTGACTTGACCTTGACATGACCTTGACTTGACCTTGACCTGACCTTGCCTTGACCTTGACTTGACCCTGACTTGACCTTGACATGACCTTTACTTGACCTTGACTTGACCTTGACTTGACCTTGACTTGACCTTGAGTTGACCTTGACTTAACCTTGACTTGACCTTGACTTGACCTTGACTTGATCTTAACTTGACCTTGACTTGACCTTGACTTGACCCTGATTTGACCTTGACATGACCTTGACTTGACCTTGACTTGACCTTGACATGACCTTGACTTGACCTTGACTTGACCTTGACCTGACCTTGACCTGACCTTGACCTGACCTTGACTTGACCTTGACAAGACCTTGACATGACCTTGACTTGACCTTGACCTGACCTTGATTTGACCTTGACTTGACCTTGACTTAACCTTGACTTAACCTTCACTTGACCTTGACATGACCTTGACATGACCTTTACATGACCTTGACTTGAAATTGACTTGACCTTGACTTGACCTTGACTTGACCTTGACTTGACCTTGACTTGACCTTGACTTGACCTTGACATGACCTTGACTTGACCTTGACTTGACCTTGACTTGATCTTAACTTGACCTTGACTTGACCTTGACTTGACCCTGATTTGACCTTGACATGACCTTGACTTGACCTTGACTTGACCTTGACATGACCTTGACTTGACCTTGACTTGACCTTGACCTGACCTTGACCTGACCTTGACCTGACCTTGACCTGACCTTGACTTGACCTTGACAAGACCTTGACATGACCTTGACTTGACCTTGACCTTGAAATGACCTTGACTTGACCTTGACTTGACCTTGACTTGACCTTGACTTAACCTTCACTTGACCTTGACATGACCTTGACATGACCTTTACATGACCTTGACTTAACCTTGACTTAACCTTCACTTGACCTTGACATGACCTTGACATGACCTTTACATGACCTTGACTTGAAATTGACTTGACCTTGACTTGACCTTGACTTGACCTTGACTTGACCTTGACTTGACCTTGAGTTGACCTTGACTTAACCTTGACTTGACCTTGACTTGACCTTGACTTGATCTTAACTTGACCTTGACTTGACCTTGACTTGACCCTGATTTGACCTTGACATGACCTTGACTTGACCTTGACTTGACCTTGACATGACCTTGACTTGACCTTGACTTGACCTTGACCTGACCTTGACCTGACCTTGACCTGACCTTGACCTGACCTTGACTTGACCTTGACAAGACCTTGACATGACCTTGACTTGACCTTGACCTGACCTTGATTTGACCTTGACTTGACCTTGACTTAACCTTCACTTGACCTTGACATGACCTTGACATGACCTTTACATGACCTTGACTTGAAATTGACTTGACCTTGACTTGACCTTGACTTGACCTTGACTTGACCTTGACTTGACCTTGACTTGACCTTGACATGACCTTGACTTGACCTTGACTTGACCTTGACTTGACCTTGAGTTGACCTTGACTTAACCTTGACTTGACCTTGACTTGACCTTGACTTGATCTTAACTTGACCTTGACTTGACCTTGACTTGACCCTGATTTGACCTTGACATGACCTTGACTTGACCTTGACTTGACCTTGACTTGACCTTGACTTGACCTTGACTTGACCTTGACTTGACCTTGACTTGACCCTGACTTGACCTTGACTTGACCTTGACTTGACCTTGACCTTGAAATGACCTTGACTTGACCTTGACTTGACCTTGACTTGACCTTGACTTAACCTTCACTTGACCTTGACATGACCTTGACATGACCTTTACATGACCTTGACTTGACCTTGACTTCACCTTGACTTGACCTTGACTTGACCTTGACTTGACCTTGACATGACCTTGACTTGACCTTGACTTGACCCTGACTTGACCTTGACTTGACCTTGACTTGACCTTGATTTGACCTTGACTTGACCTTGACTTGACCTTGACTTGACCTTGACTTGACCTTGACTTAACCTTGACTTGACCCTGACTTGACCTTGACATGACCTTGACCTTGCCTTGACCTTGACTTGACCTTGACATGACCTTGACTTGACCTTGACTTGACCTTGACATGACCTTGACTTGACCTTGACTTGACCTTGACCTGACCTTGACTTGACCTTGACTTGACCTTGACTTGACCTTGACTTGACCTTGACTTGACCTTGACCTTGAAATGACCTTGACTTGACCTTGACTTGACCTTGACTTGACCTTGACTTGACCCTGACTTGACCTTGACATGACCTTGACCTTGCCTTGACCTTGACTTGACCTTGACATGACCTTGACAAGACCTTGACATGACCTTGACTTGACGTTGACCTGACCTTGATTTGACCTTGACTTGACCTTGACTTGACCTTGACTTAACCTTCACTTGACCTTGACATGACCTTGACTTGACCTTGACTTAACCTTCACTTGACCTTGACATGACCTTGACATGACCTTTACATGACCTTGACTTGACCTTGACTTGACCTTGACTTGACCTTGACTTGGACCTTGACCTTGAAATGACCTTGACTTGACCTTGACTTGACCTTGACTTGACCTTGACTTGACCTTGACCTTGAAATGACCTTGACTTGACCTTGACTTGACCTTGACTTGACCTTGACTTGACCTTGACTTGACCTTGACTTGACCTTGACTTAACCTTGACTTGACCCTGACTTGACCTTGACATGACCTTGACCTTGCCTTGACCTTGACTTGACCTTGACTTGACCTTGACTTGACCTTGACTTGACCTTGACCTTGAAATGACCTTGCCTTGACCTTGACTTGACCTTGACATGACCTTGACTTGACCTTGACATGACCTTGACTTGACCTTGACTTGACCTTGACCTGACCTTGACTTGACCTTGACTTGACCTTGACTTGACCTTGACTTGACCTTGACCTTGAAATGACCTTGACTTGACCTTGACTTGACCTTGACTTGACCTTGACTTGACCTTGACAAGACCTTGACTTGACCTTGACTTGACGTTGACTTGACCCTGACTTGACATTGACATGACCTTGACTTGACCTTGACTTGACCTTGACATGACCTTGACTTGACCTTGACTTGACCTTGACTTGACCTTGACATGACCTTGACTTGACCTTGACTTGACCTTGACTTGACCTTGACCTGACCTTGACCTGACCTTGACTTGACCTTGACAAGACCTTGACATGACCTTGACTTGACCTTGACCTGACCTTGATTTGACCTTGACTTGACCTTGACTTAACCTTCACTTGACCTTGACATGACCTTGACATGACCTTTACATGACCTTGACTTGAAATTGACTTGACCTTGACTTGACCTTGACTTGACCTTGACTTGACCTTGACTTGACCTTGACTTGACCTTGACATGACCTTGACTTGACCTTGACTTGACCTTGACTTGACCTTGACTTGACCTTGACATGACCTTGACTTGACCTTGACCTGACCTTGCCTTGACCTTGACTTGACCCTGACTTGACCTTGACATGACCTTTACTTGACCTTGACTTGACCTTGACTTGACCTTGACTTGACCTTGAGTTGACCTTGACTTAACCTTGACTTGACCTTGACTTGACCTTGACTTGATCTTAACTTGACCTTGACTTGACCTTGACTTGACCCTGATTTGACCTTGACATGACCTTGACTTGACCTTGACTTGACCTTGACATGACCTTGACTTGACCTTGACTTGACCTTGACCTGACCTTGACATGACCTTGACATGACCTTGACATGACCTTGACTTGACCCTGACTTGACCTTGACTTGACCTTGACTTAACCTTCACTTGACCTTGACATGACCTTGACATGACCTTTACATGACCTTGACTTGACCTTGACTTGACCTTGACTTGACCTTGACTTGACCTTGACTTGACCTTGACATGACCTTGACCTTGACTTGACCTTGACTTGACCCTGACTTGACCTTGACTTGACCTTGACTTGACCCTGAGTTGACCTTGACTTGACCTTGACTTGACCTTGACTTGACCTTGACTTGACCTTGACATGACCTTGACATGACCTTGACTTGACCTTGACTTGACCTTGACTTGACCCTGACTTGACCTTGACTTGACCTTGACCTTGAAATGACCTTGACTTAACCTTGACTTGACCTTGACTTGACCTTGACTTGATCTTAACTTGACCTTGACTTGACCTTGACTTGACCCTGATTTGACCTTGACTTGACCTTAACTTGACCTTGACTTGACCTTGACTTGATCTTAACTTGACCTTGACTTGACCTTGACTTGACCCTGATTTGACCTTGACTTGACCTTGACTTGACCTTGACTTGACCTTGACTTGACCCTGACTTGACCTTGACTTGACCTTGACTTGACCTTGACTTGACTTGACTTGACCTTGACATGACCTTGACTTGACCTTGACTTGACCTTGACATGACCTTGACTTGACCTTGACTTGACCTTGACTTGACCTTGACTTGACCTGGACTTGACCTTGACTTGACCTTGACTTGACCTTGACTTAACCTTGACTTGACCCTGACTTGACCTTGACATGACCTTGACTTGACCTTGCCTTGACCTTGACTTGACCCTGACTTGACCTTGACATGACCTTTACTTGACCTTGACTTGACCTTGACTTGACCTTGAGTTGACCTTGACTTAACCTTGACTTGACCTTGACTTGACCTTGACTTGATCTTAACTTGACCTTGACTTGACCCTGACTTGACCTTGACTTGATCTTAACTTGACCTTGACTTGACCTTGACTTGATCTTAACTTGACCTTGACTTGACCTTGACTTGACCCTGATTTGACCTTGACTTGACCTTGACTTGACCTTGACTTGACCCTGACTTGACCTTGACTTGACCTTGACTTGACCTTGACTTGATCTTAACTTGACCTTGACTTGACCTTGACTTGACCCTGATTTGACCTTGACTTGACCTTGACTTGACCTTGACATGACCTTGACTTGACCTTGACTTGACCTTGACATGACCTTGACTTGACCTTGACTTGACCTTGACTTGACCTTGACTTGACCTGGACTTGACCTTGACTTGACCTTGACTTGACCCTGACTTGACATTGACATGACCTTGACTTGACCTTGACTTGACCTTGACATGACCTTGACTTGACCTTGACTTGACCTTGACCTGACCTTGACATGACCTTGACATGACCTTGACATGACCTTGACTTGACCTTGACTTGACCTTGACTTGACCCTGACTTGACCTTGACTTGACCTTGACTTAACCTTCACTTGACCTTGACATGACCTTGACATGACCTTTACATGACCTTGACTTGACCTTGACTTGACCTTGACATGACCTTGACTTGACCTTGACTTGACCTTGACATGACCTTGACTTGACCTTGACTTGACCTTGACTTGACCTTGACTTGACCTTGACTTGACCTGGACTTGACCTTGACTTGACCTTGACTTGACCCTGACTTGACATTGACATGACCTTGACTTGACCTTGACTTGACCTTGACATGACCTTGACTTGACCTTGACTTGACCTTGACCTGACCTTGACATGACCTTGACATGACCTTGACATGACCTTGACTTGACCTTGACTTGACCTTGACTTGACCCTGACTTGACCTTGACTTGACCTTGACTTAACCTTCACTTGACCTTGACATGACCTTGACATGACCTTTACATGACCTTGACTTGACCTTGACTTGACCTTGACTTGACCTTGACTTGACCTTGACTTGACCTTGACATGACCTTGACATGACCTTGACTTGACCTTGACTTGACCTTGACTTGACCTTGACATGACCTTGACTTGACCTTGACTTGACCTTGACTTGACCTTGACTTGACCTTTACTTGACCTGGACTTGACCTTGACTTGACCTTGACTTGACCCTGACTTGACATTGACATGACCTTGAATTGACCTTGACTTGACCTTGACATGACCTTGACTTGACCTTGACTTGACCTTGACCTGACCTTGACATGACCTTGACATGACCTTGACATGACCTTGACTTGACCTTGACTTGACCTTGACTTGACCCTGACTTGACCTTGACTTGACCTTGACTTAACCTTCACTTGACCTTGACATGACCTTGACATGACCTTTACATGACCTTGACTTGACCTTGACTTGACCTTGACTTGACCTTGACTTGAACTTGACTTGACCTTGACTTGACCTTGACATGACCTTGACATGGCCTTGACTTGACCTTGACTTGACCTTGACTTGACCTTGACATGACCTTGACTTGACCTTGACTTGACCTTGACATGACCTTGACTTGACCTTGACTTGACCTTGACTTGACCCTGAGTTGACCCTGACTTGACCTTGACTTGACCTTGACTTGACCCTGACTTGACCTTGACTTGACCTTGACTTGACCTTGATTTGACTTGACCTTGACATGACCTTGACTTGACCTTGACTTGACCTTGACATGACCTTGACTTGACCTTGACTTGACCTTGACTTGACCTTGACTTGACCTTGACTTGACCTTGACTTGACCTTCACTTGACCTTGACTTGACCTTGACCTGACCTTGACTTGACCCTGACTTGACCTTGACATGACCTTTACTTGACCTGACCTTGACTTGACCTTGACTTGACCCTGACTAGACCTTGACATGACCTTTACTTGACCTGACCTTGACTTGACCTTGACTTGACCCTGACTTATCCTTGACTTGATCTTAACTTGACCTTGACTTGACCTTGACTTGATCTTAACTTGACCTTGACTTGACCTTGACTTGACCCTGATTTGACCTTGACTTGACCTTGACTTGACCTTGACTTGACCCTGACTTGACCTTGACTTGACCTTGACTTGACCTTGACTTGATCTTAACTTGACCTTGACTTGACCTTGACTTGACCCTGATTTGACCTTGACTTGACCTTGACTTGACCTTGACTTGACCTTGACTTGACCCTGACTTGACCTTGACTTGACCTTGACTTGACCTTGACTTGACTTGACCTTGACATGACCTTGACTTGACCTTGACTTGACCTTGACATGACCTTGACTTGACCTTGACTTGACCTTGACTTGACCTTGACTTGACCTTGACTTGACCTGGACTTGACCTTGACTTGACCTTGACTTGACCCTGACTTGACATTGACATGACCTTGACTTGACCTTGACTTGACCTTGACATGACCTTGACTTGACCTTGACTTGACCTTGACCTGACCTTGACATGACCTTGACATGACCTTGACATGACCTTGACTTGACCTTGACTTGACCTTGACTTGACCCTGACTTGACCTTGACTTGACCTTGACTTAACCTTCACTTGACCTTGACATGACCTTGACATGACCTTTACATGACCTTGACTTGACCTTGACTTGACCTTGACTTGACCTTGACTTGACCTTGACTTGACCTTGACATGACCTTGACATGACCTTGACTTGACCTTGACTTGACCTTGACTTGACCTTGACATGACCTTGACTTGACCTTGACTTGACCTTGACATGACCTTGACTTGACCTTGACTTGACCTTGACTTGACCCTGAGTTGACCTTGACTTGACCTTGACTTGACCTTGACTTGACCTTGACTTGACCCTGACTTGACCTTGACTTGACCTTGACTTGACCTTGACTTGACCTTGACTTGACCTTGACTTGACTTGACCTTGACATGACCTTGACTTGACCTTGACTTGACCTTGACATGACCTTGACTTGACCTTGACTTGACCTTGACTTGACCTTGACTTGACCTTGACTTGACCTTGACTTGACCTTGACTTGACCTTGACTTGACCTTGACTTGACCTTCACTTGACCTTGACTTGACCTTGACCTGACCTTGACTTGACCCTGACTTGACCTTGACATGACCTTTACTTGACCTGACCTTGACTTGACCTTGACTTGACCCTGACTAGACCTTGACATGACCTTTACTTGACCTTGACTTGACCTTGACTTGACCCTGACTTATCCTTGACTTGACCTTGACTTGACCTTGACTTGATCTTGACTTGACCTTGACTTGACCTTGACTTGACCTTGACCTGACCTTGACATGACCTTGACATGACCTTCACTTGACGTTGACTTGACGTTGACTTGACATTGACATGACCTTTACTTGACCTTGACTTGACCTTGACTTGACCCTGACTTGACCTTGACATGACCTTTACTTGACCTTGACTTGACCTGACCTTGACATGACCTTGACCTTGACTTGACCTTGACTTGACCTTGACAAGACCTTGACATGACCTTGACTTGACCTTGACTTGACGTTGACTTGACCCTGACTTGACATTGACATGACCTTGACTTGACCTTGACTTGACCTTGACATGACCTTGACTTGATCTTGACTTGACCTTGACATGACCTTGACTTGACCTTGACTTGACCTTGACCTGACCTTGACATGACCTTGACTTGACCTTGACTTGACCCTGACTTGACCTTGACTTGAACTTGACATAACCTTCACTTGACCTTGACATGACCTTGACATGACCTTTACATGACCTTGACATGACCTTGACATGACCTTTACATGACCTTGACTTGACCTTGACTTGACCTTGACTTGACCTTGACTTGACCTTGACTTGACCTTGACATGACCTTGACTTGACCTTGACTTGACCTTGACTTGACCCTGACTTGACCTTGACTTGACCTTGACTTGACCTTGACTTGACCTTGACTTGACCTTGACTTGACCTTGACTTGACCTTTACTTGACCTTGACATGACCTTTACATGACCTTGACTTGACCTTGACTTGACCTTGACTTGACCTTGACTTGACCTTGACATGACCTTGACATGACCTTGACTTGACCTTGACTTGACCTTGACTTGACCCTGACTTGACCTTGACTTGACCCTGAGTTGACCTTGACTTGACCTTGACTTGACCTTGACTTGACCTTGACATGACCTTGACATGACCTTGACTTGACCTTGACTTGACCTTGACTTGACCCTGACTTGACCTTGACTTGACCTTGACTTGACCTTGACCTTGAAATGACCTTGACTTGACCTTGACTTGACCTTGACTTGACCTTGACTTGACCTTGACTTAACCTTCACTTGACCTTGACATGACCTTGACATGACCTTTACATGACCTTGACTTGACCTTGACTTGACCTTGACTTGACCTTGACTTGACCTTGAATTGACCTTGACATGACCTTGACTTGACCTTGACTTGACCCTGACTTGACCTTGACTTGACCTTGACTTGACCTTGACTTGACCTTGACTTGACCTTGACTTGACCTTGACTTGACCTTGACTTGACCTTGACTTGACCTTGACTTGACCTTGACTTGACCTTGACTTAACCTTGACTTGACCCTGACTTGACCTTGACATGACCTTGACCTTGCCTTGACCTTGACTTGACCTTGACATGACCTTGACTTGACCTTGACTTGACCTTGACATGACCTTGACTTGACCTTGACTTGACCTTGACCTGACCTTGACTTGACCTTGACTTGACCTTGACTTGACCTTGACCTTGAAATGACCTTGACTTGACCTTGACTTGACCTTGACTTGACCTTGACTTGACCTTGACTTGACCTTGACTTGACCTTGACTTAACCTTGACTTGACCCTGACTTGACCTTGACATGACCTTGACCTTGCCTTGACCTTGACTTGACCTTGACATGACCTTGACTTGACCTTGACAAGACCTTGACATGACCTTGACTTGACCTTGACCTGACCTTGATTTGACCTTGACTTGACCTTGACTTGACCTTGACTTAACCTTCACTTGACCTTGACATGACCTTGACTTGACCTTGACTTAACCTTCACTTGACCTTGACATGACCTTGACATGACCTTTACATGACCTTGACTTGACCTTGACTTGACCTTGACTTGACCCTGACTTGACCTTGACTTGACCTTGACTTGACCTTGACTTGACCTTGACTTGACCTTGACTTGACCTTGACAAGACCTTGACTTGACCTTGACTTGACGTTGACTTGACCCTGACTTGACATTGACATGACCTTGACTTGACCTTGACTTGACCTTGACTTGACCTTGACTTGACCTTGACATGACCTTGACTTGACCTTGACTTGACCTTGACTTGACCTTGACCTGACCTTGACTTGACCTTGACAAGACCTTGACATGGCCTTGACTTGACCTTGACCTGACCTTGATTTGACCTTGACTTGACCTTGACTTAACCTTCACTTGACCTTGACATGACCTTGACATGACCTTTACATGACCATGACTTGACCTTGACTTGACCTTGACTTGACCTTGACTTGACCTTGACTTGACCTTGACATGACCTTGACTTGACCTTGACTTGACCTTGACTTGACCTTGACTTGACCTTGACTTGACCTTGACATGACCTTGACTTGACCTTGACCTGACCTTGCCTTGACCTTGACTTGACCCTGACTTGACCTTGACATGACCTTTACTTGACCTTGACTTGACCTTGACTTGACCTTGAGTTGACCTTGACTTAACCTTGACTTGACCTTGACTTGACCTTGACTTGATCTTAACTTGACCTTGACTTGACCTTGACTTGACCTTGACTTGACCCTGATTTGACCTTGACTTGACCTTAACTTGACCTTGACTTGACCTTGACTTGATCTTAACTTGACCTTGACTTGACCTTGACTTGACCCTGATTTGACCTTGACTTGACCTTGACTTGACCTTGACTTGACCTTGACTTGACCTTGACTTGACCCTGACTTGACCTTGACTTGACCTTGACTTGACCTTGACTTGACTTGACCTTGACATGACCTTGACTTGACCTTGACTTGACCTTGACATGACCTTGACTTGACCTTGACTTGACTTGACCTGGACTTGACCTTGACTTGACCTTGACTTGACCTTGACTTGACCTTGACTTGACCTTGACTTAACCTTGACTTGACCCTGACTTGGCCTTGACATGACCTTGACTTGACCTTGCCTTGACCTTGACTTGACCCTGACTTGACCTTGACATGACCTTTACTTGACCTTGACTTGACCTTGACTTGACCTTGAGTTGACCTTGACTTAACCTTGACTTGACCTTGACTTGACCTTGACTTGATCTTAACTTGACCTTGACTTGACCTTGACTTGACCCTGACTTGACCTTGACTTGATCTTAACTTGACCTTGACTTGACCTTGACTTGATCTTAACTTGACCTTGACTTGACCTTGACTTGACCCTGATTTGACCTTGACTTGACCTTGACTTGACCTTGACTTGACCCTGACTTGACCTTGACTTGACCTTGACTTGACCTTGACTTGACATGACCTTGACTTGACCTTGACTTGACCTTGACATGACCTTGACTTGACCTTGACTTGACCTTGACTTGACCTTGACTTGACCTGGACTTGACCTTGACTTGACCTTAACTTGACCTTGACTTGACCTTGACTTGACCTTGACTTGACCTTGACTTGACCTTGACTTGACCTTGACTTGACCTTGACTTGACCTTGACTTGACCTTCACTTGACCTTGACTTGACCTTGACTTGACCTTTACTTGACCTTGACTTAACCTTGACTTGACCTTGACTTGACCTTTACTTGACCTTGACTTAACCTTGACTTGACCTTGACTTGACCTTGACTTGACCTTGACCTGACCTTGACATGACCTTGACATGACCTTGACATGACCTTGACTTGACCTTGACTTGACCTTGACTTGACCTTGACTTGACCTTGACTTGACCTTGACTTGACCTTGACTTGACCTTGACATGACCTTGACATGACCTTGACTTGACCTTGACTTGACCTTGACTTGACCCTGACTTGACCTTTACTTGACCTGACCTTGACTTGAAATTGACTTGACCCTGACTAGACCTTGACATGACCTTTACTTGACCTTGACTTGACCTTGACTTGACCTTGACAAGACCTTGACATGACCTTGACTTGACCTTGACTTGACGTTGACTTGACCCTGACTTGACATTGACATGACCTTGACTTGACCTTGACTTGACCTTGACATGACCTTGACTTGACCTTTACTTGACCTTGACATGACCTTGACTTGACCTTGACTTGACCTTGACCTGACCTTGACATGACCTTGACATGACCTTGACATGACCTTGACTTGACCTTGACTTGACCTTGACTTGACCCTGACTTGACCTTGACTTGACCTTGACTTAACCTTCACTTGACCTTGACATGACCTTGACATGACCTTGACTTGACCTTGACTTGACCTTGACATGACCTTGACTTGACCTTGACATGACCTTGACATGACCTTGACTTGACCTTGACTTGACCTTGACTTGACCCTGACTTGACCTTGACTTGACCTTGACTTGACCTTGACTTGACCTTGACTTGACCTTGACTTGACCTTTACTTGACCTTGACTTAACCTTGACTTGACCTTGACTTGACCTTGACTTGACCTTGACCTGACCTTGACATGACCTTGACATGACCTTGACATGACCTTGACTTGACCTTGACTTGACCTTGACTTGACCTTGACTTGACCTTGACTTGACCTTGACTTGACCTTGACTTGACCTTGACATGACCTTGACATGACCTTGACTTGACCTTGACTTGACCTTGACTTGACCCTGACTTGACCTTGACTTGACCTTGACTTGACCCTGAGTTGACCTTGACTTGACCTTGACTTGACCTTGACTTGACCTTGACATGACCTTGACATGACCTTGACTTGACCTTGGCTTGACCTTGACTTGACCTTGACGTGACCTTGACTTGACCTTTACTTGACCTTGACTTGACCTGGACTTGACCTTGACATGACCTTGACTTGACCTTGACTTGACCTTGACTTGACCTTGACTTGACCTTGACTTGACCTTGACTTGACCCTGACTTGACCTTGACTTGACCTTGACTTGACCTTGACTTGACTTGACTTGACTTGACTTGACCTTGACATGACCTTGACTTGACCTTGACTTGACCTTGACATGACCTTGACTTGACCTTGACTTGACCTTGACTTGACCTTGACTTGACCTTGACTTGACCTTGACTTGACCTTGACTTGACCTTGACATGACCTTGACTTGACCTTGACTTGACCTTGACTTGACCTTGACTTGACCTTGACTTGACCTTGACATGACCTTGACTTGACCTTGACCTGACCTTGCCTTGACCTTGACTTGACCCTGACTTGACCTTGACATGACCTTTACTTGACCTTGACTTGACCTTGACTTGACCTTGAGTTGACCTTGACTTAACCTTGACTTGACCTTGACTTGACCTTGACTTGATCTTAACTTGACCTTGACTTGACCTTGACTTGACCCTGATTTGACCTTGACTTGACCTTAACTTGACCTTGACTTGACCTTGACTTGATCTTAACTTGACCTTGACTTGACCTTGACTTGACCCTGATTTGACCTTGACTTGACCTTGACTTGACCTTGACTTGACCTTGACTTGACCTTGACTTGACCCTGACTTGACCTTGACTTGACCTTGACTTGACCTTGACTTGACTTGACCTTGACATGACCTTGACTTGACCTTGACTTGACCTTGACATGACCTTGACTTGACCTTGACTTGACTTGACCTGGACTTGACCTTGACTTGACCTTGACTTGACCTTGACTTGACCTTGACTTAACCTTGACTTGACCCTGACTTGACCTTGACATGACCTTGACTTGACCTTGCCTTGACCTTGACTTGACCCTGACTTGACCTTGACATGACCTTTACTTGACCTTGACTTGACCTTGACTTGACCTTGAGTTGACCTTGACTTAACCTTGACTTGACCTTGACTTGACCTTGACTTGATCTTAACTTGACCTTGACTTGACCTTGACTTGACCCTGACTTGACCTTGACTTGATCTTAACTTGACCTTGACTTGACCTTGACTTGATCTTAACTTGACCTTGACTTGACCTTGACTTGACCCTGATTTGACCTTGACTTGACCTTGACTTGACCTTGACTTGACCCTGACTTGACCTTGACTTGACCTTGACTTGACCTTGACTTGACATGACCTTGACTTGACCTTGACTTGACCTTGACATGACCTTGACTTGACCTTGACTTGACCTTGACTTGACCTTGACTTGACCTGGACTTGACCTTGACTTGACCTTAACTTGACCTTGACTTGACCTTGACTTGACCTTGACTTGACCTTGACTTGACCTTGACTTGACCTTGACTTGACCTTGACTTGACCTTGACTTGACCTTCACTTGACCTTGACTTGACCTTGACTTGACCTTTACTTGACCTTGACTTAACCTTGACTTGACCTTGACTTGACCTTTACTTGACCTTGACTTAACCTTGACTTGACCTTGACTTGACCTTGACTTGACCTTGACCTGACCTTGACATGACCTTGACATGACCTTGACATGACCTTGACTTGACCTTGACTTGACCTTGACTTGACCTTGACTTGACCTTGACTTGACCTTGACTTGACCTTGACTTGACCTTGACATGACCTTGACATGACCTTGACTTGACCTTGACTTGACCTTGACTTGACCCTGACTTGACCTTTACTTGACCTGACCTTGACTTGAAATTGACTTGACCCTGACTAGACCTTGACATGACCTTTACTTGACCTTGACTTGACCTTGACTTGACCTTGACAAGACCTTGACATGACCTTGACTTGACCTTGACTTGACGTTGACTTGACCCTGACTTGACATTGACATGACCTTGACTTGACCTTGACTTGACCTTGACATGACCTTGACTTGACCTTGACCTGACCTTGACATGACCTTGACATGACCTTGACATGACCTTGACTTGACCTTGACTTGACCTTGACTTGACCCTGACTTGACCTTGACTTGACCTTGACTTAACCTTCACTTGACCTTGACATGACCTTGACATGACCTTGACTTGACCTTGACTTGACCTTGACATGACCTTGACTTGACCTTGACATGACCTTGACATGACCTTGACTTGACCTTGACTTGACCTTGACTTGACCCTGACTTGACCTTGACTTGACCTTGACTTGACCTTGACTTGACCTTGACTTGACCTTGACTTGACCTTTACTTGACCTTGACTTAACCTTGACTTGACCTTGACTTGACCTTGACTTGACCTTGACCTGACCTTGACATGACCTTGACATGACCTTGACATGACCTTGACTTGACCTTGACTTGACCTTGACTTGACCTTGACTTGACCTTGACTTGACCTTGACTTGACCTTGACTTGACCTTGACATGACCTTGACATGACCTTGACTTGACCTTGACTTGACCTTGACTTGACCCTGACTTGACCTTGACTTGACCTTGACTTGACCCTGAGTTGACCTTGACTTGACCTTGACTTGACCTTGACTTGACCTTGACATGACCTTGACATGACCTTGACTTGACCTTGGCTTGACCTTGACTTGACCTTGACGTGACCTTGACTTGACCTTTACTTGACCTTGACTTGACCTGGACTTGACCTTGACATGACCTTGACTTGACCTTGACTTGACCTTGACTTGACCTTGACTTGACCTTGACTTGACCTTGACTTGACCCTGACTTGACCTTGACTTGACCTTGACTTGACCTTGACTTGACTTGACTTGACTTGACCTTGACATGACCTTGACTTGACCTTGACTTGACCTTGACATGACCTTGACTTGACCTTGACTTGACCTTGACTTGACCTTGACTTGACCTTGACTTGACCTTCACTTGACCTTGACTTGACCTTGACTTGACCTTGACCTGACCTTGACTTGACCCTGACTTGACCTTGACATGACCTTTACTTGACCTGACCTTGACTTGACCTTGACTTGACCCTGACTAGACCTTGACATGACCTTTACTTGACCTTGACTTGACCTTGACTTGACCCTGACTTGACCTTGACTTGACCTTGACTTGACCTTGACTTGATCTTGACTTGACCTTGACTTGACCTTGACTTGACCTTGACCTGACCTTGACATGACCTTGACCTTGACTTGACCTTGACTTGGCCTTGACATGACCTTGACATGACCTTCACTTGACGTTGACTTGACATTGACATGACCTTTACTTGACCTTGACTTGACCTTGACTTGACCCTGACTTGACCTTGACATGACCTTTACTTGACCTTGACTTGACCTTGACCTGACCTTGACATGACCTTGACCTTGACTTGACCTTGACTTGACCTTGACTTGACCTTGACATGACCTTGACTTGACCTTGACTTGACGTTGACTTGACCCTGACTTGACATTGACATGACCTTGACTTGACCTTGACTTGACCTTGACATGACCTTGACTTGACCTTGACTTGACCTTGACATGACCTTGACTTGACCTTGACTTGACCTTGACCTGACCTTGACATGACCTTGACATGACCTTGACATGACCTTGACTTGACCTTGACTTGACCTTGACTTGACCCTGACTTGACCTTGACTTGACCTTGACTTAACCTTCACTTGACCTTGACATGACCTTGACATGACCTTTACATGACCTTGACTTGACCTTGACTTGACCTTGACTTGACCTTGACTTGACCTTGACTTGACCTTGACATGACCTTGACATGACCTTGACTTGACTTTGACTTGACCTTGACTTGACCCTGACTTGACCTTGACTTGACCTTGACTTGACCTTGACTTGACCTTGACTTGACCTTGACTTGACCTTTACTTGACCTTGATTTAACCTTGACTTGACCCTGACTTGACATTGACATGACCTTGACTTGACCTTGACATGACCTTGACTTGACCTTGACTTGACCTTGACCTGACCTTGACATGACCTTGACATGACCTTGACATGACCTTGACTTGACCTTGACTTGACCTTGACTTGACCCTGACTTGACCTTGACTTGACCTTGACTTAACCTTCACTTGACCTTGACATGACCTTGACATGACCTTTACATGACCTTGACTTGACCTTGACTTGACCTTGACTTGACCTTGACTTGACCTTGACTTGACCTTGACTTGACCTTGACATGACCTTGACATGACCTTGACTTGACCTTGACTTGACCTTGACTTGACCCTGACTTGACCTTGACTTGACCTTGACTTGACCCTGAGTTGACCTTGACTTGACCTTGACTTGACCTTGACTTGACCTTGACTTGACCTTGACATGACCTTGACATGACCTTAACTTGACCTTGACTTGACCTTGACTTGACCTTGACTTGACCCTGAGTTGACCTTGACTTGACCTTGACTTGACCTTGACATGACCTTGACTTGACCTTGACTTGACCTTGACCTGACCTTGACATGACCTTGACATGACCTTGACATGACCTTGACTTGACCTTGACTTGACCTTGACTTGACCTTGACTTGACCTTGACTTGACCTTGACTTGACCTTGACTTGACCTTGACATGACCTTGACATGACCTTGACTTGACCTTGACTTGACCTTGACTTGACCCTGACTTGACCTTGACTTGACCCTGAGTTGACCTTGACTTGACCTTGACTTGACCTTGACTTGACCTTGACATGACCTTGACATGACCTTGACTTGACCTTGACTTGACCTTGACTTGACCTTGACGTGACCTTGACTTGACCTTTACTTGACCTTGACTTGACCTGGACTTGACCTTGACATGACCTTGACTTGACCTTGACTTGACCTTGACTTGACCTTGACTTGACCCTGACTTGACCTTGACTTGACCTTGACTTGACCTTGACTTGACCTTGACTTGACCTTGACATGACCTTGACTTGACCTTGACTTGACCTTGACTTGACCTTGACTTGACCTTGACTTGACCTTGACTTGACCTTCACTTGACCTTGACTTGACCTTGACTTGACCTTGACCTGACCTTGACTTGACCCTGACTTGACCTTGACATGACCTTTACTTGACCTTGACTTGACCTTGACTTGACCCTGACTAGACCTTGACATGACCTTTACTTGACCTTGACTTGACCTTGACTTGACCCTGACTTGACCTTGACTTGACCTTGACTTGACCTTGACTTGATCTTGACTTGACCTTGACTTGACCTTGACTTGACCTTGACCTGACCTTGACATGACCTTGACCTTGACTTGACCTTGACTTGGCCTTGACATGACCTTGACATGACCTTCACTTGACGTTGACTTGACGTTGACTTGACATTGACATGACCTTTACTTGACCTTGACTTGACCTTGACTTGACCTTGACTTGACCCTGACTTGACCTTGACATGACCTTTACTTGACCTTGACTTGACCTTGACCTGACCTTGACATGACCTTGACCTTGACTTGACCTTGACTTGACCTTGACAAGACCTTGACATGACCTTGACTTGACCTTGACTTGACGTTGACTTGACCCTGACTTGACATTGACATGACCTTGACTTGACCTTGACTTGACCTTGACTTGACCCTGACTTGACCTTGACTTGACCTTGACTTGACCTTGACTTGACCCTGACTTGACCTTGACATGACCTTTACTTGACCTTGACTTGACCTTGACCTGACCTTGACATGACCTTGACCTTGACTTGACCTTGACTTGACCTTGACAAGACCTTGACATGACCTTGACTTGACCTTGACCTGACCTTGACATGACCTTGACATGACCTTGACATGACCTTGACTTGACCTTGACTTGACCTTGACTTGACCCTGACTTGACCTTGACTTGACCTTGACTTAACCTTCACTTGACCTTGACATGACCTTGACATGACCTTTACATGACCTTGACTTGACCTTGACTTGACCTTGACTTGACCTTGACTTGACCTTGACATGACCTTGACATGACCTTGACTTGACCTTGACTTGACCTTGACTTGACCCTGACTTGACCTTGACTTGACCTTGACTTGACCTTGACTTGACCTTGACTTGACCTTGACTTGACCTTGACTTGACCTTGACTTGACCTTTACTTGACCTTGACTTAACCTTAACTTGACCCTGACTTGACATTGACATGACCTTGACTTGACCTTGACTTGACCTTGACATGACCTTGACTTGACCTTGACTTGACCTTGACCTGACCTTGACATGACCTTGACATGACCTTGACATGACCTTGACTTGACCTTGACTTGACCTTGACTTGACCCTGACTTGACCTTGACTTGACCTTGACTTAACCTTCACTTGACCTTGACATGACCTTGACATGACCTTTACATGACCTTGACTTGACCTTGACTTGACCTTGACTTGACCCTGACTTGACCTTGACTTGACCTTGACTTGACCCTGAGTTGACCTTGACTTGACCTTGACTTGACCTTGACTTGACCTTGACTTGACCTTGACATGACCTTGACATGACCTTGACTTGACCTTGACTTGACCTTGACTTGACCCTGACTTGACCTTGACTTGACCTTGACTTGACCTTGACCTTGAAATGACCTTGACTTGACCTTGACTTGACCTTGACTTGACCTTGACTTAACCTTCACTTGACCTTGACATGACCTTGACATGACCTTTACATGACCTTGACTTGACCTTGACTTCACCTTGACTTGACCTTGACTTGACCTTGACTTGACCTTGACATGACCTTGACTTGACCTTGACTTGACCCTGACTTGACCTTGACTTGACCTTGACTTGACCTTGACTTGACCTTGACTTGACCTTGACTTGACCTTGACTTGACCTTGACTTGACCTTGACTTAACCTTGACTTGACCCTGACTTGACCTTGACATGACCTTGACCTTGCCTTGACCTTGACTTGACCTTGACATGACCTTGACTTGACCTTGACTTGACCTTGACATGACCTTGACTTGACCTTGACTTGACCTTGACCTGACCTTGACTTGACCTTGACTTGACCTTGACTTGACCTTGACTTGACCTTGACCTTGAAATGACCTTGACTTGACCTTGACTTGACCTTGACTTGACCTTGACTTGACCTTGACTTGACCTTGACTTAACCTTGACTTGACCCTGACTTGACCTTGACATGACCTTGACCTTGCCTTGACCTTGACTTGACCTTGACATGACCTTGACAAGACCTTGACATGACCTTGACTTGACCTTGACCTGACCTTGATTTGACCTTAACTTGACCTTGACTTGACCTTGACTTAACCTTCACTTGACCTTGACATGACCTTGACTTGACCTTGACTTAACCTTCACTTGACCTTGACATGACCTTGACATGACCTTTACATGACCTTGACTTGACCTTGACTTGACCTTGACTTGACCTTGACTTGACCTTGACCTTGAAATGACCTTGACTTGACCTTGACTTGACCTTGACTTGACCTTGACCTTGAAATGACCTTGACTTGACCTTGACTTGACCTTGCCTTGACCTTGACTTGACCTTGACATGACCTTGACAAGACCTTGACATGACCTTGACTTGACCTTGACCTGACCTTGATTTGACCTTGACTTGACCTTGACTTGACCCTGACTTGACCTTGACTTGACCTTGACTTGACCTTGACTTGACCTTGACTTGACCTTGACTTGACCTTGACAAGACCTTGACTTGACCTTGACTTGACGTTGACTTGACCCTGACTTGACATTGACATGACCTTGACTTGACCTTGACTTGACCTTGACATGACCTTGACTTGACCTTGACTTGACCTTGACTTGACCTTGACATGACCTTGACTTGACCTTGACTTGACCTTGACTTGACCTTGACCTGACCTTGACTTGACCTTGACAAGACCTTGACATGACCTTGACTTGACCTTGACCTGACCTTGATTTGACCTGGACTTGACCTTGACTTAACCTTCACTTGACCTTGACATGACCTTGACATGACCTTTACATGACCTTGACTTGACCTTGACTTGACCTTGACTTGACCTTGACTTGACCTTGACTTGACCTTGACATGACGTTGACTTGACCTTGACTTGACCTTGACTTGACCTTGACTTGACCTTGACTTGACCTTGACATGACCTTGACTTGACCTTGACCTGACCTTGCCTTGACCTTGACTTGACCCTGACTTGACCTTGACATGACCTTTACTTGACCTTGACTTGACCTTGACTTGACCTTGACTTGACCTTGACTTGACCTTGACTTGACCTTGAGTTGACCTTGACTTAACCTTGACTTGACCTTGACTTGACCTTGACTTGATCTTAACTTGACCTTGACTTGACCTTGACTTGACCCTGATTTGACCTCGACTTGACCTTAACTTGACCTTGACTTGACCTTAACTTGATCTTAACTTGACCTTGACTTGACCTTGACTTGACCCTGATTTGACCTTGACTTGACCTTGACTTGAACTTGACTTGACCTTGACTTGACCCTGACTTGACCTTGACTTGACCTTGACTTGACCTTGACTTGACTTGACTTGACTTGACCTTGACATGACCTTGACTTGACCTTGACTTGACCTTGACATGACCTTGACTTGACCTTGACTTGACCTTGACTTGACCTTGACTTAACCTTGACTTGACCCTGACTTGACCTTGACATGACCTTGACTTGACCTTGCCTTGACCTTGACTTGACCCTGACTTGACCTTGACATGACCTTTACTTGACCTTGACTTGACCTTGACTTGACCTTGAGTTGACCTTGACTTAACCTTGACTTGACCTTGACTTGACCTTGACTTGATCTTAACTTGACCTTGACTTGACCTTGACTTGACCCTGACTTGACCTTGACTTGATCTTAACTTGACCTTGACTTGACCTTGACTTGATCTTAACTTGACCTTGACTTGACCTTGACTTGACCCTGATTTGACCTTGACTTGACCTTGACTTGACCTTGACTTGACCCTGACTTGACCTTGACTTGACCTTGACTTGACCTTGACTTGATCTTAACTTGACCTTGACTTGACCTTGACTTGACCCTGATTTGACCTTGACTTGACCTTGACTTGACGTTGCCTTGACCTTGACTTGACCCTGACTTGACCTTGACTTGACCTTGACTTGACCTTGACTTGACTTGACCTTGACATGACGTTGACTTGACCTTGACTTGACCTTGACATGACCTTGACTTGACCGTGACTTGACCTTGACTTGACCTTCACTTGACCTGGACTTGACCTTGACTTGACCTTGACTTGACCCTGACTTGACATTGACATGACCTTGACTTGACCTTGACTTGACCTTGACCTGACCTTGACATGACCTTGACATGACCTTGACATGACCTTGACTTGACCTTGACTTGACCTTGACTTGACCCTGACTTGACCTTGACTTGACCTTGACTTAACCTTCACTTGACCTTGACATGACCTTGACATGACCTTTACATGACCTTGACTTGACCTTGACTTGACCTTGACTTGACCTTGACTTGACCTTGACTTGACCTTGACTTGACCTTGACATGACCTTGACATGACCTTGACTTGACCTTGACTTGACCTTAACTTGACCCTGACTTGACCTTGACTTGACCCTGAGTTGACCTTGACTTGACCTTGACTTGACCTTGACTTGACCTTGACTTGACCCTGACTTGACCTTGACTTGACCTTGACTTGACCTTGACTTAACCTTCACTTGACCTTGACATGACCTTGACATGACCTTGACTTGACCTTGACTTGACCTTGACTTGACCTTGACTTGACCTTGACTTGACCTTGACTTGACCTTGACTTGACCTTGACTTGACCTTTACTTGACCTTGACTTAACCTTGACTTGACCCTGACTTGACATTGACATGACCTTGACTTGACCTTGACTTGACCTTGACATGACCTTGACTTGACCTTGACTTGACCTTGACTTGACCTTGACATGACCTTGACTTGACCTTGACTTGACCTTGACTTGACCTTGACCTGACCTTGACTTGACCTTGACAAGACCTTGACATGACCTTGACTTGACCTTGACCTGACCTTGATTTGACCTTGACTTGACCTTGACTTAACCTTCACTTGACCTTGACATGACCTTGACATGACCTTTACATGACCTTGACTTGACCTTGACTTGACCTTGACTTGACCTTGACTTGACCTTGACTTGACCTTGACATGACCTTGACTTGACCTTGACTTGACCTTGACTTGACCTTGACTTGACCTTGACATGACCTTGACTTGACCTTGACCTGACCTTGCCTTGACCTTGACTTGACCCTGACTTGACCTTGACATGACCTTTACTTGACCTTGACTTGACCTTGACTTGACCTTGACTTGACCTTGAGTTGACCTTGACTTAACCTTGACTTGACCTTGACTTGACCTTGACTTGATCTTAACTTGACCTTGACTTGACCTTGACTTGACCCTGATTTGACCTTGACTTGACCTTAACTTGACCTTGACTTGACCTTGACTTGATCTTAACTTGACCTTGACTTGACCTTGACTTGACCCTGATTTGACCTTGACTTGACCTTGACTTGACCTTGACTTGACCTTGACTTGACCCTGACTTGACCTTGACTTGACCTTGACTTGACCTTGACTTGACTTGACCTTGACATGACCTTGACTTGACCTTGACTTGACCTTGACATGACCTTGACTTGACCTTGACTTGACCTTGACTTGACCTTGACTTGACCTGGACTTGACCTTGACTTGACCTTGACTTGACCTTGACCTTGACTTGACCTTGACTTAACCTTGACTTGACCCTGACTTGACCTTGACATGACCTTGACTTGACCTTGCCTTGACCTTGACTTGACCCTGACTTGACCTTGACATGACCTTTACTTGACCTTGACTTGACCTTGACTTGACCTTGAGTTGACCTTGACTTAACCTTGACTTGACCTTGACTTGACCTTGACTTGATCTTAACTTGACCTTGACTTGACCTTGACTTGACCCTGACTTGACCTTGACTTGATCTTAACTTGACCTTGACTTGACCTTGACTTGATCTTAACTTGACCTTGACTTGACCTTGACTTGACCCTGATTTGACCTTGACTTGACCTTGACTTGACCTTGACTTGACCCTGACTTGACCTTGACTTGACCTTGACTTGACCTTGACTTGATCTTAACTTGACCTTGACTTGACCTTGACTTGACCCTGATTTGACCTTGACTTGACCTTGACTTGACCTTGACTTGACCTTGACTTGACCCTGACTTGACCTTGACTTGACCTTGACTTGACCTTGACTTGACTTGACATTGACATGACCTTGACTTGACCTTGACTTGACCTTGACATGACCTTGACTTGACCTTGACTTGACCTGGACTTGACCTTGACTTGACCTTGACTTGACCCTGACTTGACATTGACATGACCTTAACTTGACCTTGACTTGACCTTGACATGACCTAGACTTGACCTTGACTTGACCTTGACTTGACCCTGACTTGACCTTGACTTGACCTTGACTTAACCTTCACTTGACCTTGACATGACCTTGACATGACCTTTACATGACCTTGACTTGATCTTAACTTGACCTTGACTTGACCTTGACTTGACCCTGATTTGACCTTGACTTGACCTTGACTTGAACTTGACTTGACCTTGACTTGACCCTGACTTGACCTTGACTTGACCTTGACTTGACCTTGACTTGACTTGACCTTGACATGACCTTGACTTGACCTTGACTTGACCTTGACATGACCTTGACTTGACCTTGACTTGACCTTGACTTGACCTTGACTTGACCTGGACTTGACCTTGACTTGACCTTGACTTGACCTTGACTTGACCTTGACTTAACCTTGACTTGACCTTGACATGACCTTGACTTGACCTTGCCTTGACCTTGACTTGACCCTGACTTGACCTTGACATGACCTTTACTTGACCTTGACTTGACCTTGACTTGACCTTGAGTTGACCTTGACTTAACCTTGACTTGACCTTGACTTGACCTTGACTTGATCTTAACTTGACCTTGACTTGACCTTGACTTGACCCTGACTTGACCTTGACTTGATCTTAACTTGACCTTGACTTGACCTTGACTTGATCTTAACTTGACCTTGACTTGACCTTGACTTGACCCTGATTTGACCTTGACTTGACCTTGACTTGACCTTGACTTGACCCTGACTTGACCTTGACTTGACCTTGACTTGACCTTGACTTGATCTTAACTTGACCTTGACTTGACCTTGACTTGACCCTGATTTGACCTTGACTTGACCTTGACTTGACGTTGCCTTGACCTTGACTTGACCCTGACTTGACCTTGACTTGACCTTGACTTGACCTTGACTTGACTTGACCTTGACATGACGTTGACTTGACCTTGACTTGACCTTGACATGACCTTGACTTGACCGTGACTTGACCTTGACTTGACCTTCACTTGACCTGGACTTGACCTTGACTTGACCTTGACTTGACCCTGACTTGACATTGACATGACCTTGACTTGACCTTGACTTGACCTTGACCTGACCTTGACATGACCTTGACATGACCTTGACATGACCTTGACTTGACCTTGACTTGACCTTGACTTGACCCTGACTTGACCTTGACTTGACCTTGACTTAACCTTCACTTGACCTTGACATGACCTTGACATGACCTTTACATGACCTTGACTTGACCTTGACTTGACCTTGACTTGACCTTGACTTGACCTTGACTTGACCTTGACATGACCTTGACATGACCTTGACTTGACCTTGACTTGACCTTAACTTGACCCTGACTTGACCTTGACTTGACCCTGAGTTGACCTTGACTTGACCCTGACTTGACCTTGACTTGACCTTGACTTGACCTTGACTTAACCTTCACTTGACCTTGACATGACCTTGACATGACCTTGACTTGACCTTGACTTGACCTTGACTTGACCTTGACTTGACCTTGACTTGACCTTGACTTGACCTTGACTTGACCTTGACTTGACCTTGACTTGACCTTGACTTGACCTTTACTTGACCTTGACTTAACCTTGACTTGACCCTGACTTGACATTGACATGACCTTGACTTGACCTTGACTTGACCTTGACATGACCTTGACTTGACCTTGACTTGACCTTGACTTGACCTTGACATGACCTTGACTTGACCTTGACTTGACCTTGACTTGACCTTGACCTGACCTTGACTTGACCTTGACAAGACCTTGACATGACCTTGACTTGACCTTGACCTGACCTTGATTTGACCTTGACTTGACCTTGACTTAACCTTCACTTGACCTTGACATGACCTTGACATGACCTTTACATGACCTTGAGTTGACCTTGACTTAACCTTGACTTGACCTTGACTTGACCTTGACTTGATCTTAACTTGACCTTGACTTGACCTTGACTTGACCCTGATTTGACCTTGACTTGACCTTAACTTGACCTTGACTTGACCTTGACTTGATCTTAACTTGACCTTGACTTGACCTTGACTTGACCCTGATTTGACCTTGACTTGACCTTGACTTGACCTTGACTTGACCTTGACTTGACCCTGACTTGACCTTGACTTGACCTTGACTTGACCTTGACTTGATCTTAACTTGACCTTGACTTGACCTTGAGTTGACCTTGACTTAACCTTGACTTGACCTTGACTTGACCTTGACTTGATCTTAACTTGACCTTGACTTGACCTTGACTTGACCCTGATTTGACCTTGACTTGACCTTAACTTGACCTTGACTTGACCTTGACTTGATCTTAACTTGACCTTGACTTGACCTTGACTTGACCCTGATTTGACCTTGACTTGACCTTGACTTGACCTTGACTTGACCTTGACTTGACCCTGACTTGACCTTGACTTGACCTTGACTTGACCTTGACTTGACTTGACCTTGACATGACCTTGACTTGACCTTGACTTGACCTTGACATGACCTTGACTTGACCTTGACTTGACCTTGACTTGACCTTGACTTGACCTGGACTTGACCTTGACTTGACCTTGACTTGACCTTGACCTTGACTTGACCTTGACTTAACCTTGACTTGACCCTGACTTGACCTTGACATGACCTTGACTTGACCTTGCCTTGACCTTGACTTGACCCTGACTTGACCTTGACATGACCTTTACTTGACCTTGACTTGACCTTGACTTGACCTTGAGTTGACCTTGACTTAACCTTGACTTGACCTTGACTTGACCTTGACTTGATCTTAACTTGACCTTGACTTGACCTTGACTTGACCCTGACTTGACCTTGACTTGATCTTAACTTGACCTTGACTTGACCTTGACTTGATCTTAACTTGACCTTGACTTGACCTTGACTTGACCCTGATTTGACCTTGACTTGACCTTGACTTGACCTTGACTTGACCCTGACTTGACCTTGACTTGACCTTGACTTGACCTTGACTTGATCTTAACTTGACCTTGACTTGACCTTGACTTGACCCTGATTTGACCTTGACTTGACCTTGACTTGACCTTGACTTGACCTTGACTTGACCCTGACTTGACCTTGACTTGACCTTGACTTGACCTTGACTTGACTTGACATTGACATGACCTTGACTTGACCTTGACTTGACCTTGACATGACCTTGACTTGACCTTGACTTGACCTGGACTTGACCTTGACTTGACCTTGACTTGACCCTGACTTGACATTGACATGACCTTAACTTGACCTTGACTTGACCTTGACATGACCTAGACTTGACCTTGACTTGACCTTGACTTGACCCTGACTTGACCTTGACTTGACCTTGACTTAACCTTCACTTGACCTTGACATGACCTTGACATGACCTTTACATGACCTTGACTTGATCTTAACTTGACCTTGACTTGACCTTGACTTGACCCTGATTTGACCTTGACTTGACCTTGACTTGAACTTGACTTGACCTTGACTTGACCCTGACTTGACCTTGACTTGACCTTGACTTGACCTTGACTTGACTTGACCTTGACATGACCTTGACTTGACCTTGACTTGACCTTGACATGACCTTGACTTGACCTTGACTTGACCTTGACTTGACCTTGACTTGACCTTGACTTGACCTGGACTTGACCTTGACTTGACCTTGACTTGACCTTGACTTGACCTTGACTTAACCTTGACTTGACCTTGACATGACCTTGACTTGACCTTGCCTTGACCTTGACTTGACCCTGACTTGACCTTGACATGACCTTTACTTGACCTTGACTTGACCTTGACTTGACCTTGAGTTGACCTTGACTTAACCTTGACTTGACCTTGACTTGACCTTGACTTGATCTTAACTTGACCTTGACTTGACCTTGACTTGACCCTGACTTGACCTTGACTTGATCTTAACTTGACCTTGACTTGACCTTGACTTGATCTTAACTTGACCTTGACTTGACCTTGACTTGACCCTGATTTGACCTTGACTTGACCTTGACTTGACCTTGACTTGACCCTGACTTGACCTTGACTTGACCTTGACTTGACCTTGACTTGATCTTAACTTGACCTTGACTTGACCTTGACTTGACCCTGATTTGACCTTGACTTGACCTTGACTTGACGTTGCCTTGACCTTGACTTGACCCTGACTTGACCTTGACTTGACCTTGACTTGACCTTGACTTGACTTGACCTTGACATGACGTTGACTTGACCTTGACTTGACCTTGACATGACCTTGACTTGACCGTGACTTGACCTTGACTTGACCTTCACTTGACCTGGACTTGACCTTGACTTGACCTTGACTTGACCCTGACTTGACATTGACATGACCTTGACTTGACCTTGACTTGACCTTGACCTGACCTTGACATGACCTTGACATGACCTTGACATGACCTTGACTTGACCTTGACTTGACCTTGACTTGACCCTGACTTGACCTTGACTTGACCTTGACTTAACCTTCACTTGACCTTGACATGACCTTGACATGACCTTTACATGACCTTGACTTGACCTTGACTTGACCTTGACTTGACCTTGACTTGACCTTGACTTGACCTTGACTTGACCTTGACATGACCTTGACATGACCTTGACTTGACCTTGACTTGACCTTAACTTGACCCTGACTTGACCTTGACTTGACCCTGAGTTGACCTTGACTTGACCTTGACTTGACCTTGACTTGACCTTGACTTGACCCTGACTTGACCTTGACTTGACCTTGACTTGACCTTGACTTAACCTTCACTTGACCTTGACATGACCTTGACATGACCTTGACTTGACCTTGACTTGACCTTGACTTGACCTTGACTTGACCTTGACTTGACCTTGACTTGACCTTGACTTGACCTTTACTTGACCTTGACTTAACCTTGACTTGACCCTGACTTGACATTGACATGACCTTGACTTGACCTTGACTTGACCTTGACATGACCTTGACTTGACCTTGACTTGACCTTGACTTGACCTTGACATGACCTTGACTTGACCTTGACTTGACCTTGACTTGACCTTGACCTGACCTTGACTTGACCTTGACAAGACCTTGACATGACCTTGACTTGACCTTGACCTGACCTTGATTTGACCTTGACTTGACCTTGACTTAACCTTCACTTGACCTTGACATGACCTTGACATGACCTTTACATGACCTTGACTTGACCTTGACTTGACCTTGACTTGACCTTGACTTGACCTTGACTTGACCTTGACATGACCTTGACTTGACCTTGACTTGACCTTGACTTGACCTTGACTTGACCTTGACATGACCTTGACTTGACCTTGACCTGACCTTGCCTTGACCTTGACTTGACCCTGACTTGACCTTGACATGACCTTTACTTGACCTTGACTTGACCTTGACTTGACCTTGACTTGACCTTGAGTTGACCTTGACTTAACCTTGACTTGACCTTGACTTGACCTTGACTTGATCTTAACTTGACCTTGACTTGACCTTGACTTGACCCTGATTTGACCTTGACTTGACCTTAACTTGACCTTGACTTGACCTTGACTTGATCTTAACTTGACCTTGACTTGACCTTGACTTGACCCTGATTTGACCTTGACTTGACCTTGACTTGACCTTGACTTGACCTTGACTTGACCCTGACTTGACCTTGACTTGACCTTGACTTGACCTTGACTTGACTTGACCTTGACATGACCTTGACTTGACCTTGACTTGACCTTGACATGACCTTGACTTGACCTTGACTTGACCTTGACTTGACCTTGACTTGACCTGGACTTGACCTTGACTTGACCTTGACTTGACCTTGACCTTGACTTGACCTTGACTTAACCTTGACTTGACCCTGACTTGACCTTGACATGACCTTGACTTGACCTTGCCTTGACCTTGACTTGACCCTGACTTGACCTTGACATGACCTTTACTTGACCTTGACTTGACCTTGACTTGACCTTGAGTTGACCTTGACTTAACCTTGACTTGACCTTGACTTGACCTTGACTTGATCTTAACTTGACCTTGACTTGACCTTGACTTGACCCTGACTTGACCTTGACTTGATCTTAACTTGACCTTGACTTGACCTTGACTTGATCTTAACTTGACCTTGACTTGACCTTGACTTGACCCTGATTTGACCTTGACTTGACCTTGACTTGACCTTGACTTGACCCTGACTTGACCTTGACTTGACCTTGACTTGACCTTGACTTGATCTTAACTTGACCTTGACTTGACCTTGACTTGACCCTGATTTGACCTTGACTTGACCTTGACTTGACCTTGACTTGACCTTGACTTGACCCTGACTTGACCTTGACTTGACCTTGACTTGACCTTGACTTGACTTGACATTGACATGACCTTGACTTGACCTTGACTTGACCTTGACATGACCTTGACTTGACCTTGACTTGACCTGGACTTGACCTTGACTTGACCTTGACTTGACCCTGACTTGACATTGACATGACCTTAACTTGACCTTGACTTGACCTTGACATGACCTAGACTTGACCTTGACTTGACCTTGACTTGACCCTGACTTGACCTTGACTTGACCTTGACTTAACCTTCACTTGACCTTGACATGACCTTGACATGACCTTTACATGACCTTGACTTGACCTTGACTTGACCTTGACTTGACCTTGACTTGACCTTGACTTGACCTTGACTTGACTTGACCTTGACATGACCTTGACTTGACCTTGACTTGACCTTGACTTGACCTTGACTTGACCTTGACTTGACCCTGACTTGACATTGACATGTCCTTGACTTGACCTTGACTTGACCTTGACATGACCTTGACTTGACCTTGACCTGACCTTGACATGACCTTGACATGACCTTGACATGACCTTGACTTGACCTTGACTTGACCTTGACTTGACCCTGACTTGACCTTGACTTGACCTTGACTTAACCTTCACTTGACCTTGACATGACCTTGACATGACCTTTACATGACCTTGACTTGACCTTGACTTGACCCTGACTTGACCTTGACTTGACCTTGACTTGACCTTGACTTGACTTGACCTTGACATGACCTTGACTTGACCTTGACTTGACCTTGACTTGACCTTGACTTGACCTTGACTTGACCTGGACTTGACCTTGACTTGACCTTGACTTGACCCTGACTTGACATTGACATGACCTTGACTTGACCTTGACTTGACCTTGACATGACCTTGACTTGACCTTGACCTGACCTTGACATGACCTTGACATGACCTTGACATGACCTTGACTTGACCTTGACTTGACCTTGACTTAACCTTCACTTGACCTTGACATGACCTTGACATGACCTTTACATGACCTTGACTTGACCTTGACATGACCTAGACTTGACCTTGACTTGACCTTGACTTGACCTTGACTTGACCTGGACTTGACCTTGACTTGACCTTGACTTGACCCTGACTTGACATTGACATGACCTTGACTTGACCTTGACTTGACCTTGACATGACCTTGACTTGACCTTGACTTGACCTTGACATGACCTTGACATGACCTTGACTTGACCTTGACTTGACCTTGACTTGACCCTGACTTGACCTTGACTTGACCTTGACTTAACCTTCACTTGACCTTGACATGACCTTGACATGACCTTTACATGACCTTGACTTGACCTTGACTTGACCTTGACTTGACCTTGACTTGACCTTGACATGACCTTGACATGACCTTGACTTGACCTTGACTTGACCTTGACTTGACCCTGACTTGACCTTGACTTGACCTTGACTTGACCCTGAGTTGACCTTGACTTGACCTTGACTTGACCTTGACTTGACCTTGACTTGACCCTGACTTGACCTTGACTTGACCTTGACTTGACCTTGACTTGACCCTGACTTGACCTTGACTTGACCTTGACTTGACCTTGACTTGACTTGACCTTGACATGACCTTGACTTGACCTTGACTTGACCTTGACATGACCTTGACTTGACCTTGACTTGACCTTGACTTGACCTTGACTTGACCTTGACTTGACCTTCACTTGACCTTGACTTGACCTTGACCTGACCTTGACTTGACCCTGACTTGACCTTGACATGACCTTTACTTGACCTGACCTTGACTTGACCTTGACTTGACCCTGACTAGACCTTGACATGACCTTTACTTGACCTTGACTTGACCTTGACTTGACCCTGACTTGACCTTGACTTGACCTTGACTTGACCTTGACTTGATCTTGACTTGACCTTGACTTGACCTTGACTTGACCTTGACCTGACCTTGACATGGCCTTGACCTTGACTTGACCTTGACTTGGCCTTGACATGACCTTGACATGATCTTCACTTGACGTTGACTTGACGTTGACTTGACATTGACATGACCTTTACTTGACCTTGACTTGACCTTGACTTGACCCTGACTTGACCTTGACATGACCTTTACTTGACCTTGACTTGACCTTGACCTGACCTTGACATGACCTTGACCTTGACTTGACCTTGACTTGACCTTGACAAGACCTTGACATGACCTTGACTTGACCTTGATTTGACGTTGACTTGACCCTGACTTGACATTGACATGACCTTGACTTGACCTTGACTTGACCTTGACATGACCTTGACTTGACCTTGACTTGACCTTGACATGACCTTGACTTGACCTTGACTTGACCTTGACCTGACCTTGACATGACCTTGACATGACCTTGACATGACCTTGACTTGACCTTGACTTGACCTTGACTTGACCCTGACTTGACCTTGACTTAACCTTCACTTGACCTTGACATGACCTTGACATGACCTTTACATGACCTTGACTTGACCTTGACTTGACCTTGACTTGACCTTGACTTGACCTTGACTTGACCTTGACATGACCTTGACATGACCTTGACTTGACCTTGACTTGACCTTGACTTGACCCTGACTTGACCTTGACTTGACCTTGACTTGACCTTGACTTGACCTTGACTTGACCTTTACTTGACCTTGACTTAACCTTGACTTGACCCTGACTTGACATTGACATGACCTTGACTTGACCTTGACTTGACCTTGACATGACCTTGACTTGACCTTGACTTGACCTTGACCTGACCTTGACATGACCTTGACATGACCTTGACATGACCTTGACTTGACCTTGACTTGACCTTGACTTGACCCTGAGTTGACCTTGACTTGACCTTGACTTAACCTTCACTTGACCTTGACATGACCTTGACATGACCTTTACATGACCTTGACTTGACCTTGAGTTGACCTTGACTTGACCTTGACTTGACCTTGACTTGACCTTGACTTGACCTTGACATGACCTTGACATGACCTTGACTTGACCTTGATTTGACCTTGACTTGACCCTGACTTGACCTTGACTTGACCTTGACTTGACCCTGAGTTGACCTTGACTTGACCTTGACTTGACCTTGACTTGACCTTGACATGACCTTGACATGACCTTGACTTGACCTGGACTTGACCTTGACTTGACCCTGACTTGACCTTGACTTGACCTTGACTTGACCTTGACATGACCTTGACTTGACCTTGACTTGACCTTGACTTGACCTTGACTTGACCTTGACTTGACCTTGACTTGACCTTGACTTAACCTTCACTTGACCTTGACATGACCTTGACATGACCTTTACATGACCTTGACTTGACCTTGACTTGACCTTGACTTGACCTAGACTTGACCCTGACTTGACCTTGACTTGACCTTGACTTGACCCTGAGTTGACCTTGACTTGACCTTGACTTGACCTTGACTTGACCTTGACATGACCTTGACATGACCTTGACTTGACCTGGACTTGACCTTGACTTGACCCTGACTTGATCTTGACTTGACCTTGACTTGACCTTGACATGACCTTGACTTGACCTTGACTTGACCTTGACTTGACCTTGACTTGACCCTGACTTGACCTTGACATGACCTTTACTTGACCTTGACTTGACCTTGACTTGACCTTGACTTGACCTTGAGTTGACCTTGACTTAACCTTGACTTGACCTTGACTTGACCTTGACTTGATCTTAACTTGACCTTGACTTGACCTTGACTTGACCCTGACTTGACCTTGACTTGATCTTAACTTGACCTTGACTTGACCTTGACTTGATCTTAACTTGACCTTGACTTGACCTTGACTTGACCCTGATATGACCTTGACTTGACCTTGACTTGACCTTGACTTGACCCTGACTTGACCTTGACTTGACCTTGACTTGACCTTGACTTGATCTTAACTTGACCTTAACTTGACCTTGACTTGACCCTGATTTGACCTTGACTTGACCTTGACTTGACCTTGACTTGACCTTGACTTGACCCTGACTTGACCTTGACTTGACCTTGACTTGACCTTGACTTGACTTGACCTTGACATGACCTTGACTTGACCTTGACTTGACCTTGACATGACCTTGACTTGACCTTGACTTGACCTGGACTTGACCTTGACTTGACCTTGACTTGACCCTGACTTGACATTGACATGACCTTAACTTGACCTTGACTTGACCTTGACATGACCTTGACTTGACCTTGACTTGACCTTGACTTGACCCTGACTTGACCTTGACTTGACCTTGACTTAACCTTCACTTGACCTTGACATGACCTTGACATGACCTTTACATGACCTTGACTTGACCTTGACTTGACCTTGACTTGACCTTGACTTGACCTTGACTTGACTTGACCTTGACATGACCTTGACTTGACCTTGACTTGACCTTGACTTGACATTGACTTGACCTTGACTTGACCCTGACTTGACATTGACATGACCTTGACTTGACCTTGACTTGACCCTGACTTGACATTGACATGACCTTGACTTGACCTTGACCTGACCTTGACATGACCTTGACATGACCTTGACATGACCTTGACTTGACCTTGACTTGACCTTGACTTGACCCTGACTTGACCTTGACTTGACCTTGACTTAACCTTCACTTGACCTTGACATGACCTTGACATGACCTTTACATGACCTTGACTTGACCTTGACTTGACCCTGACTTGACCTTGACTTGACCTTGACTTGACCTTGACTTGACTTGACCTTGACATGACCTTGACTTGACCTTGACTTGACCTTGACTTGACCTTGACTTGACCTTGACTTGACCTGGACTTGACCTTGACTTGACCTTGACTTGACCCTGACTTGACATTGACATGACCTTGACTTGACCTTGACTTGACCTTGACATGACCTTGACTTGACCTTGACCTGACCTTGACATGACCTTGACATGACCTTGACATGACCTTGACTTGACCTTGACTTGACCTTGACTTGACCCTGACTTGACCTTGACTTGACCTTGACTTAACCTTCACTTGACCTTGACATGACCTTGACATGACCTTTACATGACCTTGACTTGACCTTGACTTGACCTTGACTTGACCTTGACTTGACCTTGACTTGACCTTGACATGACCTTGACATGACCTTGACTTGACCTTGACTTGACCTTGACTTGACCCTGACTTGACCTTGACTTGACCTTGACTTGACCCTGAGTTGACCTTGACTTGACCTTGACTTGACCTTGACTTGACCTTGACTTGACCCTGACTTGACCTTGACTTGACCTTGACTTGACCTTGACTTGATCTTGACTTGACCTTGACTTGACCTTGACTTGACCTTGACCTGACCTTGACATGGCCTTGACCTTGACTTGACCTTGACTTGGCCTTGACATGACCTTGACATGATCTTCACTTGACGTTGACTTGACGTTGACTTGACATTGACATGACCTTTACTTGACCTTGACTTGACCTTGACTTGACCCTGACTTGACCTTGACATGACCTTTACTTGACCTTGACTTGACCTTGACCTGACCTTGACATGACCTTGACCTTGACTTGACCTTGACTTGACCTTGACAAGACCTTGACATGACCTTGACTTGACCTTGACTTGACCTTTACTTGACCTTGACTTAACCTTGACTTGACCCTGACTTGACATTGACATGACCTTGACTTGACCTTGACTTGACCTTGACATGACCTTGACATGACCTTGACTTGACCTTGATTTGACCTTGACTTGACCCTGACTTGACCTTGACTTGACCTTGACTTGACCCTGAGTTGACCTTGACTTGACCTTGACTTGACCTTGACTTGACCTTGACATGACCTTGACATGACCTTGACTTGACCTGGACTTGACCTTGACTTGACCCTGACTTGACCTTGACTTGACCTTGACTTGACCTTGACATGACCTTGACTTGACCTTGACTTGACCTTGACTTGACCTTGACTTGACCTTGACTTGACCTTGACTTGACCTTGACTTTACCTTCACTTGACCTTGACATGACCTTGACATGACCTTTACATGACCTTGACTTGACCTTGACTTCACCTTGACTTGACCTTGACTTGACCTTGACTTGACCTAGACTTGACCCTGACTTGACCTTGACTTGACCTTGACTTGACCCTGAGTTGACCTTGACTTGACCTTGACTTGACCTTGACTTGACCTTGACATGACCTTGACATGACCTTGACTTGACCTGGACTTGACCTTGACTTGACCCTGACTTGATCTTGACTTGACCTTGACTTGACCTTGACATGACCTTGACTTGACCTTGACTTGACCTTGACTTGACCTTGACTTGACCTTGACTTGACCCTGACTTGACCTTGACATGACCTTTACTTGACCTTGACTTGACCTTGACTTGACCTTGAGTTGACCTTGACTTAACCTTGACTTGACCTTGACTTGACCTTGACTTGATCTTAACTTGACCTTGACTTGACCTTGACTTGACCCTGACTTGACCTTGACTTGATCTTAACTTGACCTTGACTTGACCTTGACTTGATCTTAACTTGACCTTGACTTGACCTTGACTTGACCCTGATATGACCTTGACTTGACCTTGACTTGACCTTGACTTGACCCTGACTTGACCTTGACTTGACCTTGACTTGACCTTGACTTGATCTTAACTTGACCTTAACTTGACCTTGACTTGACCCTGATTTGACCTTGACTTGACCTTGACTTGACCTTGACTTGACCTTGACTTGACCCTGACTTGACCTTGACTTGACCTTGACTTGACCTTGACTTGACTTGACCTTGACATGACCTTGACTTGACCTTGACTTGACCTTGACATGACCTTGACTTGACCTTGACTTGACCTGGACTTGACCTTGACTTGACCTTGACTTGACCCTGACTTGACATTGACATGACCTTAACTTGACCTTGACTTGACCTTGACATGACCTTGACTTGACCTTGACTTGACCTTGACTTGACCCTGACTTGACCTTGACTTGACCTTGACTTAACCTTCACTTGACCTTGACATGACCTTGACATGACCTTTACATGACCTTGACTTGACCTTGACTTGACCTTGACTTGACCTTGACTTGACCTTGACTTGACCTTGACTTGACTTGACCTTGACATGACCTTGACTTGACCTTGACTTGACCTTGACTTGACCTTGACTTGACCTTGACTTGACCTTGACATGACCTTGACATGACCTTGACTTGACCTTGACTTGATCTTAACTTGACCTTGACTTGACTTGACCCTGACTTGACCTTGACTTGATCTTAACTTGACCTTGACTTGACCTTGACTTGATCTTAACTTGACCTTGACTTGACCTTGACTTGACCCTGATATGACCTTGACTTGACCTTGACTTGACCTTGACTTGACCCTGACTTGACCTTGACTTGACCTTGACTTGACCTTGACTTGATCTTAACTTGACCTTAACTTGACCTTGACTTGACCCTGATTTGACCTTGACTTGACCTTGACTTGACCTTGACTTGACCTTGACTTGACCCTGACTTGACCTTGACTTGACCTTGACTTGACCTTGACTTGACTTGACCTTGACATGACCTTGACTTGACCTTGACTTGACCTTGACATGACCTTGACTTGACCTTGACTTGACCTGGACTTGACCTTGACTTGACCTTGACTTGACCCTGACTTGACATTGACATGACCTTAACTTGACCTTGACTTGACCTTGACATGACCTTGACTTGACCTTGACTTGACCTTGACTTGACCCTGACTTGACCTTGACTTGACCTTGACTTAACCTTCACTTGACCTTGACATGACCTTGACATGACCTTTACATGACCTTGACTTGACCTTGACTTGACCTTGACTTGACCTTGACTTGACCTTGACTTGACCTTGACATGACCTTGACTTGACCTTGACTTGACCTTGACTTGACCTTGACTTGACCTTGACTTGACCCTGACTTGACATTGACATGACCTTGACTTGACCTTGACTTGACCCTGACTTGACATTGACATGACCTTGACTTGACCTTGACCTGACCTTGACATGACCTTGACATGACCTTGACATGACCTTGACTTGACCTTGACTTGACCTTGACTTGACCCTGACTTGACCTTGACTTGACCTTGACTTAACCTTCACTTGACTTTGACATGACCTTGACATGACCTTTACATGACCTTGACTTGACCTTGACTTGACCCTGACTTGACCTTGACTTGACCTTGACTTGACCTTGACTTGACTTGACCTTGACATGACCTTGACTTGACCTTGACTTGACCTTGACTTGACCTTGACTTGACCTTGACTTGACCTGGACTTGACCTTGACTTGACCTTGACTTGACCCTGACTTGACATTGACATGACCTTGACTTGACCTTGACTTGACCTTGACATGACCTTGACTTGACCTTGACCTGACCTTGACATGACCTTGACATGACCTTGACATGACCTTGACTTGACCTTGACTTGACCTTGACTTGACCCTGACTTGACCTTGACTTGACCTTGACTTGACCTGGACTTGACCTTGACTTGACCTTGACTTGACCCTGACTTGACATTGACATGACCTTGACTTGACCTTGACTTGACCTTGACATGACCTTGACTTGACCTTGACCTGACCTTGACATGACCTTGACATGACCTTGACATGACCTTGACTTGACCTTGACTTGACCTTGACTTGACCCTGACTTGACCTTGACTTGACCTTGACTTAACCTTCACTTGACCTTGACATGACCTTGACATGACCTTTACATGACCTTGACTTGACCTTGACTTGACCTTGACTTGACCTTGACTTGACCTTGACTTGACCTTGACATGACCTTGACATGACCTTGACTTGACCTTGACTTGACCTTGACTTGACCCTGACTTGACCTTGACTTGACCTTGACTTGACCCTGAGTTGACCTTGACTTGACCTTGACTTGACCTTGACTTGACCTTGACTTGACCCTGACTTGACCTTGACTTGACCTTGACTTGACCTTGACTTGATCTTGACTTGACCTTGACTTGACCTTGACTTGACCTTGACCTGACCTTGACATGGCCTTGACCTTGACTTGACCTTGACTTGGCCTTGACATGACCTTGACATGATCTTCACTTGACGTTGACTTGACGTTGACTTGACATTGACATGACCTTTACTTGACCTTGACTTGACCTTGACTTGACCCTGACTTGACCTTGACATGACCTTTACTTGACCTTGACTTGACCTTGACCTGACCTTGACATGACCTTGACCTTGACTTGACCTTGACTTGACCTTGACAAGACCTTGACATGACCTTGACTTGACCTTGACTTGACCTTTACTTGACCTTGACTTAACCTTGACTTGACCCTGACTTGACATTGACATGACCTTGACTTGACCTTGACTTGACCTTGACATGACCTTGACATGACCTTGACTTGACCTTGATTTGACCTTGACTTGACCCTGACTTGACCTTGACTTGACCTTGACTTGACCCTGAGTTGACCTTGACTTGACCTTGACTTGACCTTGACTTGACCTTGACATGACCTTGACATGACCTTGACTTGACCTGGACTTGACCTTGACTTGACCCTGACTTGACCTTGACTTGACCTTGACTTGACCTTGACATGACCTTGACTTGACCTTGACTTGACCTTGACTTGACCTTGACTTGACCTTGACTTGACCTTGACTTGACCTTGACTTTACCTTCACTTGACCTTGACATGACCTTGACATGACCTTTACATGACCTTGACTTGACCTTGACTTCACCTTGACTTGACCTTGACTTGACCTTGACTTGACCTAGACTTGACCCTGACTTGACCTTGACTTGACCTTGACTTGACCTTGACTTGACCTTGACATGACCTTGACATGACCTTGACTTGACCTGGACTTGATCTTAACTTGACCTTGACTTGACCTTGACTTGACCCTGATATGACCTTGACTTGACCTTGACTTGACCTTGACTTGACCCTGACTTGACCTTGACTTGACCTTGACTTGACCTTGACTTGATCTTAACTTGACCTTAACTTGACCTTGACTTGACCCTGATTTGACCTTGACTTGACCTTGACTTGACCTTGACTTGACCTTGACTTGACCCTGACTTGACCTTGACTTGACCTTGACTTGACCTTGACTTGACTTGACCTTGACATGACCTTGACTTGACCTTGACTTGACCTTGACATGACCTTGACTTGACCTTGACTTGACCTGGACTTGACCTTGACTTGACCTTGACTTGACCCTGACTTGACATTGACATGACCTTAACTTGACCTTGACTTGACCTTGACATGACCTTGACTTGACCTTGACTTGACCTTGACTTGACCCTGACTTGACCTTGACTTGACCTTGACTTAACCTTCACTTGACCTTGACATGACCTTGACATGACCTTTACATGACCTTGACTTGACCTTGACTTGACCTTGACTTGACCTTGACTTGACCTTGACTTGACCTTGACTTGACTTGACCTTGACATGACCTTGACTTGACCTTGACTTGACCTTGACTTGACCTTGACTTGACCTTGACTTGACCCTGACTTGACATTGACATGACCTTGACTTGACCTTGACTTGACCCTGACTTGACATTGACATGACCTTGACTTGACCTTGACCTGACCTTGACATGACCTTGACATGACCTTGACATGACCTTGACTTGACCTTGACTTGACCTTGACTTGACCCTGACTTGACCTTGACTTGACCTTGACTTAACCTTCACTTGACCTTGACATGACCTTGACATGACCTTTACATGACCTTGACTTGACCTTGACTTGACCCTGCCTTGACCTTGACTTGACCTTGACTTGACCTTGACTTGACTTGACCTTGACATGACCTTGACTTGACCTTGACTTGACCTTGACTTGACCTTGACTTGACCTTGACTTGACCTGGACTTGACCTTGACTTGACCTTGACTTGACCCTGACTTGACATTGACATGACCTTGACTTGACCTTGACTTGACCTTGACATGACCTTGACTTGACCTTGACCTGACCTTGACATGACCTTGACATGACCTTGACATGACCTTGACTTGACCTTGACTTGACCTTGACTTGACCCTGACTTGACCTTGACTTGACCTTGACTTGACCCTGACTTGACCTTGACTTGACCTTGACTTAACCTTCACTTGACCTTGACATGACCTTGACATGACCTTTACATGACCTTGACTTGACCTTGACTTGACCTTGACTTGACCTTGACTTGACCTTGACTTGACCTTGACATGACCTTGACATGACCTTGACTTGACCTTGACTTGACCTTGACTTGACCCTGACTTGACCTTGACTTGACCTTGACTTGACCCTGAGTTGACCTTGACTTGACCTTGACTTGACCTTGACTTGACCTTGACTTGACCCTGACTTGACCTTGACTTGACCTTGACTTGACCTTGACTTGATCTTGACTTGACCTTGACTTGACCTTGACTTGACCTTGACCTGACCTTGACATGGCCTTGACCTTGACTTGACCTTGACTTGGCCTTGACATGACCTTGACATGATCTTCACTTGACGTTGACTTGACGTTGACTTGACATTGACATGACCTTTATTTGACCTTGACTTGACCTTGACTTGACCCTGACTTGACCTTGACATGACCTTTACTTGACCTTGACTTGACCTTGACCTGACCTTGACATGACCTTGACCTTGACTTGACCTTGACTTGACCTTGACAAGACCTTGACATGACCTTGACTTGACCTTGACTTGACGTTGACTTGACCCTGACTTGACATTGACATGACCTTGACTTGACCTTGACTTGACCTTGACATGACCTTGACTTGACCTTGACTTGACCTTGACATGACCTTGACTTGACCTTGACTTGACCTTGACTTGACCTTGACTTGACTTGACCTTGACATGACCTTGACTTGACCTTGACTTGACCTTGACATGACCTTGACTTGACCTTGACTTGACCTTGACTTGACCTTGACTTGACCTTGACTTGACCTTGACTTGACCTTGACTTGACCTTGACTTGACCTTCACTTGACCTTGACTTGACCTTGACCTGACCTTGACTTGACCCTGACTTGACCTTGACATGACCTTTACTTGACCTGACCTTGACTTGACCTTGACTTGACCCTGACTAGACCTTGACATGACCTTTACTTGACCTTGACTTGACCTTGACTTGACCCTGACTTGACCTTGACTTGACCTTGACTTGACCTTGACTTGATCTTGACTTGACCTTGACTTGACCTTGACTTGACCTTGACCTGACCTTGACATGGCCTTGACCTTGACCTTGACTTGGCCTTGACATGACCTTGACATGATCTTCACTTGACGTTGACTTGACATTGACATGACCTTTACTTGACCTTGACTTGACCTTGACTTGACCCTGACTTGACCTTGACATGACCTTTACTTGACCTTGACTTGACCTTGACCTGACCTTGACATGACCTTGACCTTAACTTGACCTTGACTTGACCTTGACAAGACCTTGACATGACCTTGACTTGACCTTGACTTGACGTTGACTTGACCCTGACTTGACATTGACATGACCTTGACTTGACCTTGACATGACCTTGACTTGACCTTGACTTGACCTTGACATGACCTTGACTTGACCTTGACTTGACCTTGACCTGACCTTGACATGACCTTGACATGACCTTGACATGACCTTGACTTGACCTTGACTTGACCTTGACTTGACCCTGACTTGACCTTGACTTGACCTTGACTTAACCTTCACTTGACCTTGACATGACCTTGACATGACCTTTACATGACCTTGACTTGACCTTGACTTGACCTTGACTTGACCTTGACTTGACCTTGACATGACCTTGACATGACCTTGACTTGACCTTGACTTGACCTTGACTTGACCCTGACTTGACCTTGACTTGACCTTGACTTGACCTTGACTTGACCTTGACTTGACCTTGACTTGACCTTTACTTGACCTTGACTTAACCTTGACTTGACCCTGATTTGACATTGACATGACCTTGACTTGACCTTGACTTTACCTTGACATGACCTTGACTTGACCTTGACTTGACCTTGACCTGACCTTGACATGACCTTGACATGACCTTGACATGACCTTGACTTGACCTTGACTTGACCTTGACTTGACCCTGACTTGACCTTGACTTGACCTTGACTTAACCTTCACTTGACCTTGACATGACCTTGACATGACCTTTACATGACCTTGACTTGACCTTGAGTTGACCTTGACTTGACCTTGACTTGACCTTGACTTGACCTTGACTTGACCTTGACATGACCTTGACATGACCTTGACTTGACCTTGATTTGACCTTGACTTGACCCTGACTTGACCTTGACTTGACCTTGACTTGACCCTGAGTTGACCTTGACTTGACCTTGACTTGACCTTGACTTGACCTTGACATGACCTTGACATGACCTTGACTTGACCTGGACTTGACCTTGACTTGACCCTGACTTGACCTTGACTTGACCTTGACTTGACCTTGACATGACCTTGACTTGACCTTGACTTGACCTTGACTTGACCTTGACTTGACCTTGACTTAACCTTCACTTGACCTTGACATGACCTTGACATGACCTTTACATGACCTTGACTTGACCTTGACTTCACCTTGACTTGACCTTGACTTGACCTTGACTTGACCTAGACTTGACCCTGACTTGACCTTGACTTGACCTTGACTTGACCTTGACTTGACCTTGACTTGACCTTGACTTGACCTTGACTTGACCTTGACTTAACCTTGACTTGACCCTGACTTGACCTTGACATGACCTTGCCTTGACCTTGACTTGACCTTGACATGACCTTGACTTGACCTTGACAAGACCTTGACATGACCTTGACTTGACCTTGACCTGACCTTGATTTGACCTTGACTTGACCTTGACTTAACCTTCACTTGACCTTGACATGACCTTGACTTGACCTTGACTTAACCTTCACTTGACCTTGACATGACCTTGACATGACCTTTACATGACCTTGACTTGACCTTGACTTGACCTTGACTTGACCCTGACTTGACCTTGACTTGACCTTGACTTGACCTTGACTTGACCTTGACTTGACCCTGACTTGACCTTGACAAGACCTTGACTTGACCTTGACTTGACGTTGACTTGACCCTGACTTGACATTGACATGACCTTGACTTGACCTTGACTTGACCTTGACTTGACCTTGACTTGACCTTGACATGACCTTGACTTGACCTTGACTTGACCTTGACTTGACCTTGACTTGACCTTGACCTGACCTTGACTTGACCTTGACAAGACCTTGACATGACCTTGACTTGACCTTGACCTGACCTTGATTTGACCTTGACTTGACCTTGACTTAACCTTCACTTGACCTTGACATGACCTTGACATGACCTTTACATGACCTTGACTTGACCTTGACTTGACCTTGACTTGACCTTGACATGACCTTGACTTGACCTTGACTTGACCTTGACTTGACCTTGACTTGACCTTGACTTGACCTTGACTTGACCTTGACCTGACCTTGCCTTGACCTTGACTTGACCCTGACTTGACCTTGACATGACCTTTACTTGACCTTGACTTGACCTTGACTTGACCTTGAGTGGACCTTGACTTTACCTTGACTTGACCTTGACTTGACCTTGACTTGATCTTAACTTGACCTTGACTTGACCTTGACTTGACCCTGATTTGACCTTGACTTGACCTTAACTTGACCTTGACTTGACCTTGACTTGATCTTAACTTGACCTTGACATGACCTTGACTTGACCTTGACTTAACCTTCACTTGACCTTGACATGACCTTGACATGACCTTTACATGACCTTGACTTGACCTTGACTTGACCTTGACTTGACCTTGACTTGACCTTGACATGACCTTGACTTGACCTTGACTTGACCTTGACTTGACCTTGACTTGACCTTGACTTGACCTTGACTTGACCCTGACTTGACCTTGACTTGACCTTGACTTGACTTGACCTTGACATGACCTTGACTTGACCTTGACTTGACCTTGACATGACCTTGACTTGACCTTGACTTGACCTTGACTTGACCTTGACTTGACCTGGACTTGACCTTGACTTGACCTTGACTTAACCTTGACTTGACCCTGACTTGACCTTGACATGACCTTGACTTGACCTTGCCTTGACCTTGACTTGACCCTGACTTGACCTTGACATGACCTTTACTTGACCTTGACTTGACCTTGACTTGACCTTGAGTTGACCTTGACTTAACCTTGACTTGACCTTGACTTGACCTTGACTTGATCTTAACTTGACCTTGACTTGACCTTGACTTGACCCTGACTTGACCTTGACTTGATCTTAACTTGACCTTGACTTGACCTTGACTTGATCTTAACTTGACCTTGACTTGACCTTGACTTGACCCTGATTTGACCTTGACTTGACCTTGACTTGACCTTGACTTGACCCTGACTTGACCTTGACTTGACCTTGACTTGACTTGACCTTGACATGACCTTGACTTGACCTTGACTTGACCTTGACATGACCTTGACTTGACCTTGACTTGACCTTGACTTGACCTTGACTTGACCTGGACTTGACCTTGACTTGACCTTGACTTGACCTTGACTTGACCTTGACTTGACCTTGACTTGACCTTGACTTGACCTTGACTTGACCTTGACTTGACCTTGACTTGACCTTGACTTGACCTTCACTTGACCTTGACTTGACCTTGACTTGACCTTGACCTGACCTTGACTTGACCCTGACTTGACCTTGACATGACCTTTACTTGACCTGACCTTGACTTGAAATTGACTTGACCCTGACTAGACCTTGACATGACCTTTACTTGACCTTGACTTGACCTTGACTTGACCTTGACAAGACCTTGACATGACCTTGACTTGACCTTGACTTGACGTTGACTTGACCCTGACTTGACATTGACATGACCTTGACTTGACCTTGACTTGACCTTGACATGACCTTGACTTGACCTTGACTTGACCTTGACATGACCTTGACTTGACCTTGACTTGACCTTGACCTGACCTTGACATGACCTTGACATGACCTTGACATGACCTTGACTTGACCTTGACTTGACCTTGACTTGACCCTGACTTGACCTTGACTTGACCTTGACTTAACCTTCACTTGACCTTGACATGACCTTGACATGACCTTTACATGACCTTGACTTGACCTTGACTTGACCTTGACTTGACCTTGACTTGACCTTGACATGACCTTGACATGACCTTGACTTGACATTGACTTGACCTTGACTTGACCCTGACTTGACCTTGACTTGACCTTGACTTGACCTTGACTTGACCTTGACTTGACCTAGACTTGACCTTGACTTGACCTTTACTTGACCTTGACTTAACCTTGACTTTACCCTGACTTGACATTGACATGACCTTGACTTGACCTTGACTTGACCTTGACATGACCTTGACTTGACCTTGACTTGACCTTGACCTGACCTTGACATGACCTTGACATGACCTTGACATGACCTTGACTTGACCTTGACTTGACCTTGACTTGACCTTGACTTGACCTTGACTTGACCTTGACATGACCTTGACTTGACCTTGACTTGACCTTGACTTGACCTTGACGTGACCTTGACTTGACCTTTACTTGACCTTGACTTGACCTGGACTTGACCTTGACTTGACCCTGACTTGACCTTGACTTGACCCTGACTTTACCTTGACATGACCTTGACTTGACCTTGACATGACCTTGACTTGACCTTGACTTGACCTTTACTTGACCTTGACTTAACCTTGACTTGACCCTGAGTTGACCTTGACTTGACCTTGACTTGACCTTGACTTGACCTTGACTTGACCTTGACATGACCTTGACATGACCTTGACTTGACCTTGACTTGACCTTGACTTGACCTTGACCTTGAAATGACCTTGACTTGACCTTGACTTGACCTTGACTTGACCTTGACTTGACCTTGACTTAACCTTCACTTGACCTTGACATGACCTTGACATGACCTTTACATGACCTTGACTTCACCTTGACTTAACCTTGACTTGACCCTGACTTGACATTGACATGACCTTGACTTGACCTTGACTTGACCTTGACATGACCTTGACTTGACCTTGACTTGACCTTGACCTGACCTTGACATGACCTTGACATGACCTTGACATGACCTTGACTTGACCTTGACTTGACCTTGACCTGACCTTGACTTGACCTTGACTTGACCTTGACTTGACCTTGACTTGACCTTGACATGACCTTGACTTGACCTTGACTTGACCTTGACCTGACCTTGACATGACCTTGACATGACCTTGACTTGACCCTGACTTGACCTTGACTTGACCTTGACTTGACCCTGACTTGACCTTGACTTGACCTTGACTTAACCTTCACTTGACCTTGACATGACCTTGACATGACCTTTACATGACCTTGACTTGACCTTGACTTGACCTTGACTTGACCTTGACTTGACCTTGACTTGACCTTGACTTGACCTTGACTTGACCTTGACTTGACCTTGACTTGACCTTGACATGACCTTGACATGACCTTGACTTGACCTTGACTTGACCTTGACTTGACCCTGACTTGACCTTGACTTGACCTTGACTTGACCCTGAGTTGACCTTGACTTGACCTTGACTTGACCTTGACTTGACCTTGACTTGACCTTGACATGACCTTGACATGACCTTGACTTGACCTTGACTTGACCTTGACTTGACCTTGACCTTGAAATGACCTTGACTTGACCTTGACTTGACCTTGACTTGACCTTGACTTGACCTTGACTTAACCTTCACTTGACCTTGACATGACCTTGACATGACCTTTACATGACCTTGACTTCACCTTGACTTCACCTTGACTTGACCTTGACTTGACCTTGACATGACCTTGACTTGACCTTGACTTGACCTTGACCTGACCTTGACATGTCCTTGACATGACCTTGACATGACCTTGACATGACCTTGACATGACCTTGACATGACCTTGACTTGACCTTGACTTGACCTTGACTTGACCCTGACTTGACCTTGACTTGACCTTGACTTAACCTTCACTTGACCTTGACATGACCTTGACATGACCTTTACATGACCTTGACTTGACCTTGACTTGACCTTGACTTGACCTTGACATGACCTTGACATGACCTTGACTTGACCTTGACTTGACCTTGACTTGACCCTGACTTGACCTTGACTTGACCTTGACTTGACCTTGACTTGACCTTGACTTGACCTTAACTTGACCTTACTTGACCTTGACTTAACCTTGACTTGACCTTGACTTGACCTTGACATGACCTTGACATGACCTTGACTTGACCTTGACTTGACCTTGACTTGACCCTGACTTGACCTTGACTTGACCTTGACATGACCTTGACTTGACCTTGACTTGACCTTGACATGACCTTGACTTGACCTTGACTTGACCTTGACCTGACCTTGACATGACCTTGACATGACCTTGACTTGACCTTGACTTGACCTTGACTTGACCCTGACTTGACCTTGACTTGACCTTGACCTAACCTTCACTTGACCTTGACATGACCTTGACTTGACCCTGACTTGGCCTTGACATGACCTTTACTTGACCTGACCTTGACTTGACCTTGACTTGACCCTGACTAGACCTTGACATGACCTTTACTTGACCTTGACTTGACCTTTACATGACCTTGACTTGACCTTGACATGACCTTGACTTGACCTTGACTTGACCTTGACCTGACCTTGACATGACCTTGACATGACCTTGGCATGACCTTGACTTGACCTTGACTTGACCTTGACTTGAGCCTGACTTGACCTTGACTTGAACTTGACTTAACCTTCACTTGACCTTGACATGACCTTGACTTGACCTTGACTTGACCTTGACATGACCTTGACTTGACCTTGACTTGACCTTGACCTGACCTTGACTTGACCTTGACTTGACCTTGACTTGACCTTGACTTGACCTTGACTTGACCTTGACTTAACCTTGACTTGACCCTGACTTGACCTTGACATGACCTTGACCTTGCCTTGACCTTGACTTGACCTTGACATGACCTTGACTTGACCTTGACAAGACCTTGACATGACCTTGACTTGACCTTGACCTGAACTTGATTTGACCTTGACTTGACCTTGACTTAACCTTCACTTGACATTGACATGACCTTGACTTGACCTTGACTTAACCTTCACTTGACCTTGACATGACCTTGACATGACCTTTACATGACCTTGACTTGACCTTGACTTGACCTTGACTTGACCCTGACTTGACCTTGACTTGACCTTGACTTGACCTTGACTTGACCTTGACTTGACCTTGACAAGACCTTGACTTGACCTTGACTTGACGTTGACTTGACCCTGACTTGACACTGACATGACCTTGACTTGACCTTGACTTGACCTTGACATGACCTTGACTTGACCTTGACTTGACCTTGACTTGACCTTGACATGACCTTGACTTGACCTTGACTTGACCTTGACTTGACCTTGACCTGACCTTGACTTGACCTTGACAAGACCTTGATATGACCTTGACTTGACCTTGACCTGACCTTGATTTGACCTTGACTTGACCTTGACTTAACCTTCACTTGACCTTGACATGACCTTGACATGACCTTTACATGACCTTGACTTGACCTTGACTTGACCTTGACTTGACCTTGATTGACCTTGACTTGACCTTGACATGACCTTGACTTGACCTTGACTTGATCTTGACTTGACCTTGACTTGACCTTGACTTGACCTTGACATGACCTTGACTTGACCTTGACCTGACCTTGCCTTGACCTTGACTTGACCCTGACTTGACCTTGACATGACCTTTACTTGACCTTGACTTGACCTTGACTTGACCTTGACTTGACCTTGAGTTGACCTTGACTTAACCTTGACTTGACCTTGACTTGACCTTGACTTGATCTTAACTTGACCTTGACTTGACCTTGACTTGACCCTGATTTGACCTTGACTTGACCTTAACTTGACCTTGACTTGACCTTGACTTGATCTTAACTTGACCTTGACTTGACCTTGACTTGACCCTGATTTGACCTTGACTTGACCTTGACTTGACCTTGACTTGACCTTGACTTGACCCTGACTTGACCTTGACTTGACCTTGACTTGACCTTGACTTGACTTGACCTTGACATGACCTTGACTTGACCTTGACTTGACCTTGACATGACCTTGACTTGACCTTGACTTGACCTTGACTTGACCTTGACTTGACCTGGACTTGACCTTGACTTGACCTTGACTTGACCTTGACTTGACCTTGACTTAACCTTGACTTGACCCTGACTTGACCTTGACATGACCTTGACTTGACCTTGCCTTGACCTTGACTTGACCCTGACTTGACCTTGACATGACCTTTACTTGACCTTGACTTGACCTTGACTTGACCTTGAGTTGACCTTGACTTAACCTTGACTTGACCTTGACTTGACCTTGACTTGATCTTAACTTGACCTTGACTTTACCTTGACTTGACCCTGACTTGACCTTCACTTGATCTTAACTTGACCTTGACTTGACCTTGACTTGATCTTAACTTGACCTTGACTTGACCTTGACTTGACCCTGATTTGACCTTGACTTGATCTTGACTTGACCTTGACTTGACCCTGACTTGACCTTGACTTGACCTTGACTTGACCTTGACGTGACCTTGACTTGACCTTGACTTGACATTGACATGACCTTTACTTGACCTTGACTTGACCTTGACTTGACCTTGACTTGACCCTGACTTGACCTTGACATGACCTTTACTTGACCTTGACTTGACCTTGACCAGACCTTGACATGACCTTGACCTTGACTTGACCTTGACTTGACCTTGACAAGACCTTGACATGACCTTGACTTGACCTTGACTTGACCTTGACTTGACGTTGACTTGACCCTGACTTGACATTGACATGACCTTGACTTGACCTTGACTTGACCTTGACATGACCTTGACTCGACCTTGACTTGACCTTGACCTGACCTTGACATGACCTTGACATGACCTTGACATGACCTTGACTTGACCTTGACTTGACCTTGACTTGACCCTGACTTGACCTTGACTTGACCTTGACTTAACCTTCACTTGACCTTGACATGACCTTGACATGACCTTTACATGACCTTGACTTGACCTTGACTTGACCTTGACTTGACCTTGACTTGACCTTGACATGACCTTGACATGACCTTGACTTGACCTTGACTTGACCTTGACTTGACCCTGACTTGACCTTGACTTGACCTTGACTTGACCTTGACTTGACCTTGACATGACCTTTACATGACCTTGACTTGACCTTGACTTGACCTTGACTTGACCTTGACAAGACCTTGACTTGACCTTGACTTGACGTTGACTTGACCCTGACTTGACATTGACATGACCTTGACTTGACCTTGACTTGACCTTGACTTGACCTTGACTTGACCTTGACTTGACCTTGACCTTGAAATGACCTTGACTTGACCTTGACTTGACCTTGACTTGACCTTGACTTGACCTTGACTTGACCTTGACTTAACCTTGACTTGACCCTGACTTGACCTTGAAATGACCTTGACCTTGCCTTTACCTTGACTTGACCTTGACATGACCTTGACTTGACCTTGACTTGACCCTGACTTGACCTTGACTTTACCTTCACTTGACCTTGACATGACCTTGACATGATCTTTACATGACCTTGACTTGACCTTGACTTGACCTTGACTTGACCTTGACTTGATCTTAACTTGACCTTGACTTGACCTTGACTTGACCCTGATTTGACCTTGACTTGACCTTGACTTGACCTTGACTTGACCCTGACTTGACCTTGACTTGACCTTGACTTGACCTTGACTTGACCTGACCTTGACATGACCTTGACATGACCTTGACATGACCTTGACTTGACCTTGACTTGACCTTGACTTGACCCTGACTTGACCTTGACTTGACCTTGACTTAACCTTCACTTGACCTTGACATGACCTTGACATGACCTTTACATGACCTTGACTTGACCTTGACTTGACCTTGACTTGACCTTGACATGACCTTGACATGACCTTGACTTGACCTTGACTTGACCTTGACTTGACCCTGACTTGACCTTGACTTGACCTTGACTTGACCTTGACTTGACCTTGAAATGACCTTGACTTGACCCTGACTTGACCTTGACTTGACCTTGACTTGACCTTGACTTGACCTTGACTTGACCTTGACTTGACCTTGACTTAACCTTGACTTGACCCTGACTTGACCTTGACATGACCTTGACCTTGCCTTGACCTTGACTTGACCTTGACATGACCTTGACTTGACCTTGACTTGACCTTGACATGACCTTCACTTGACCTTGACTTGACCTTGACCTGACCTTGACTTGACCTTGACTTGACCTTGACTTGACCTTGACTTGACCTTGACTTGACCTTGACCTTGAAATGACCTTGACTTGACCTTGACTTGACCTTGACTTGACCTTGACTTGACCTTGACTTAACCTTGACTTGACCCTGACTTGACCTTGACATGACCTTGACCTTGCCTTGACCTTGACTTGACCTTGACATGACCTTGACTTGACCTTGACAAGACCTTGACATGACCTTGACTTGACCTTGACCTGACCTTGATTTGACCTTGACTTGACCTTGACTTGACCTTGACTTAACCTTCACTTGACCTTGACATGACCTTGACTTGACCTTGACTTAACCTTCACTTGACCTTGACATGACCTTGACATGACCTTTACATGACCTTGACTTGACCTTGACTTGACCCTGACTTGACCTTGACTTGACCTTTACTTGACCTTGACTTGACCTTGACTTGACCTTGACAAGACCTTGACTTGACCTTGACTTGACGTTGACTTGACCCTGACTTGACATTGACATGACCTTGACTTGACCTTGACTTGACCTTGACATGACCTTGACTTGACCTTGACTTGACCTTGACATGACCTTGACTTGACCTTGACTTGACCTTGACTTGACCTTGACCTGCCCTTGACTTGACCTTGACAAGACCTTGACATGACCTTGACTTGACCTTGACCTGACCTTGATTTGACCTTGACTTGACCTTGACTTGACCTTGACTTAACCTTCACTTGACCTTGACATGACCTTGACATGACCTTTACATGACCTTGACTTGACCTTGACTTGACCTTGACTTGACCTTGACTTGACCTTGACTTGACCTTGACTTGACCTTGACATGACCTTGACTTGACCTTGACTTGACCTTGACTTGACCTTGACTTGACCTTGACTTGACCTTGACTTGACCTTGACCTGACCTTGCCTTGACCTTGACTTGACCCTGACTTGACCATGACATGACCTTTACTTGACCTTGACTTGACCTTGACTTGACCTTGAGTTGACCTTGAGTTAACCTTGACTTAACCTTGACTTGACCTTGACTTGACCTTGACTTGATCTTAACTTGACCTTGACTTGACCTTGACTTGACCTTGATTTGACCTTGACTTGACCTTAACTTGACCTTGACTTGACCTTGACTTGATCTTAACTTGACCTTGACTTGACCTTGACTTGACCCTGATTTGACCTTGACTTGACCTTGACTTGACCTTGACTTGACCCTGACTTGACCTTGACTTGACCTTGACTTGACCTTGACTTGACTTGACCTTGACATGACCTTGACTTGACCTTGACTTGACCTTGACATGACCTTGACTTGACCTTGACTTGACCTTGACTTGACCTTGACTTAACCTTGACTTGACCCTGACTTGACCTTGACATGACCTTGACTTGACCTTGCCTTGACCTTGACTTGACCCTGACTTGACCTTGACATGACCTTTACTTGACCTTGACTTGACCTTGACTTGACCTTGAGTTGACCTTGACTTAACCTTGACTTGACCTTGACTTGACCTTGACTTGACCTTGACTTGACCCTGACTTGACCTTGACTTGATCTTAACTTGACCTTGACTTGACCTTGACTTGATCTTAACTTGACCTTGACTTGACCTTGACTTGACCCTGATTTGACCTTGACTTGACCTTGACTTGACCTTGACTTGACCCTGACTTGACCTTGACTTGACCTTGACTTGACCTTGACTTGACCTTGACTTGACTTGACCTTGACATGACCTTGACTTGACCTTGACTTGACCTTGACATGACCTTGCCTTGACCTTGACTTGACCTTGACTTGACCTTGACTTGACCTTGAGTTGACCTTGACTTAACCTTGACTTGACCTTGACTTGACCTTGAGATGACCTTTACTTGACCCTGACTTGACCTTCACTTGATCTTAACTTGACCTTGACTTGACCTTGACTTGATCTTAACTTGACCTTGACTTGACCTTGACTTGACCCTGATTTGACCTTGACTTGATCTTGACTTGACCTTGACTTGACCCTGACTTGACCTTGACTTGACCTTGACATGACCTTTACTTGACCCTGACTTGACCTTCACTTGATCTTAACTTGACCTTGACTTGACCTTCACTTGATCTTAACTTGACCTTGACTTGACCTTGACTTGATCTTAACTTGACCTTGACTTGACCTTGACTTGACCCTGATTTGACCTTGACTTGATCTTGACTTGACCTTGACTTGACCCTGACTTGACCTTGACTTGACCTTGACTTGACCTTGACGTGACCTTGACTTGACCTTGACTTGACATTGACATGACCTTTACTTGACCTTGACTTGACCTTGACTTGACCCTGACTTGACCTTGACATGACCTTGACCTTGCCTTTACCTTGACTTGACCTTGACATGACCTTGACTTGACCTTGGCTTGACCTTGACATGATCTTGACATGACCTTGACTTGACCTTGACTTGACCTTGACTTGACCTTGACTTGACCTTGGCTTGACCTTGACATGATCTTGACATGACCTTGACTTGACCTTGACTTGACCCTGACTTGACCTTGACTTGACCTTGACTTGACCTTGACATGACCTTGACGTGACCTTGAATTGACCTTGACTTGACCTTGACTTGACCTTGACTTGACCTTCACTTGACCTTGACTTGACCTTGACTTGACCTTGACTTGACCTTGAGTTGACCTTGACTTAACCTTGACTTGACCTTGACTTGACCTTGAGATGACCTTTACTTGACCCTGACTTGACCTTCACTTGATCTTAACTTGACCTTGACTTGACCTTGACTTGATCTTAACTTGACCTTGACTTGACCTTGACTTGACCCTGATTTGACCTTGACTTGATCTTGACATGACCTTTACTTGACCTTGACTTGACCTTGACCAGACCTTGACATAACCTTGACCTTGACTTGACCTTGACTTGACCTTGACAAGACCTTGACATGACCTTGACTTGACCTTGACTTGACCTTGACTTGACGTTGACTTGACCCTGACTCGACATTGACATGACCTTGACTTGACCTTGACTTGACCTTGACATGACCTTGACTTGACCTTGACTTGACCTTGACATGACCTTGACTTGACCTTGACTTGACCTTGACCTGACCTTGACATGACCTTGACATGACCTTGACATGACCTTGACTTGACCTTGACTTGACCTTGACTTGACCCTGACTTGACCTTGACTTGACCTTGACTTAACCTTCACTTGACCTTGACATGACCTTGACATGACCTTTACATGACCTTGACTTGACCTTGACTTGACCTTGACTTGACCTTGACTTGACCTTGACATGACCTTGACATGACCTTGACTTGACCTTGACTTGACCTTGACTTGACCCTGACTTGACCTTGACTTGACCTTGACTTGACCTTGACTTGACCTTGACATGACCTTGACCTTGACTTGACCTTGACTTGACCTTGACATGACCTTGACATGACCTTGACTTGACCTTGACTTGACCTTGACTTGACCCTGACTTGACCTTGACTTGACCTTGACTTGACCTTGACATGACCTTGACATGACCTTTACATGACCTTGACTTGACCTTGACTTGACCTTGACTTGACCTTGACAAGACCTTGACTTGACCTTGACTTGACGTTGACTTGACCCTGACTTGACATTGACATGACCTTGACTTGACCTTGACTTGACCTTGACTTGACCTTGACTTGACCTTGACCTTGAAATGACCTTGACTTGACCTTGACTTGACCTTGACTTGACCTTGACTTGACCTTGACTTGACCTTGACTTAACCTTGACTTGATCTTAACTTGACCTTGACTTGACCTTGACTTGACCCTGATTTGACCTTGACTTGACCTTGACTTGACCTTGACTTGACCTTGACTTGACCTTGACATGACCTTGACATGACCTTTACATGACCTTGACTTGACCTTGACTTGACCTTGACTTGACCTTGACTTGACCTTGACAAGACCTTGACTTGACCTTGACTTGACGTTGACTTGACCCTGACTTGACGTTGACTTGACCCTGACTCGACATTGACATGACCTTGACTTGACCTTGACTTGACCTTGACATGACCTTGACTTGACCTTGACTTGACCTTGACATGACCTTGACTTGACCTTGACTTGACCTTGACCTGACCTTGACATGACCTTGACATGACCTTGACATGACCTTGACTTGACCTTGACTTGACCTTGACTTGACCTTGACTTGACGTTGACTTGACCCTGACTCGACATTGACATGACCTTGACTTGACCTTGACTTGACCTTGACATGACCTTGACTTGACCTTGACTTGACCTTGACATGACCTTGACTTGACCTTGACTTGACCTTGACCTGACCTTGACATGACCTTGACATGACCTTGACATGACCTTGACCTGACCTTGACATGACCTTGACATGACCTTGACATGACCTTGACTTGACCTTGACTTGACCTTGACTTGACCCTGACTTGACCTTGACTTGACCTTGACTTAACCTTCACTTGACCTTGACATGACCTTGACATGACCTTGACATGACCTTTACATGACCTTGACTTGACCTTGACTTGACCTTGACTTGACCTTGACTTGACCCTGACTTGACCTTGACTTGACCTTGACTTAACCTTCACTTGACCTTGACATGACCTTGACATGACCTTGACATGACCTTTACATGACCTTGACTTGACCTTGACTTGACCTTGACTTAACCTTCACTTGACCTTGACATGACCTTGACATGACCTTTACATGACCTTGACTTGACCTTGACTTGACCTTGACTTGACCTTGACTTGACCCTGACTTGACCTTGACTTGACCTTGACTTAACCTTCACTTGACCTTGACATGACCTTGACTTGACCTTGACTTGACCTTGACTTGACCTTGACAAGACCTTGACTTGACCTTGACTTGACCTTGACTTGACCCTGACTTGACCTTGACTTGACCTTGACTTGACCTTGACTTGACCTTGACATGACCTTGACATGACCTTGACTTGACCTTGACCTGACCTTGACATGACCTTGACATGACCTTGACATGACCTTGACTTGACCTTGACTTGACCTTGACTTGACCCTGACTTGACCTTGACTTGACCTTGACTTAACCTTCACTTGACCTTGACATGACCTTGACATGACCTTTACATGACCTTGACTTGACCTTGACTTGACCTTGACTTGACCTTGACAAGACCTTGACTTGACCTTGACTTGACCTTGACTTGACCCTGACTTGACCTTGACTTGACCTTGACTTGACCTTGACTTGACCTTGACATGACCTTGACCTTGACTTGACCTTGACTTGACCTTGACATGACCTTGACATGACCTTGACTTGACCTTGACTTGACCTTGACTTGACCCTGACTTGACCTTGACTTGACCTTGACTTGACCTTGACTTGACCTTGACATGACCTTGACATGACCTTTACATGACCTTGACTTGACCTTGACTTGACCTTGACTTGACCTTGACAAGACCTTGACTTGACCTTGACTTGACGTTGACTTGACCCTGACTTGACATTGACATGACCTTGACTTGACCTTGACTTGACCTTGACTTGACCTTGACTTGACCTTGACTTGACCTTGACCTTGAAATGACCTTGACTTGACCTTGACTTGACCTTGACTTGACCTTGACTTGACCTTGACTTGACCTTGACTTAACCTTGACTTGATCTTAACTTGACCTTGACTTGACCTTGACTTGACCCTGATTTGACCTTGACTTGACCTTGACTTGACCTTGACTTGACCTTGACTTGACCTTGACTTGACCCTGACTTGACCTTGACTTGACCTTGACTTGACCTTGACTTGACCTTGACATGACCTTGACATGACCTTTACATGACCTTGACTTGACCTTGACTTGACCTTGACTTGACCTTGACAAGACCTTGACTTGACCTTGACTTGACGATGACTTGACCCTGACTTGACATTGACATGACCTTGACTTGACCTTGACTTGACCTTGACTTGACCTTGACTTGACCTTGACCTTGAAATGACCTTGACTTGACCTTGACTTGACCTTGACTTGACCTTGACTTAACCTTGACTTGATCTTAACTTGACCTTGACTTGACCTTGACTTGACCTTGACTTGACCCTGACTTGACCTTGACTTGACCTTGACTTGACCTTGACTTGACCTTGACATGACCTTGACATGACCTTTACATGACCTTGACTTGACCTTGACTTGACCTTGACTTGACCTTGACAAGACCTTGACTTGACCTTGACTTGACGTTGACTTGACCCTGACTTGACATTGACATGACCTTGACTTGACCTTGACTTGACCTTGACTTGACCTTGACATGACCTTGACCTTGCCTTTACCTTGACTTGACCTTGACATGACCTTGACTTGACCTTGACTTGACCCTGACTTGACCTTGACTTGACCTTGACTTAACCTTCACTTGACCTTGACATGACCTTGACATGACCTTTACATGACCTTGACTTGACCTTGACTTGACCTTGACTTGACCTTGACTTGATCTTAACTTGACCTTGACTTGACCTTGACTTGACCCTGATTTGACCTTGACTTGACCTTGACTTGACCTTGACTTGACCTTGACTTGACCTGACCTTGACATGACCTTGACATGACCTTGACATGACCTTGACTTGACCTTGACTTGACCTTGACTTGACCCTGACTTGACCTTGACTTGACCTTGACTTAACCTTCACTTGACCTTGACATGACCTTGACATGACCTTTACATGACCTTGACTTGACCTTGACTTGACCTTGACTTGACCTTGACATGACCTTGACATGACCTTGACTTGACCTTGACTTGACCTTGACTTGACCCTGACTTGACCTTGACTTGACCTTGACTTGACCTTGAAATGACCTTGACTTGACCCTGACTTGACCTTGACTTGACCTTGACTTGACCTTGACTTGACCTTGACTTGACCTTGACTTAACCTTGACTTGACCCTGACTTGACCTTGACATGACCTTGACCTTGCCTTGACCTTGACTTGACCTTGACATGACCTTGACTTGACCTTGACTTGACCTTGACATGACCTTGACTTGACCTTGACTTGACCTTGACCTGACCTTGACTTGACCTTGACTTGACCTTGGCTTGACCTTGACTTGACCTTGACCTTGAAATGACCTTGACTTGACCTTGACTTGACCTTGACTTGACCTTGACTTGACCTTGACTTGACCTTGACTTAACCTTGACTTGACCCTGCCTTGACCTTGACATGACCTTGACCTTGCCTTGACCTTGACTTGACCTTGACATGACCTTGACTTGACCTTGACAAGACCTTGACATGACCTTGACTTGACCTTGACCTGACCTTGATTTGACCTTGACTTGACCTTGACTTGACCTTGACTTAACCTTCACTTGACCTTGACATGACCTTGACTTGACCTTGACTTAACCTTCACTTGACCTTGACATGACCTTGACATGACCTTGACATGACCTTTACATGACCTTGACTTGACCTTGACTTGACCCTGACTTGACCTTGACTTGACCTTGACTTGACCTTGACTTGACCTTGACAAGACCTTGACTTGACCTTGACTTGACGTTGACTTGACCCTGACTTGACATTGACATGACCTTGACTTGACCTTGACTTGACCTTGACATGACCTTGACTTGACCTTGACTTGACCTTGACATGACCTTGACTTGACCTTGACTTGACCTTGACCTGCCCTTGACTTGACCTTGACAAGACCTTGACATGACCTTGACTTGACCTTGACCTGACCTTGATTTGACCTTGACTTGACCTTGACTTGACCTTGACTTAACCTTCACTTGACCTTGACATGACCTTGACATGACCTTTACATGACCTTGACTTGACCTTGACTTGACCTTGACTTGACCTTGACTTGACCTTGACTTGACCTTGACTTGACCTTGACTTGACCTTGACATGACCTTGACTTGACCTTGACTTGACCTTGACTTGACCTTGACTTGACCTTGACTTGACCTTGACTTGACCTTGACTTGACCTTGACCTGACCTTGCCTTGACCTTGACTTGATCCTGACTTGACCTTGACATGACCTTTACTTGACCTTGACTTGACCTTGACTTGACCTTGAGTTGACCTTGAGTTGACCTTGACTTAACCTTGACTTGACCTTGACTTGACCTTGACTTGATCTTAACTTGACCTTGACTTGACCTTGACTTGACCTTGATTTGACCTTGACTTGACCTTAACTTGACCTTGACTTGACCTTGACTTGATCTTAACTTGACCTTGACTTGACCTTGACTTGACCCTGATTTGACCTTGACTTGACCTTGACTTGACCCTGACTTGACCTTGACTTGACCTTGACTTGACCTTGACTTGACTTGACCTTGACATGACCTTGACTTGACCTTGACTTGACCTTGACATGACCTTGACTTGACCTTGACTTGACCTTGACTTGACCTTGACTTAACCTTGACTTGACCCTGACTTGACCTTGACATGACCTTGACTTGACCTTGCCTTGACCTTGACTTGACCCTGACTTGACCTTGACATGACCTTTACTTGACCTTGACTTGACCTTGACTTGACCTTGAGTTGACCTTGACTTAACCTTGACTTGACCTTGACTTGACCTTGACTTGACCTTGACTTGACCCTGACTTGACCTTGACTTGATCTTAACTTGACCTTGACTTGACCTTGACTTGATCTTAACTTGACCTTGACTTGACCTTGACTTGACCCTGATTTGACCTTGACTTGACCTTGACTTGACCTTGACTTGACCCTGACTTGACCTTGACTTGACCTTGACTTGACCTTGACTTGACTTGACCTTGACATGACCTTGACTTGACCTTGACTTGACCTTGACTTGACCTTGACTTGACCTTGACTTGACCTTGACTTGACCTTGACTTGACCTTGACTTGACCTTGACTTGACCTTGACTTGACCTTGACTTGACCTTGACTTGACCTTGACTTGACCTTGACTTGACCTTCACTTGACCTTGACTTGACCTTGACTTGACCCTGACTTGACCTTGACATGACCTTTACTTGACCTGACCTTGACTTGATCTTGACTTGACCCTGACTAGACCTTGACATGACATTTACTTGACCTTGACTTGACCTTGACTTGACCCTGACTTGACCTTGACTTGACCTTGACTTGACCTTGACTTGATCTTGACTTGACCTTGACTTGACCTTGACTTGACCTTGACCTGACCTTGACATGACCTTGACCTTGACTTGACCTTGACTTGGCCTTGACATGACCTTGACATGACCTTCACTTGACGTTGACTTGACATTGACATGACCTTTACTTGACCTTGACTTGACCTTGACTTGACCCTGACTTGACCTTGACATGACCTTTACTTGACCTTGACTTGACCTTGACCTGACCTTGACATGACCTTGACCTGACCTTGACATGACCTTGACATGACCTTGACCTTGACTTGACCTTGACAAGACCTTGACATGACCTTGACTTGACCTAGACTTGACGTTGACTTGACCCTGACTTGACATTGACATGACCTTGACTTGACCTTGACTTGACCTTGACATGACCTTGACTTGACCTTGACTTGACCTTGACATGACCTTGACTTGACCTTGACTTGACCTTGACCTGACCTTGACATGACCTTGACATGACCTTGACATGACCTTGACTTGACCTTGACTTGACCCTGACTTGACCTTGACTTGACCTTGACTTAACCTTCACTTGACCTTGACATGACCTTGACATGACCTTTACATGACCTTGACTTGACCTTGACTTGACCTTGACATGACCTTGACATGACCTTGCCATGACCTTGACTTGACCTTGACTTGACCTTGACTTGACCCTGACTTGACCTTGACTTGACCTTGACTTGACCTTGACTTGACCTTGACTTGACCTTGAAATGACCTTGACTTGACCTTGACTTGACCTTAACTTGACCTTGACTTGACCTTTACTTGACATTGACTTAACCTTGACTTGACCCTGACTTGACATTGACATGACCTTGACTTGACCTTGACTTGACCTTGACATGACCTTGACTTGACCTTGACTTGACCTTGACCTGACCTTGACATGACCTTGACATGACCTTGACATGACCTTGACTTGACCTTGACTTGACCTTGACTTGACCCTGACTTGACCCTGACTTGACCTTGACTTGACCTTGACTTAACCTTCACTTGACCTTGACATGACCTTGACATGACCTTGACATGACCTTGACTTGACCTTGACTTGACCTTGACTTGACCCTGACTTGACCTTGACTTGACCTTGACTTGACCTTGACTTGATCTTGACTTGACCTTGACTTGACCTTGATTTGACCTTGACCTGACCTTGACATGACCTTGACCTTGACTTGACCTTGACTTGGCCTTGACATGACCTTGACATGACCTTCACTTGACGTTGACTTGACGTTGACTTGACATTGACATGACCTTTACTTGACCTTGACTTGACCTTGACTTGACCCTGACTTGACCTTGACATGACCTTTACTTGACCTTGACTTGACCTTGACCTGACCTTGACATGACCTTGACCTTGACTTGACGTTGACTTGACCCTGACTTGACATTGACATGACCTTGACTTGACCTTGACTTGACCTTGACATGACCTTGACTTGACCTTGACTTGACCTTGACATGACCTTGACTTGACTTTGACTTGACCTTGACCTGACCTTGACATGACCTTGACATGACCTTGACATGACCTTGACTTGACCTTGACTTGACCTTGACTTGACCCTGACTTGACCTTGACTTGACCTTGACTTAACCTTCACTTGACCTTGACATGACCTTGACATGACCTTTACATGACCTTGACTTGACCTTGACTTGACCTTGACTTGACCTTGACTTGACCTTGACATGACCTTGCCATGACCTTGACTTGACCTTGACTTGACCTTGACTTGACCTTGACTTGACCCTGACTTGACCTTGACCTTGAAATGACCTTGACTTGACCTTGACTTGACCTTGACCTTGAAATGACCTTGACTTGACCTTGACTTGACCTTGACTTGACCTTTACTTGACCTTGACTTAACCTTGACTTGACCCTGACTTGACATTGACATGACCTTGACTTGACCTTGACTTGACCTTGACATGACCTTGACTTGACCTTGACTTGACCTTGACATGACCTTGACTTGACCTTGACTTGACCTTGACTTGACCCTGACTTGACCTTGACTTGACCTTGACTTGACCTTGACTTGACCTTGACTTGACCTTGACTTGACCTTGACTTAACCTTGACTTGACCCTGACTTGACCTTGACCTTGCCTTGACCTTGACTTGACCTTGACATGACCTTGACTTGACCTTGACTTGACCTTGACATGACCTTGACTTGACCTTGACTTGACCTTGACCTGACCTTGACTTGACCTTGACTTGACCTTGACTTGACCTTGACTTGACCTTGACTTGACCCTGACTTGACCTTGACATGACCTTGACCTTGCCTTGACCTTGACTTGACTTTGACATGACCTTGACTTGACCTTGACAAGACCTTGACAAGACCTTGACATGACCTTGACTTGACCTTGACCTGACCTTGATTTGACCTTGACTTGACCTTGACTTGACCTTGACTTAACCTTCACTTGACCTTGACATGACCTTGACTTGACCTTGACTTAACCTTCACTTGACCTTGACATGACCTTGACATGACCTTTACATGACCTTGACTTGACCTTGACTTGACCTTGACTTGACCCTGACTTGACCTTGACTTGACCTTGACTTGACCTTGACTTGACCTTGACTTGACCTTGACAAGACCTTGACATGACCTTGACTTGACGTTGACTTGACCCTGACTTGACATTGACATGACCTTGACTTGACATGACCTTGACTTGACCTTGACTTGACCTTGACATGACCTTGACTTGACCCTGACTTGACCTTGACTTGACCTTGACCTGACCTTGACTTGACCTTGACAAGACCTTGACATGACCTTGACTTGACCTTGACCTGACCTTGATTTGACCTTGACTTGACCCTGACTTGACCTTGACTTAACCTTCACTTGACCTTGACATGACCTTGACATGACCTTTACATGACCTTGACTTGACCTTGACTTGACCTTGACTTGACCTTGACTTGACTTTGACTTGACCTTGACTTGACCTTGACATGACCTTGACATGACCTTGACTTGACCTTGATTTGACCCTGACTTGACCTTGACTTGACCTTGACCTTGAAATGACCTTGACACGATCTTGACATGACCTTGACTTGACCTTGACTTGACCCTGACTTGACCTTGACTTGACCTTGACCTTGACTTGACCTTGACTTGACTTGACTTTGACATGACCTTGACTTGGCCTTGACTTGACTTTGACATGACCTTGACTTGACCTTGACTTGACCTTGACTTGACCTTGACTTGACCTGGACTTGACCTTGACTTGACCTTGACTTGACCTTGACTTGACCTTGACTTGACCTTGACTTGACCTTGACTTGACCTTCACTTGACCTTGACTTGACCTTGACTTGACCTTGACCTGACCTTGACTTGACCCTGACTTGACCTTAACATGACCTTTACTTGACCTTGACTTGACCTTGACTTGACCTTGACTTGACCCTGACTAGACCTTGACATGACCTTTACTTGACCTTGACTTGACCCTGACTTGACCTTGACTTGACCTTGACTTGACCTTGACTTGACCTTGACTTGATCTTGACTTGACTTTGACTTGACCTTGACCTGACCTTGACATGACCTTGACCTTGACTTGACCTTGACTTGGCCTTGACATGACCTTGACATGACCTTCACTTGACGTTGACTTGACGTTGACTTGATATTGACATGACCTTGACTTGACCTTGACATGACCTTGACTTGACCTTGACTTGACCTTGACTTGACCTTGACCTGACCTTGACTTGACCTTGACATGACCTTTACTTGACCTTGACTTGACCTTGACTTGACCTTGACTTGACCCTGACTTGACCTTGACTTGACCTTGACTTGACCTTGACTTGACCTTGACTTGACCTTGACTTGACCTTGACTTGACCTTGACTCAACCTTGACTTGACCTTGACCTGACATTGACATGACCTTGACCTTGATTTGACCTTGACTTGACCTTGACATGACCTTGACATGACCTTGACTTGACCTTGACTTGAACTTGACTTGACCTTGACTTGACCTTGACTTGACCTTCACTTGACCTTGACTAGACCTTGACTTGACCTTGACCTGACCTTGACTTGACCCTGACTTGACCTTGACTTGACCTTCACTTGACCTTGACCTGACCTTGACTTGACCCTGACTTGACCTTGACATGACCTTTACTTGACCTTGACTTGACCTTGACTTGACCCTGACATGACCTTTACTTGACCTTGACTTGACCTTGACTTGACCCTGACTAGACCTTGACATGACCTTTACTTGACCTTGACTTGACCTTGACTTGACCCTGACTTGACCTTGACTTGACTTTGACTTGACCTTGACCTGACCTTGACATGACCTTGACCTTGACTTGACCTTGACTTGGCCTTGACATGACCTTGACATGACCTTCACTTGACGTTGACTTGACGTTGACTTGATATTGACATGACCTTGACTTGACCTTGACATGACCTTGACTTGACCTTGACTTGACCTTGACTTGACCTTGACCTGACCTTGACTTGACCTTGACATGACCTTTACTTGACCTTGACTTGACCTTGACTTGACCTTGACTTGACCCTGACTAGACCTTGACATGACCTTTACTTGACCTTGACTTGACCTTGACTTGACCCTGACTTGACCTTGACTTGACCCTGATTTGACCTTGACTTGACCTTGACTTGACCTTGACTTGACCTTGACTTGACCTTGACTTGACCTTCACTTGACCTTGACCTGACCTTGACTTGACCCTGACTTGACCTTGACATGACCTTTACTTGACCTTGACTTGACCTTGACTTGACCCTGACTAGACCTTGACATGACCTTTACTTGACCTTGACTTGACCTTGACTTAATCTTGACTTGACCTTGACCTGACCTTGACCTTGACATGACCTTGACTTGACCTTGACTTGACCTTGATTTGACCCTGACTTGACCTTGACTTGACCTTGACTTGACCTTGACCTGACCTTGACCTTGACATGACCTTGACTTGACCTTGACTTGACCTTGATTTGACCCTGACTTGACCTTGACTTGACCTTGACTTGACCTTGACATGACCTTTACTTGACCTTGACTTGACCTTGACTTGACCTTGACTTGACCCTGACTAGACCTTGACATGACCTTTACTTGACCTTGACTTGACCTTGACTTAATCTTGACTTGACCTTGACCTGACCTTGACCTTGACATGACCTTGACTTGACCTTGACTTGACCTTGATTTGACCTTGACTTGACTTGACCTTGACTCAACCTTGACTTGACCTTGACCTGACCTTGACCTTGACATGACCTTGACTTGACCTTGACTTGACCTTGATTTGACCCTGACTTGACCTTGACTTGACCTTGACTTGACCTTGACATGACCTTTACTTGACCTTGACTTGACCTTGACTTGACCTTGACTTGACCCTGACTAGACCTTGACATGACCTTTACTTGACCTTGACTTGACCTTGACTTGACCTTCACTTGACCTTGACTTGACCTTGACCTGACCTTGACTTGTCCCTGACTTGACCTTGACATGACCTTTACTTGACCTTGACTTGACCTTGACTTGACCTTGACTTGACCCTGACTAGACCTTGACATGACCTTTACTTGACCTTGACTTGACCCTGACTTGACCTTGACTTGACCTTGACTTGACTTTGACTTGACCTTGACCTGACCTTGACATGACCTTTACATGACCTTGACTTGACCTTGACTTGACGTTGACTTGACATTGACTTGACCTTGACTTGACCTTCACTTGACCTTGACTAGACCTTGACTTGACCTTGACCTGACCTTGACTTGACCCTGACTTGACCTTGACATGACCTTTACTTGACCTTGACTTGACCTTGACTTGACCCTGACTTGACCTTGACATGATCTTCACTTGACGTTGACTTGACATTGACATGACCTTGACATGACCTTGACATGACCTTGACTTGACCTTGACTTGACCTTGACTTGACCCTGACTTGACCTTGACTTGACCTTGACTTGACCTTGACTTGACCTTGACATGACCTTGACATGACCTTTACATGACCTTGACTTGACCTTGACTTGACCTTGACTTGACCCTGACTTGACCTTGACTTGACCTTGACTTGACCTTGACTTGACCTTGACTTGACCTTGACAAGACCTTGACTTGACCTTGACTTGACGTTGACTTGACCCTGACTTGACATTGACATGACCTTGACTTAACCTTGACTTGACCTTGACTTGACCTTGACCTTGAAATGACCTTGACTTGACCTTGACTTGACCTTGACTTGACCTTGACTTGACCTTGACATGACCTTGACTTGACCTTGACTTGACCCTGACTTGACCTTGACTTGACCTTGACTTAACCTTCACTTGACCTTGACATGACCTTGACATGACCTTTACATGACCTTGACTTGACCTTGACTTGACCTTGACTTGACCTTGACTTGATCTTAACTTGACCTTGACTTGACCTTGACTTGACTTGACCCTGACTTGACCTGACCTTGACATGACCTTGACATGACCTTGACATGACCTTGACTTGACCTTGACTTGACCCTGACTTGACCTTGACTTGACCTTGACTTAACCTTCAATTGACCTTGACATGACCTTGACATGACCTTTACATGACCTTGACTTGACCTTGACTTGACCTTGACTTGACCTTGACATGACCTTGACATGACCTTGACTTGACCTTGACTTGACCTTGACTTGACCCTGACTTGACCTTGACTTGACCTTGACTTGACCTTGACTTGACCTTGACTTGACCTTGAAATGACCTTGACTTGACCCTGACTTGACCTTGACTTGACCTTGACTTGACCTTGACTTGACCTTGACTTGACCTTGACTTGACCTTGACTTAACCTTGACTTGACCCTGACTTGACCTTGACATGACCTTGACCTTGCCTTGACCTTGACTTGACCTTGACATGACCTTGACTTGACCTTGACTTGACCTTGACATGACCTTGACTTGACCTTGACTTGACCTTGACCTGACCTTGACTTGACCTTGACTTGACCTTGACTTGACCTTGACCTTGAAATGACCTTGACTTGACCTTGACTTGACCTTGACTTGACCTTGACTTAACCTTGACTTGACCCTGACTTGACCTTGACATGACCTTGACCTTGCCTTGACCTTGACTTGACCTTGACATGACCTTGACTTGACCTTGACAAGACCTTGACATGACCTTGACTTGACCTTGACCTGACCTTGATTTGACCTTGACTTGACCTTGACTTAACCTTCACTTGACCTTGACATGACCTTGACTTGACCTTGACTTAACCTTCACTTGACCTTGACATGACCTTGACATGACCTTTACATGACCTTGACTTGACCTTGACTTGACCTTGACTTGACCTTGACTTGACCCTGACTTGACCTTGACTTGACCTTGACTTGACCTTGACTTGACCTTGACTTGACCTTGACAAGACCTTGACTTGACCTTGACTTGACGTTGACTTGACCCTGACTTGACATTGACATGACCTTGACTTGACCTTGACTTGACCTTGACATGACCTTGACTTGACCTTGACTTGACCTTGACATGACCTTGACTTGACCTTGACTTGACCTTGACTTGACCTTGACCTGACCTTGACTTGACCTTGACAAGACCTTGACATGACCTTGACTTGACCTTGACCTGACCTTGATTTGACCTTGACTTGACCTTGACTTGACCTTGACTTAACCTTCACTTGACCTTGACATGACCTTGACATGACCTTTACATGACCTTGACTTGACCTTGACTTGACCTTGACTTGACCTTGACATGACCTTGACTTGACCTGGACCTGACCTTGCCTTGACCTTGACTTGACCCTGACTTGACCTTGACATGACCTTTACTTGACCTTGACTTGACCTTGACTTGACCTTGAGTTGACCTTGACTTAACCTTGACTTGACCTTGACTTGACCTTGACTTGATCTTAACTTGACCTTGACTTGACCTTGACTTGACCTTGATTTGAGCTTGACTTGACCTTAACTTGACCTTGACTTGACCTTGACTTGATCTTAACTTGACCTTGACTTGACCTTGACTTGACCCTGACTTGACCTTGACTTGATCTTAACTTGACCTTGACTTGACCTTGACTTGATCTTAACTTGACCTTGACTTGACCTTGACTTGACCCTGATTTGACCTTGACTTGACCTTGACTTGACCTTGACTTGACCTTGACTTGACCCTGACTTGACCTTGACTTGACCTTGACTTGACCTTGACTTGACTTGACCTTGACATGACCTTGACTTGACCTTGACTTGACCTTGACATGACCTTGACTTGACCTTGACCTGACCTTGACTTGACCTTGACTTGACCTGGACTTGACCTTGACTTGACCTTGACTTGACCTTGACTTGACCTTGACTTAACCTTGACTTGACCCTGACTTGACCTTGACATGACCTTGACTTGACCTTGCCTTGACCTTGACTTGACCCTGAATTGACCTTGACATGACCTTTACTTGACCTTGACTTGACCTTGACTTGACCTTGAGTTGACCTTGACTTAACCTTGACTTGACCTTGACTTGACCTTGACTTGACCTTGACTTGATCTTAACTTGACCTTGACTTGACCTTGACTTGACCCTGACTTGACCTTGACTTGATCTTAACTTGACCTTGACTTGACCTTGACTTGATCTTAACTTGACCTTGACTTGACCTTGACTTGACCCTGATTTGACCTTGACTTGACCTTGACTTGACCTTGACTTGACCCTGACTTGACCTTAAATTGACCTTGACTTGACCTTGACTTGACTTGACCTTGACATGACCTTGACTTGACCTTGACTTGACCTTGACATGACCTTGACTTGACCTTGACTTGACCTTGACTTGACCTTGACTTGACCTGGACTTGACCTTGACTTGACCTCGACTTGACCTTGACTTGACCTTGACTTGACCTTGACTTGACCTTGACTTGACCTTGACTTGACCTTGACTTGACCTTGACTTGACCTTCACTTGACCTTGACTTGACCTTGACTTGACCTTGACCTGACCTTGACTTGACCCTGACTTGACCTTGACATGACCTTTACTTGACCTGACCTTGACTTGACCTTGACTTGACCCTGACTAGACTTTGACATGACCTTTACTTGACCTTGACTTGACCTTGACTTGACCTTGACTTGACCCTGACTTGAGCTTGACTTGACCTTGACTTGACCTTGACTTGATCTTGACTTGACCTTGACTTGACCTTGACTTGACCTTGACCTGACCTTGACATGACCTTGACCTTGACTTGACCTTGACTTGGCCTTGACATGACCTTGACATGACCTTCACTTGACGTTGACTTGACGTTGACTTGACATTGACATGACCTTTACTTGACCTTGACTTGACCTTGACTTGACCCTGACTTGACCTTGACATGACCTTTACTTGACCTTGACTTGACCTTGACCTGACCTTGACATGACCTTGACCTTGACTTGACCTTGACTTGACCTTGACAAGACCTTGACGTGACCTTGACTTGACCTTGACTTGACGTTGACTTGACTCTGACTTGACATTGACATGACCTTGACTTGACCTTGACTTGACCTTGACATGACCTTGACTTGACCTTGACTTGAACTTGACATGACCTTGACTTGACCTTGACTTGACCTTGACCTGACCTTGACATGACCTTGACATGACCTTGACTTGACCTTGACTTGACCTTGACTTGACCCTGACTTGACCTTGACTTAACCTTCACTTGACCTTGACATGACCTTGACATGACCTTTACATGACCTTGACTTGACCTTGACTTGACCTTGACTTGACCTTGACTTGACCTTGACATGACCTTGCCATGACCTTGACTTGACCTTGACTTGACCTTGACTTGACCCTGACTTGACCTTGACTTGACCTTGACTTGACCTTGACTTGACCTTGACTTGACCTTGAAATGACCTTGACTTGACCTTGACTTGACCTTGACTTGACCTTGACTTGACCTTTACTTGACCTTGACTTAACCTTGACTTGACCCTGACTTGACATTGACATGACCTTGACTTGACCTTGAGTTGACCTTGACCTTGACCAGACCTTGACATGACCTTGACATGACCTTGACATGACCTTGACTTGACCTTGACTTGACCTTGACTTGACCCTGACTTGACCTTGACTTGACCTTGACTTAACCTTCACTTGACCTTGACATGACCTTGACATGACCTTTACATGACCTTGACTTGACCTTGACTTGACCTTGACTTGACCTTGACTTGACCTTGACTTGACTTTGACTTGACCTTGACATGACCTTGACATGACCTTGACTTGACCTTGACTTGACCTTGACTTGACCCTGACTTGACCTTGACTTGACCTTGACTTGACCCTGAGTTGACCTTGACTTGACCTTGACTTGACCTTGACTTGACCTTGACATGACCTTCACTTGACCTTGACTTGACCCTGACTTGACCTTGACTTGACCTTGACTTGACCTTGACTTGACCTTGACCTTGAAATGACCTTGACTTGACCTTGACTTGACCTTGACTTAACCTTCACTTGACCTTGACATGACCTTGACATGACCTTTACATGACCTTGACTTGACCTTGACTTGACCTTGACTTGACCTTGACTTGACCTTGACTTGACCTTGATATGACCTTGACATGACCTTGACTTGACCTTGACGTGACCTTGACGTGACCTTGACTTGACCCTGACTTGACCTTGACTTGACCTTGACTTGACCTTGACCTTGAAATGACCTTGACGTGACCTTGACTTGACCTTGACTTGACCTTGACTTGACCTTGACTTGACCTTGACTTGACCCTGACTTCACCTTGACTTGACCTTGACTTCACCTTGACTTGACCTTGACTTAACCTTCACTTGACCTTGACATGACCTTGACATGACCTTTACATGACCTTGACTTGACCTTGACTTGACCTTGACTTGACCTTGACTTGACCTTGACTTGACCTTGACTTGACCCTGACTTGACCTTGACTTGACCTTGACTTGACCTTGACTTGACCTTGACCTTGAAATGACCTTGACTTGACCTTGACTTGACCTTGACTTGACCTTGACTTAACCTTGACTTGACCCTGACTTGACCTTGACATGACCTTGACCTTGCCTTGACCTTGACTTGACCTTGACATTACCTTGACTTGACCTTGACTTGACCTTGACATGACCTTGACTTGACCTTGACTTGACCTTGACCTGACCTTGACTTGACCTTGACTTGACCTTGACTTGACCTTGACTTGACCTTGACTTGACCTTGACTTAACCTTGACTTGACCCTGACTTGACCTTGACATGACCTTGACCTTGCCTTGACCTTGACTTGACCTTGACATGACCTTGACTTGACCTTGACAAGACCTTGACATGACCATGACTTGACCTTGACCTGACCTTGATTTGACCTTGACTTGACCTTGACTTGACCTTGACTTAACCTTCACTTGACCTTGACATGACCTTGACTTGACCTTGACTTAACCTTCACTTGACCTTGACATGACCTTGACATGACCTTTACATGACCTTGACTTGACCTTGACTTGACCTTGACTTGACCCTGACTTGACCTTGACTTGACCTTGACTTGACCTTGACTTGACCTTGACTTGACCTTGACAAGACCTTGACTTGACCTTGACTTGACGTTGACTTGACCCTGACTTGACATTGACATGACCTTGACTTGACCTTGACTTGACCTTGACATGACCTTGACTTGACCTTGACTTGACCTTGACATGACCTTGACTTGACCTTGACTTGACCTTGACTTGACCTTGACCTGACCTTGACTTGACCTTGACAAGACCTTGACATGACCTTGACTTGACCTTGACCTGACCTTGATTTGACCTTGACTTGACCTTGACTTGACCTTGACTTAACCTTCACTTGACCTGGACATGACCTTGACATGACCTTTACACGACCTTGACTTGACCTTGACTTGACCTTGACTTGACCTTGACTTGACCTTGACTTGACCCTGACTAGACCTTGACATGACCTTTACTTGACCTTGACTTGACCCTGACTTGACCTTGACTTGACCTTGACTTGACCTTGATTTGACCTTGACTTGATCTTGACTTGACTTTGGCTTGACCTTGACCTGACCTTGACATGACCTTGACCTTGACTTGACCTTGACTTGGCCTTGACATGACCTTGACATGACCTTCACTTGACGTTGACTTGACGTTGACTTGATATTGACATGACCTTGACTTGACCTTGACATGACCTTGACTTGACCTTGAGTTGACCTTGACTTGACCTTGACCTGACCTTGACTTGACCCTGACTTGACCTTGACATGACCTTTACTTGACCTTGACTTGACCTTGACTTGACCTTGACTTGACCCTGACTAGACCTTGACATGACCTTTACTTGACCTTGACTTGACCTTGACTTGACCCTGACTTGACCTTGACTTGACCTTGACTTGACCTTGACTTGACCTTGACTTGACCTTGACTTGACCTTGACTTGACCTTGACTTGACCTTGACTCAACCTTGACTTGACCTTGACCTGACATTGACATGACCTTGACCTTGACTTGACCTTGACTTGACCTTGACATGACCTTGACTTGACCTTGACTTGACCTTGACTTGACCCTGACTAGACCTTGACATGACCTTTACTTGACCTTGACTTGACCCTGATTTGACCTTGACTTGACCTTGACTTGACCTTGACTTGACCTTCACTTGACCTTGACTAGACCTTGACTTGACCTTGACCTGACCTTGACTTGACCCTGACTTGACCTTGACATGACCTTTACTTGACCTTGACTTGACCTTGACTTGACCCTGACTAGACCTTGACATGACCTTTACTTGACCTTGACTTGACCTTGACTTAACCTTGAGTTGACCTTGACTTGACCTTGACTTAATCTTGACTTAATCTTGACTTAATCTTGACTTGACCTTGACTTGACCTTGACTCAACCTTAACTTGACCTTGACCTGACCTTGACATGACCTTGACCTTGACATGACCTTGACTTGACCTTGACTTGACCTTGATTTGACCCTGACTTGACCTTGACTTGACCTTGACTTGACCTTGACTTGACCTTGACTTGACCTTGACTTGACCTTCACTTGACCTTGACTAGACCTTGACTTGACCTTGACCTGACCTTGACTTGACCCTGACTTGACCTTGACATGACCTTTACTTGACCTTGACTTGACCTTGACTTGACCCTGACTAGACCTTGACATGACCTTTACTTGACCTTGACTTGACCCTGATTTGACCTTGACTTGACCTTTACTTGACCTTGACTTGACCTTCACTTGACCTTGACTAGACCTTGACTTGACCTTGACCTGACCTTGACTTGACCCTGACTTGACCTTGACATGACCTTTACTTGACCTTGACTTGACCTTGACTTGACCCTGACTAGACCTTGACATGACCTTTACTTGACCTTGACTTGACCCTGATTTGACCTTGACTTGACCTTGACTTGACCTTGACTTGACCTTCACTTCACCTTGACTAGACCTTGACTTGACCTTGACCTGACCTTGACTTGACCCTGACTTGACCTTGACATGACCTTTACTTGACCTTGACTTGACCTTGACTTGACCCTGACTAGACCTTGACATGACCTTTACTTGACCTTGACTTGACCTTGACTTGACCTTGACTTAACCTTGAGTTGACCTTGACTTAACCTTGACTTAATCTTGACTTAATCTTGACTTAATCTTGACTTGACCTTGACTTGACTTGACCTTGACTCAACCTTGACTTGACCTTGACCTGACCTTGACATGACCTTGACCTTGACTTGACCTTGACTTGACTTGACCTTGACTCAACCTTGACTTGACCTTGACCTGACCTTGACATGACCTTGACCTTGACATGACCTTGACTTGACCTTGACTTGACCTTGATTTGACCCTGACTTGAACTTGACTTGACCTTGACTTGACCCTGACTTGACCTTGACATGACCTTTACTTGACCTTGACTTGACCTTGACTTGACCCTAACTAGACCTTGACATGACCTTTACTTGACCTTGACTTGACCCTGATTTGACCTTGACTTGACCTTGACTTGACCTTGACTTGACCTTGACTTGACCTTGACTTGACCTTGACTTGACCTTCACTTGACCTTGACTAGACCTTGACTTGACCTTGACCTGACCTTGACTTGACCCTGACTTGACCTTGACATGACCTTTACTTGACCTTGACTTGACCTTGACTTGACCCTGACTAGACCTTGACATGACCTTTACTTGACCTTGACTTGACCCTGATTTGACCTTGACTTGACCTTGACTTGACCTTGACTTGACCTTGACTTGACCTTCACTTCACCTTGACTAGACCTTGACTTGACCTTGACCTGACCTTGACTTGACCCTGACTTGACCTTGACATGACCTTTACTTGACCTTGACTTGACCTTGACTTGACCCTGACTAGACCTTGACATGACCTTTACTTGACCTTGACTTGACCTTGACTTGACCTTGACTTAACCTTGAGTTGACCTTGACTTGACCTTGACTTAATCTTGACTTAATCTTGACTTAATCTTGACTTGACCTTGACTTGACCTTGACTTGACTTGACCTTGACTCAACCTTGACTTGACCTTGACCTGACCTTGACATGACCTTGACCTTGACTTGACCTTGACTTGACTTGACCTTGACTCAACCTTGACTTGACCTTGACCTGACCTTGACATGACCTTGACCTTGACATGACCTTGACTTGACCTTGACTTGACCTTGATTTGACCCTGACTTGAACTTGACTTGACCTTGACTTGACCTTGACTTGACCTTGACTTGACCTTCACTTGACCTTGACTAGACCTTGACTTGACCTTGACCTGACCTTGACTTGACCCTGACTTGACCTTGACATGACCTTTACTTGACCTTGACTTGACCTTGACTTGACCCTGACTAGACCTTGACATGACCTTTACTTGACCTTGACTTGACCCTGATTTGACCTTGACTTGACCTTGACTTGACCTTGACCTGACCTTGACTTGACCCTGACTTGACCTTGACATGACCTTTACTTGACCTTGACTTGACCTTGACTTGACCCTGACTAGACCTTGACATGACCTTTACTTGACCTTGACTTGACCTTGACTTGACCTTGACTTGACCTTGACTTAACCTTGAGTTGACCTTGACTTGACCTTGACTTAATCTTGACTTAATCTTGACTTAATCTTGACTTGACCTTGACTTGACCTTGACTCAACCTTGACTTGACCTTGACCTGACCTTGACATGACCTTGACCTTGACATGACCTTGACTTAACCTTGAGTTGACCTTGACTTGACCTTGACTTAATCTTGACTTAATCTTGACTTAATCTTGACTTGACCTTGACTTGACCTTGACTCAACCTTGACTAGACCTTGACTTGACCTTGACCTGACCTTGACTTGACCCTGACTTGACCTTGACATGACCTTTACTTGACCTTGACTTGACCTTGACTTGACCTTGACTTGACCCTGACTAGACCTTGACATGACCTTTACTTGACCTTGACTTGACCCTGATTTGACCTTGACTTGACCTTGACCTGACCTTGACTTGACCCTGACTTGACCTTGACATGACCTTTACTTGACCTTGACTTAATCTTGACTTAATCTTGACTTAATCTTGACTTGACCTTGACTTGACCTTGACTTAACCTTGAGTTGACCTTGACTTGACCTTGACTTAATCTTGACTTAATCTTGACTTAATCTTGACTTGACCTTGACTTGACCTTGACTCAACCTTGACTAGACCTTGACTTGACCTTGACCTGACCTTGACTTGACCCTGACTTGACCTTGACATGACCTTTACTTGACCTTGACTTGACCTTGACTTGACCCTGACTAGACCTTGACATGACCTTTACTTGACCTTGACTTGACCCTGATTTGACCTTGACTTGACCTTGACTTGACCTTGACCTGACCTTGACTTGACCCTGACTTGACCTTGACATGACCTTTACTTGACCTTGACTTGACCTTGACTTGACCCTGACTAGACCTTGACATGACCTTTACTTGACCTTGACTTGACCTTGACTTGACCCTGACTAGACCTTGACATGACCTTTACTTGACCTTGACTTGACCCTGACTTGACCTTGACTAGACCTTGACTTGACCTTGACCTGACCTTGACTTGACCCTGACTTGACCTTGACATGACCTTTACTTGACCTTGACTTGACCTTGACTTGACCCTGACTAGACCTTGACATGACCTTTACTTGACCTTGACTTGACCTTGACTTGACCTTGACTTGACCTTGACTTAACCTTGAGTTGACCTTGACTTGACCTTGACTTAATCTTGACTTAATCTTGACTTAATCTTGACTTGACCTTGACTTGACCTTGACTCAACCTTGACTTGACCTTGACCTGACCTTGACATGACCTTGACATGACCTTGACTTGACCTTGACTTGACCTTGATTTGACCCTGACTTGACCTTGACTTGACCTTGACTTGACCTTGACTTGACCTTGACCTTGACCTTGACTTGACCTTGACATGACCTTGACTTGACCTTGACTTGACCTTGACTTGACCTGGACTTGACCTTGACTTGACCTTGACTTGACCTTGACTTGACCTTGACTTGACCTTCACTTGACCTTGACTTGACCTTGACTTGACCTTGACCTGACCTTGACTTGACCCTGACTTGACCTTGACATGACCTTTACTTGACCTTGACTTGACCTTGACTTGACCTTGACTTGACCTTGACTTGACCTTGACTTGACCCTGACTAGACCTTGACATGACCTTTACTTGACCTTGACTTGACCCTGACTTGACCTTGACTTGACCTTGACTTGACCTTGACTTGATCTTGACTTGACTTTGACTTGACCTTGACTTGACCTTGACTTGACCTTGACTTGATCTTGACTTGACTTTGACTTGACCTTGACCTGACCTTGACATGACCTTGACCTTGACCTTGACTTGACCTTGACTCAACCTTGACTTGACCTTGACCTGACATTGACATGACCTTGACCTTGACTTGACCTTGACTTGACCTTGACATGACCTTGACATGACCTTGACTTGACCTTGACTTGACCTTGACTTGACCTTGACTTGACCTTCACTTGACCTTGACTAGACCTTGACTTGACCTTGACCCGACCTTGACTTGACCCTGACTTGACGTTGACATGACCTTTACTTGACCTTGACTTGACCTTGACTTGACCCTGACTAGACCTTGACATGACCTTTACTTGACCCTGATTTGACCTTGACTTGACCTTGACTTGACCTTGACTTGACCTTGACTTGACCTTGACTTGACCTTCACTTGACCTTGACTAGACCTTGACTTGACCTTGACTTGACCCTGACTTGACCTTGACATGACCTTTACTTGACCTTGACTTGACCTTGACTTGACCCTGACTAGACCTTGACATGACCTTTACTTGACCTTGACTTGACCTTGACTTAACCTTGAGTTGACCTTGACTTGACCTTGACTTAATCTTGACTTGACCTTGACTTGACCTTGACTTGACTTGACCTTGACTCAACCTTGACTTGACCTTGACCTGACCTTGACATGACCTTGACCTTGACTTGACCTTGGCTTGACCTTGGCATGACCTTGTCATGACCTTGACTTGACCTTGACTTGACCTTGACTTGACCTTGACTTGACCTTCACTTGACCTGGACTTGACTTTGACTTGACATTGACTTGACATTGACTTGACCTTGACTTGACCTTGACATGACCTTGACATGACCTTGACTTGACCTTGACTTGACCTTGACTTGACCCTGACTTGACCTTGACTTGACCTTGACTTGACCTTGACATGACCTTGACATGACCTTGACTTGACCTTGACTTGATCTTGACTTGACCTTGACTTGACCTTGACATGACCTCGTCATGACCTTGACTTGACCTTGACCTGACCTTGACTTGCCCTTGACTTGACCATGACTTGACCTTGACATGACTTTGACTTGACCTTGACTTGACGTTGACTTGACCCTGACTTGACATTGACATGACCTTTACTTGACCTTGACTTGACCTTGACTTGACCCTGACTTGACCTTGACATGACCTTTACTTGACCTTGACTTGACCTTGACTTGACCTTGACTTGACCTTGACTTAACCTTGACTTGACCTTGACTTGACCTTGACTTGATCTTGACTTGACCTTGACTTGACCTTGACTTCACCTTGACTTGACCTTGACTTGACCTTGACCTGACTTTAACATGACCTTGACCTTGACTTGACCTTGGCTTGACCTTGACATGACCTTGACATGACCTTGACTTGACCTTCACTTGACCTTGACTTGACCTTGACTTGACCTTCACTTGACCTTGACTTGACCTTGACTTGACCTTGACTTGACCTTGACTTGACCTTGACATGACCTTGTCATGACCTTGACTTGACCTTGACCTGACCCTGACTTGACCTTGACTTGTTCTTGACTTGACCTTGACTTGACCTTGACATGACCTTTACTTGACCTTGAATTGACCTTGACTTGATCTTGACTTGACCTTGACTTAACCTTGACTTGACCTTGACTTGACCTTGACTTGATCTTGACTTGACCTTGACTTCACCTTGACTTGACCTTGACTCAACCTTGACTTGACCTTGACCTGACCTTGACATGACCTTGACCTTGACTTGACCTTGGCTTGACATTGACATGACCTTGACTTGACCTTGACTTGACCTTGACTTGATCTTCACTTGACCTTGACTTGACCTTGACTTGACCTTGACTTGACCTTGACTTGACCTTTACTTGACCTTGACTTGACCTTGACATGACCTTTACTTGACCTTGACTTGACCTTGACTTGACCTTGACTTGACCTTGACTTAACCTTGACTTAACCTTGACTTGACCTTGACTTGACCTTGACTTGATCTTGACTTGACCTTGACTTCACCTTGACTTGACCTTGACCTGACCTTGACATGACCTTGACCTTGACTTGACCTTGGCTTGACATTGACATGACCTTGACTTGACCTTGACTTGACCTTGACTTAACCTTCACTTGACCTTGACATGACCTTGACATGACCTTTACATGACCTTGACTTGACCTTGATTGACCTTGACTGGACCTTGACTTGACCTTGACTTGACCTTGACATGACCTTGACATGACCTTGACTTGACCTTGACTTGACCTTGACTTGACCCTGACTTGACCTTGACTTGACCTTGACTTGACCTTGACTTGACCTTGACTTGACCTTGAAATGACCTTGACTTGACCTTGACTTGACCTTGACTTGACCTTGACTTGACCTTGACTTGACCTTGACTTAACCTTGACTTGACCCTGACTTGACATTGACATGACCTTGACTTGACCTTGACTTGACCTTGACTTGACCTTGACATGACCTTGACTTGACTTGACCTTGACTTGACCTTGACCTGACCTTGACATGACCTTGACATGACCTTGACATGACCTTGACTTGACCTTGACTTGACCTTGACTTGACCCTGACTTGACCTTGACTTGACCTTGACTTAACCTTCACTTGACCTTTACATGACCTTGACATGACCTTTACATGACCTTGACTTGACCTTGACTTGACCTTGACTTGACCTTGACTTGACCTTGACTTGACCTTGACTTGACCTTGACATGACCTTGACATGACCTTGACTTGACCTTGACTTGACCTTGACTTGACCCTGACTTGACCTTGACTTGACCTTGACTTGACCCTGAGTTGACCTTGAATTGACCTTGACTTGACCTTGACTTAACCTTGACTTGACCTTGACTTGACCTTGACTTGATCTTGACTTGACTTTGACTTCACCTTGACTTGACCTTGACTCAACCTTGACTTGACCTTGACCTGACCTTGACATGACCTTGACCTTGACTTGACCTTGGCTTGACATTGACATGACCTTGACTTGACCTTGACTTGACCTTGACTTAACCTTCACTTGACTTTGACATGACCTTGACATGACCTTTACATGACCTTGACTTGACCTTGACTTGACCTTGACTTGACCTTGACTTGACCTTGACTTGACCTTGACATGACCTTGACATGACCTTGACTTGACCTTGACTTGACCCTGACTTGACCTTGACTTGACCTTGACTTGACCTTGACTTGACCTTGACTTGACCTTGACTTGACCTTGAGTTGACCTTGACTTGACCTTGACTTGACCTTGACTTGACCTTGACTTAACCTTCACTTGACCTTGACATGACCTTGACATGACCTTTACATGACCTTGACTTGACCTTGACTTGACCTTGACTTGACCTTGACTTGACCTTGACATGACCTTGACATGCCCTTGACTTGACCTTGACGTGACTTTGACTTGACCCTGACTTGACCTTGACTTGACCTTGACTTGACCTTGACTTGACCTTGACTTGACCTTGAAATGACCTTGACTTGACCTTGACTTGACCTTGACTTGACCCTGACTTGACCTTGACTTGACCTTGACTTAACCTTCACTTGACCTTGACATGACCTTGACATGACCTTTACATGACCTTGACTTGACCTTGACTTGACTTGACCTTGACTTGACCTTGAAATGACCTTGACATGACCTTGACTTGACCTTGACTTGACCTTGACTTGACCCTGACTTGACCTTGACTTGACCTTGACCTTGAAATGACCTTGACTTGACCTTGACTTGACCTTGACTTGACCTTGACTTGACCTTGACTTGACCTTGACTTGACCTTGACTTAACCTTGACTTGACCCTGACTTGACCTTGACATGACCTTGACCTTGCCTTGACCTTGACTTGACCTTGACATGACCCTGACTTGACCTTGACTTGACCTTGACATGACCTTGACTTGACCTTGACTTGACCTTGACCTGAACTTGACTTGACCTTGACTTGACCTTGACTTGACCTTGACTTGACCTTGACTTGACCTTGACCTTGACCTTGACCTTGACTTGACCTTGACTTGACCTTGACTTGACCTTGACTTGACCTTGACTTGACCTTGACTTAACCTTGACTTGACCCTGACTTGACCTTGACATGACCTTGACCTTGCCTTGACCTTGACTTGACCTTGACATGACCTTGACTTGACCTTGACAAGACCTTGACATGACCTTGACTTGACCTTGACTTAACCTTCACTTGACCTTGACATGACCTTGACATGACCTTTGCATGACCTTGACTTGACCTTGACTTGACCTTGACTTGACCTTGACATGACCTTGACATGACCTTGACTTGACCTTGACTTGACCTTGACTTGACCCTGACTTGACCTTGACTTGACCTTGACTTGACCTTGACTTGACCTTGACCTTGAAATGACCTTGACCTTGAAATGACCTTGACTTGACCTTGAATTGACCTTGACTTGACCTTGACAAGACCTTGACTTGACCTTGACTTGACGTTGACTTGACCCTGACTTGACATTGACATGACCTTGACTTGACCTTGACTTGACCTTGACATGACCTTGACTTGACCTTGACTTGACCTTGACATGACCTTGACTTGACCTTGACTTGACCTTGACATGACCTTGACTTGACCTTGACTTGACCTTGACCTGACCTTGACTTGACCTTGACAAGACCTTACATGACCTTGACTTGACCTTGACCTGACCTTGATTTGACCTTGACTTTACCTTGACTTGACCTTGACCTAACCTTCACTTGACCTTGACTTGACCTTGACTTGACCTTGACTTGACCTTGACTTGACCTTGACTTGACCCTGACTTGACCTTGACTTGACCTTGACTTGACCTTGACTTGACCTTGACCTTGAAATGACCTTGACACGACCTTGACATGACCTTGACTTGACCTTGACTTGACCTTGACTTGACCCTGACTTGACCTTGACTTGACCTTGACTTGACCTTGACTTGACTTGGCTTGACCTTGACATGACCTTGACTTGACCTTGACTTGACCTGGACTTGACCTTGACTTGACCTTGACTTGACCTTGACTTGACCTTGACTTGACCTTGACTTGACCTTGACTTGACCTTGACTTGACCTTCACTTGACCTTGACTTGACCTTGACTTGACCTTGACCTGACCTTGACTTGACCTTGACTTGACCCTGACTTGTTCTTGACATGACCTTTACTTGACCTTGACTTGACCTTGACTTGACCTTGACTTGACCCTGACTAGACCTTGACATGACCTTTACTTGACCTTGACTTGACCCTGACTTGACCTTGACTTGACCTTGACTTGACCTTGACTTGACCTTGACTTGATCTTGACTTGACTTTGACTTGACCTTGACTTGACCTTGACCTGACCTTGACATGACCTTGACCTTGACTTGACCTTGACTTGGCCTTGACATGACCTTGACATGACCTTCACTTGACGTTGACTTGACGTTGACTTGACATTGACATGACCTTGACTTGACCTTGACATGACCTTGACTTGACCTTGACTTGACCTGGACCTTCACTTGACCTTGACTTGACCTTGACTTGACCTTGACCTGACCTTGACTTGACCCTGACTTGACCTTGACATGACCTTTACTTGACCTTGACTTGACCTTGACTTGACCTTGACTTGACCCTGACTAGACCTTGACATGACCTTTACTTGACCTTGACTTGACCTTGACTTGACCCTGACTTGACCTTGACTTGACCTTGACTTGACCTTGACTTGACCTTGACTTGACCTTGACTTGACCTTGACTCAACCTTGACTTGACCTTGATCTGACATTGACATGACCTTGACCTTGACTTGACCTTGACTTGACCTTGACATGACCTTGACATGACCTTGACTTGACCTTGACTTGACCTTGACTTGACCTTGACTTGACCTTGACTTGGCCTTCACTTGACCTTGACTAGACCTTGACTTGACCTTGACCTGACCTTGACTTGACCCTGACTTGACCTTGACATGACCTTTACTTGACCTTGACTTGACCCTGACTAGACCTTGACATGACCTTTACTTGACCTTGACTTGACCCTGATTTGACCTTGACTTGACCTTGACTTGACCTTCACTTGACCTTGACTAGACCTTGACTTGCCCTTGACTTGACCTTGACTCAACCTTGACTTGACCTTGACCTGACATTGACATGACAATGACCTTGACTTGACCTTGACTTGACCTTGACATGACCTTGACATGACCTTGACTTGACCTTGACTTGACCTTGACTTGACCTTGACTTGACCTTGACTTGACCTTCACTTGACCTTGACTAGACCTTGACTTGACCTTGACCTGACCTTGACTTGACCCTGACTTGACCTTGACATGACCTTTACTTGACCTTGACTTGACCTTGACTTGACCCTGACTAGACCTTGACATGACCTTTACTTGACCTTGACTTGACCCTGATTTGACCTTGACTTGACCTTGACTTGACCTTGACTTGACCTTCACTTGACCTTGACTAGACCTTGACTTGACCTTGACCTGACCTTGACTTGACCCTGACTTGACCTTGACATGACCTTTATTTGACCTTGACCTTGACTTGACCTTGAATTGACCTTGACTCAACCTTGACTTGACCTTGACCTGACATTGACATGACCTTGACCTTGACTTGACCTTGACTTGACCTTGACATGACCTTGACATGACCTTGACTTGACCTTGACTTGACCTTGACTTGACCTTGACTTGATCTTGACTTGACCTTGACTTGACCTTGACTTGACCTTCACTTGACCTTGACTAGTTCTTGACTTGACCTTGACCTGACCTTGACTTGACCCTGACTTGACCTTGACATGACCTTTACTTGACCTTGACTTGACCTTGACTTGACCCTGACTAGACCTTGACATGACCTTTACTTGACCTTGACTTGACCTTGACTTGACCTTGACTTAACCTTGAGTTGACCTTGACTTGGCCTTGACTTAATCTTGACTTGACCTTAACTCGACCTTGACTTGACTTGACCTTGACTCAACCTTGACTTGACCTTGACCTGACCTTGACATGACCTTGACCTTGACCTTGACTTGACCTTGGCTTGACCTTGGCATGACGTTGTCATGACCTTGACTTGACCTTGACTTGACCTTCACTTGACCTGGACTTGACCTTGACTTGACCTTGACTTGACCTTGACTTGACCTTGACATGACCTTGACTTGACCTTGACTTGACCTTGACTTGACCCTGACTTGACCTTGACCTGACCTTGACATGACCTTGACATGACCTTGACTTGACCTTGACTTGATCTTGACTTGAACTTGACTTGACCTTGACATGACCTTGTCATGACCTTGACTTGACCTTGACCTGACCTTGACTTGCCCTTGACTTGACCTTGACATGACCTTGACTTGACCTTGACTTGACCTTGACCTTGACATGACTTTGACTTGACCTTGACTTGACCTTGACTTGACCTTGACTTGACCTTGACTTGACCTTGACTTGACGTTGACTTGATCCTGACTTGACATTGACATGACCTTTACTTGACCCTGACTTGACCTTGACATGACCTTTACTTGACCTTGACTTGACCTTGACTTGACCTTGACTTAACCTTGACTTGACCTTGACTTGACCTTGACTTGATCTTGACTTGACCTTGACTTCACCTTGACTTCACCTTGACTTGACCTTGACTCAACCTTGACCTGACCTTAACATGACCTTGACCTTGACTTGACCTTGGCTTGACCTTGACATGACCTTGACATGACCTTGACATGACCTTGACTTGACCTTGACTTGACCTTGACTTGACCTTGACTTGACCTTGACATGACCTTGACTTGACCTTCACTTGACCTTGACTTGACCTTGACTTGACCTTGACTTGACCTTCACTTGACCTTGACTTGACCTTGACTTGACTTTCACTTGACCTTGACTTGACCTTGACTTGACCTTGACTTGATCTTGACTTGACCTTGACTTGACCTTGACTTGACCTTGACTTGACCTTCACTTGACCTTGACTTGACCTTGACATGACCTTGTCATGACCTTGACTTGACCCTGACCTGACCCTGACTTGACCTTGACTTGATCTTGACTTGACCTTGACTTGACCTTGACTCAACCTTACTTGACCTTGACCTGACCTTGACATGACCTTGACCTTGACTTGACCTTGACTTAACCTTGACATGACCTTGACATGCCCTTGACTTGACCCTGTCTTGACCTTGACTTGAACTTGACTTGACCTTGACATGACCTTGACTTGACCTTGACTTGACCTTGACTTGACCTTGACATGACCTTGACATGACCTTGACTTGACCCTGTCTTGACCTTGACTTGAACTTGACTTGACCTTGACTTGACCTTGACCTGACATTGACATGACCTTGACCTTGACTTGACCTTAGCTTGACCTTGACATGACCTTGACCTTGGCTTGACCTTGACATGACCTTGACATGACCTTGACTTGACCTTGACTTGACCTTGACTTGACCTTGACTTGACCTTGACATGACCTTGACTTGACCTTCACTTGACCTTGACTTGACCTTGACTTGACCTTGACTTGACCTTCACTTGACCTTGACTTGACCTTGACTTGACCTTCACTTGACCTTGACTTGACCTTGACTTGACCTTGACTTGACCTTGACTTGACCTTGACATGACCTTGTCATGACCTTGACTTGACCTTGACCTGACCCTGACTTGACCTTGACTTGATCTTGACTTGACCTTGACTTGACCTTGACTTGACCTTGACGTTGACTCAACCTTGACTTGACCTTGACCTGACCTTGACATGACCTTGACCTTGACTTGACCTTGACTTGACTTTGACTTGCCCTTGACTTGACCCTGACTTGACCTTGACTTGACCTTGACTTGACCTTGACTTGACCTTGATTTGACCTTGACTTGACCTTGACTTGACCTTGACTTGACCTTGACTTGACCTTGACATGACCTTGACTTGACCTTGACTTGACCTTGACTTGACCCTGACTTGACCTTGACTTAACCTTGACTTGACCTTGACTTGACCTTGACATGACCTTGACTTGACCTTGACTTGACCTTGACTTGACCTTGACTTGACCTTGACTTTGACTTGACCTTGACTTAACCTTGACTTGACCCTGACTTGACCCTGACTTGACCTTGACTTGACCTTGACTTGTCCTTGACTTGACCTTGACTTGACCTTCACTTGACCTTGACTTGACCTTGACCTGACCATGACATGACCTTGACCTTGACTTGACCTTGACTTGACCCTGACTTGACCTTGACTTGACCTTGACTTGACCTTGACTTGACCTTGACTTGACCTTGAATTGACCTTGACTTGACCTTGACTTGACCTTGACTTGACCTTGACTTGACCTTGACTTAACCTTGACTTAACCTTGACTTGACCCTGACTTGACCTTGACATGACCTTTACTTGACCTTGACTTGACCTTGACCTTGACCTTGACTTAACCTTGACTTAACCTTGACTTGACCCTGACTTGACCTTGACATGACCTTTACTTGACCTTGACTTGACCTTGACTTGACCTTGACATGACCTTGACTTGACCTTCACTCAACCTTGACTTGACCTTGACTTGACCTTGACATAACCTTGACATGACCTTGACTTGACCTTGACTTGACCTTGACTTGACCCTGACTTGACCTTGACTTGACCTTGACTTGACCCTGAGTTGACCTTGACTTGACCTTGACTTGACCTTGACTTGACCTTGACTTGACCCTGACTTGACCTTGACTTGACCTTGACTTGACCTTGACTTGACTTGACCTTGACATGACCTTGACTTGACCTTGACTTAACCTTGACATGACCTTGACTTGACCTTGGCTTGACCTTGGCTTGACCTTGACATGACCTTGACATGACCTTGACTTGACCTTGACTTGACCTTGACTTGACCCTGACTTGACCTTGACTTGACCTTGACTTAACCTTGACTTGACCTTGACTTGACCTTGACATGACCTTGACTTGACCTTGACTTGACCTTGACTTGACCTTGACTTTGACTTGACCTTGACTTAACCTTGACTTGACCCTGACTTGACCCTGACTTGACCTTGACTTGACCTTGACTTGTCCTTGACTTGACCTTGACTTGACCTTCACTTGACCTTGACTTGACCTGGACCTGACCATGACATGACCTTGACTTGACCTTGACTTGACCTTGACTTGACCCTGACTTGACCTTGACTTGACCTTGACTTGACCTTGACATGACCTTGACTTGACCTTGACTTGCCCTTGACTTGACCCTGACTTGACCTTGACTTGACCTTGACTTGACCTTGACTTGACCTTGACTTGACCCTGACTTGACCTTGACATGACCTTTACTTGACCTTGACTTGACCTTGACTTGAACTTTTTTTTTTTTTTTTTTTTTTTTTTTTTTTTTTTTTTTTTTTTTTTCGATGTAATATATTTCTTTATTTCTTTATTTCTTTATTTCAATTAATAAATTAAAAATTAAATTAAAATTAAAATAAAATTAATTTTTGATTTTAAATTGTAAAAAGTGGGTACATAGTATTATTCTTTCCCGCAAAGCTCATTAGCTTGTCTGCAGGACAATAACAATAATTATGACAATAAGAAAATCATTATATTTTCTTGTTTACAATTATGTGTTTAGATGTTTTAAAGTTTTCTCATCTTTTAATTTACATATTTTACTTCACATTTTTTTTTCTTTTTTTAAATTCATTGCTTATTTATTAAGTACAGTTTTATCATTTTGTTCCTTTCGAATTTATTTGTTATGCTTATAATGTTTGGAGGCATTTTATTAAGAATTGTTGGTAATATAACGGCGAGCGTACTCCTACCATATTCATTTGTGAATTTATCCACTTTGAACCTTTTTTGTGCTCTTCTTCTTGTGTTATGTGCGTGATCGATGCGCTTTAGAAACCTAGTCTCTTTGTGAAATTCCTTGATAAGCGTTGTATAGTAGATGTTTTTTATGTTGAGGATTTGTAGGTCCTTAGCAGAATTATTTTGATTTCGACGTATTATGTCGTTGTTGTGCACACTTTCTGTATTTGTGTTACTGTCTACATTTGCTTCGGTTGTGTTGTTGTTGGTATTCATCTGAGACAGTTGCTTTTTTCCTAATATTTTTAGAATACGATTTTGTGTGTTTTGTAAGGTACTATTGTATTTTGCATTTCCCCAGGCCGTTATACCATGCCGTATGTATGATTCAGCTAAGGCGAAATATGCTTGCCGCAATACACTGTAACTACAGCAGTTGCTTAAATGGTAAAGCATATATGAAGCTTTCCTTAGTTTTTTCTGAAGGTTTTCAATCTGTGGCTTCCATTTAAAATTGCTATCTATAATTACTCCCAGGTATTTGTAGGTGTTGACTTTTTCTATTACTGTTGTGCATTGTTTAATGTGGTTGTTGTTATATGTTTTGTTATGCAGGCATTCTGTATTGTGAAATATCAGCTGTATATTTGAGTTTTCAAGGTGACGGGGTTTTATGTGTATAACTTTAGTTTTACTTGTGTTGACGACCAGGCTATTATCGTGGCACCATTTTGCTGCTATGTCGAGTTTAGCTTGCATCCTTTCTGTTGCGTGTTTTATATTTTTATCGGCTACAATTATAGCTGTATCATCTGCATAAGCAAATACTTCATTTTCATCTATATTCTGTAACATATTATTTGCGTATATTAAATAAAGAATTGGTCCAAGTTTTGACCCCTGTGGTACTCCGCAGTCCAATGCTGTTCTATCGCTAAGAGTATTATTTATTTTTACGAAATATGTTCTCGACTCTAAGTAATTTTTGAACCATTGCAATATGCTACCTCTTATTCCGTTTCTTTCTAAAGTTTGTAAAAGTTTGTTGTGTGAAAGAGTATCGAATGCTTTACTGAAGTCTAGAAATAAAACTAACACATATAAAACATAACACAAATAAAACTAACACATGACTTGACCTTGACTTAACCTTGACTTGACCTTGACTTGACCTTGACTTGATCTTGACTTGACCTTGACTTCACCTTGACTTGACCTTGACTTGACCTTGGCTTGACCTTGGCTTGACCTTGACATGACCTTGACATGACCTTGACTTGACCTTGACTTGACCTTGACTTGACCCTGACTTGACCTTGACTTAACCTTGACTTGACCTTGACTTGACCTTGACATGACCTTGACTTGACCTTGACTTGACCTTGACTTGACCTTGACTTTGACTTGACCTTGACTTAACCTTGACTTGACCCTGACTTGACCTTGACATGAACTTTACTTGACCTAGACTTGACCTTGACTTGACCTTGACATGACCTTGACTTGACCTTGACTCAACCTTGACTTGACCTTGACTTGACCTTGACTTGACCTTCACTTGACCTTGACTAGACCTTGACTTGACCTTGACTTGACCTTGACTTGACCTTGACTTGACCTTCACTTGACCTTGACTAGACCTTGACTTGACCTTGACCTAACCTTGACTTGACCCTGAATTGACCTTGACATGACCTTTACTTGACCTTGACTTGACCTTGACTTGACCCTGACTCAACCTTGACTTGACCTTGACCTGACATTGACATGACCTTGACCTTGACTTGACCTTGACTTGACCTTGACATGACCTTGACATGACCTTGACTTGACCTTGACTTGACCTTGACTTGACCTTGATTTGACCTTGACCTGACCTTGACTTGACCCTGACTTGACCTTGACATGACCTTTACTTGACCTTGACTTGACCTTGACTTGACCCTGACTAGACCTTGACATGACCTTTACTTGACCTTGACTTGACCTTGACTTGACCTTGACTTAACCTTGAGTTGACCTTGACTTGGCCTTGACTTAATCTTGACTTGACCTTGACTTGACCTTGACTTGACTTGACCTTGACTCAACCTTGACTTGACCTTGACCTGACCTTGACATGACCTTGACCTTGACTTGACCTTGGCTTGACCTTGGCAAGACGTTGTCATGACCTTGACTTGACCTTGACTTGACCTTCACTTGACCTGGACTTGACCTTGACTTGACCTTGACTTGACCTTGACTTGACCTTGACTTGACCTTGACATGACCTTGACATGACCTTGACTTGACCTTGACTTGACCTTGACTTGACCCTGACTTGACCTTGACTTGACCTTGACATGACCTTGACATGACCTTGACTTGACCTTGACTTGATCTTGACTTGACCTTGACTTGACCTTGACATGACCTTGTCATGACCTTGACTTGACCTTGACTTGACCTTGACTTGACCTTGACTTGACCTTGACTTGACCTTGACTTGACCTTGACATGACCTTGTCATGACCTTGACTTGACCTTGACCTGACCTTGACTTGCCCTTGACTTGACCTTGACATGACCTTGACTTGACCTTGACTTGACCTTGACTTGACCTTGACATGACTTTGACTTGACCTTGACTTGACCTTGACTTGACCTTGACTTGACCTTGACTTGACCTTGACTTGACCTTGACTTGACGTTGACTTGACCCTGACTTGACATTGACATGACCTTTACTTGACCTTGACTTGACCTTGACTTGACCCTGACTTGACCTTGACTTGACCCTGACTTGACCTTAACATGACCTTTACTTGACCTTGACTTGACCTTGTCTTGACCTTGACTTGACCTTGACTTGACCTTGACTTGATCTTGACTTGACCTTGACTTGACCTTGACTTCACCTTGACTTGACCTTGACTCAACCTTGACCTGACCTTAACATGACCTTGACATGACCTTGACTTGACCTTGACTTGACCTTGACTTGACCTTGACTTGACCTTGACATGACCTTGACTTGACCTTCACTTGACCTTGACTTGACCTTGACTTGACCTTCACTTGACCTTGACTTGACCTTGACTTGACCTTCACTTGACCTTGACTTGACCTTGACTTGACCTTGACTTGATCTTGACTTGACCTTGACTTGACCTTGACTTGACCTTGACTTGACCTTCACTTGACCTTGACTTGACCTTGACATGACCTTGTCATGACCTTGACTTGACCCTGACCTGACCCTGACTTGACCTTGACTTGATCTTGACTTGACCTTGACTTGACCTTGACTTGACCTTGACTCAACCTTACTTGACCTTGACCTGACCTTGACATGACCTTGACCTTGACTTGACCTTGACTTAACCTTGACATGACCTTGACCTTGACTTGACCTTGGCTTGACCTTGACATGACCTTGACATGACCTTGACTTGACCTTGACTTGACCTTGACTTGACCTTGACTTGACCTTGACATGACCTTGACTTGACCTTGACTTGACCTTCACTTGACCTTGACTTGACCTTGACTTGACCTTCACTTGACCTTGACTTGACCTTGACATGACCTTGACTTGACCTTGACTTGACCTTGACTTGAACTTGACTTGACCTTGACATGACCTTGACTTGACCTTGACTTGACCTTGACTTGACCTTGACATGACCTTGACATGACCTTGACTTGACCCTGTCTTGACCTTGACTTGAACTTGACTTGACCTTGACTTGACCTTGACCTGACCTTGACATGACCTTGACCTTGACTTGACCTTAGCTTGACCTTGACATGACCTTGACATGACCTTGACCTTGGCTTGACCTTGACATGACCTTGACTTGACCTTGACTTGACCTTGACATGACCTTGACTTGACCTTCACTTGACCTTGACTTGACCTTGACTTGACCTTGACTTGACCTTGACTTGACCTTCACTTGACCTTGACTTGACCTTGACTTGACCTTCACTTGACCTTGACTTGACCTTGACTTGACCTTGACTTGACCTTGTCATGACCTTGACTTGACCTTGACCTGACCCTGACTTGACCTTGACTTGATCTTGACTTGACCTTGACTTGACCTTGACGTTGACTCAACCTTGACTTGACCTTGACCTGACCTTGACATGACCTTGACCTTGACTTGACCTTGACTTGACCTTGACTTGCCCTTGACTTGACCCTGACTTGACCTTGACTTGACCTTGATTTGACCTTGACTTGACCTTGACTTGACCTTGACTTGACCTTGACTTGACCTTGACATGACCTTGACTTGACCTTGACTTGACCTTGACTTGACCCTGACTTGACCTTGACTTAACCTTGACTTGACCTTGACTTGACCTTGACATGACCTTGACTTGACCTTGACTTGACCTTGACTTTGACTTGACCTTGACTTAACCTTGACTTGACCCTGACTTGACCCTGACTTGACCTTGACTTGACCTTGACTTGTCCTTGACTTGACCTTGACTTGACCTTCACTTGACCTTGACTTGACCCTGACTGGACCTTGACATGACCTTGACTTGACCTTGACTTGACCTTCACTTGACCTTGACTAGACCTTGACTTGACCTTGACCTGACCTTGACTTGACCCTGACTTGACCTTGACATGACCTTTACTTGACCTTGACTTGACCTTGACTTGACCCTGACTAGACCTTGACATGACCTTTACTTGACCTTGACTTGACCTTGACTTGACCTTGACTTAACCTTGAGTTGACCTTGACTTGGCCTTGACTTAATCTTGACTTGACCTTGACTTGACCTTGACCTGACCTTGACTTGACCCTGACTTGACCTTGACATGACCTTTACTTGACCTTGACTTGACCTTGACTTGACCCTGACTAGACCTTGACATGACCTTTACTTGACCTTGACTTGACCTTGACTTGACCTTGACTTAACCTTGACTTGATCTTGACTTGACCTTGACTTGACCTTGACGTTGACTCAACCTTGACTTGACCTTGACCTGACCTTGACATGACCTTGACCTTGACTTGACCTTGACTTGACCTTGACTTGACCTTGACTTGACCTTGACTTGCCCTTGACTTGACCCTGACTTGACCTTGACATGACCTTGACTTGACCCTGTCTTGACCTTGACTTGAACTTGACTTGACCTTGACTTGACCTTGACCTGACCTTGACATGACCTTGACCTTGACTTGACCTTAGCTTGACCTTGACATGACCTTGACATGACCTTGACCTTGGCTTGACCTTGACATGACCTTGACATGACCTTGACTTGACCTTGACTTGACCTTGACATGACCTTGACTTGACCTTCACTTGACCTTGACTTGACCTTGACTTGACCTTGACTTGACCTTGACATGACCTTGACTTGACCTTCACTCAACCTTGACTTGACCTTGACATGACCTTGACATGACCTTGACTTGACCTTGACTTGCCCTTGACTTGACCCTGACTTGACCTTGACTTGACCTTGACTTGACCTTGACTTGACCTTGACTTGACCCTGACTGGACCTTGACATGACCTTTACTTGACCTTGAATTGACCTTGACTTGAACTTGACTTGACCTTTACTTGACCTTGACTTGACCTTGACTTGACCTTGACTTTGACTTGACCTTGACTTAACCTTGACTTGACCCTGACTTGACCTTGACATGAACTTTACTTGACCTTGAATTGACCTTGACATGACCTTGACTTGACCTTGACCCAACCTTGACTTGACCTTGACTTGACCTTCACTTGACCTTGACTAGACCTTGACTTGACCTTGACTTGACCTTGACTTGACCTTCACTTGACCTTGACTAGACCTTGACTTGACCTTGACCTGACCTTGACTTGACCCTGACTTGACCTTGACATGACCTTTACTTGACCTTGACTTGACCTTGACTTGACCTTGACTCAACCTTGACTTGACCTTGACCTGACATTGACATGACCTTGACCTTGACTTGACCTTGACTTGACCTTGACATGACCTTGACATGACCTTGACTTGACCTTGACTTGACCTTGACTTGACCTTGACTTGACCTTGACTTGACCTTCACTTGACCTTGACTAGACCTTGACTTGACCTTGACCTGACCTTGACTTGACCCTGACTTGACCTTGACATGACCTTTACTTGACCTTGACTTGACCTTGACTTGACCCTGACTAGACCTTGACATGACCTTTACTTGACCTTGACTTGACCTTGACTTAACCTTGAGTTGACCTTGACTTGGCCTTGACTCAACCTTGACTTGACCTTGACCTGACATTGACATGACCTTGACCTTGACTTGACCTTGACTTGACCTTGACATGACCTTGACATGACCTTGACATGACCTTTACTTGACCTTGACTTGACCTTGACTTGACCCTGACTAGACCTTGACATGACCTTTACTTGACCTTGACTTGACCTTGACTTAACCTTGAGTTGACCTTGACTTGGCCTTGACTCAACCTTGACTTGACCTTGACCTGACATTGACATGACCTTGACCTTGACTTGACCTTGACTTGACCTTGACTTGACTTGACCTTCACTTGACCTTGACTTGACCTTGACTTGACCTTGACTTGACCTTCACTTGACCTTGACTAGACCTTGACTTGACCTTGACCTGACCTTGACTTGACCCTGACTTGACCTTGACATGACCTTTACTTGACCTTGACTTGACCTTGACTTGACCCTGACTAGACCTTGACATGACCTTTACTTGACCTTGACTTGACCTTGACTTGACCTTGACATGACCTTGACATGACCTTGACTTGACCTTGACTTGATCTTGACTTGACCTTGACTTGACCTTGACATGACCTTGTCATGACCTTGACTTGACCTTGACCTGACCTTGACTTGCCCTTGACTTGACCTTGACATGACCTTGACTTGACCTTGACTTGACCTTGACCTTGACATGACTTTGACTTGACCTTGACTTGACCTTGACTTGACCTTGACTTGACCTTGACTTGACCTTGACTTGACCTTGACTTGACCTTGACTTGACCTTGACTTGACGTTGACTTGACCCTGACTTGACATTGACATGACCTTTACTTGACCTTGACTTGACCTTGACTTGACCTTGACATGACCTTTACTTGACCTTGACTTGACCTTGACTTGACCTTGACTTGACCTTGACTTAACCTTGACTTGACCTTGACTTGACCTTGACTTGATCTTGACTTGACCTTGACTTGACCTTGACTTCACCTTGACTTGACCTTGACTCAACCTTGACCTGACCTTAACATGACCTTGACCTTGACTTGACCTTGGCTTGACCTTGACATGACCTTGACATGACCTTGACTTGACCTTGACTTGACCTTGACTTGACCTTGAATTGACCTTGACATGACCTTGACTTGACCTTCACTTGACCTTGACTTGACCTTGACTTGACCTTCACTTGACCTTGACTTGACCTTGACTTGACCTTCACTTGACCTTGACTTGACCTTGACTTGACCTTGACTTGATCTTGACTTGACCTTGACTTGACCTTCACTTGACCTTGACTTGACCTTCACTTGACCTTGACTTGACCTTGACATGACCTCGTCATGACCTTGACTTGACCCTGACCTGACCCTGACTTGACCTTGACTTGATCTTGACTTGGCCTTGACTTGACCTTGACTTGACCTTGACTCAACCTTACTTGACCTTGACCTGACCTTGACATGACCTTGACCTTGACTTGACCTTGACTTAACCTTGACATGACCTTGACATGACCTTGACTTAACCCTGTCTTGACCTTGACTTGAACTTGACTTGACCTTGACATGACCTTGACTTGACCTTGACTTGACCTTGACTTGACCTTGACATGACCTTGACATGACCTTGACTTGACCCTGTCTTGACCTTGACTTGAACTTGACTTGACCTTGACTTGACCTTGACCTGACCTTGACATGACCTTGACCTTGACTTGACCTTAGCTTGACCTTGACATGACCATGACATGACCTTGACATGACCTTGACCTTGGCTTGACCTTGACATGACCTTGACATGACCTTGACTTGACCTTGACTTGACCTTGACTTGACCTTGACTTGACCTTGACATGACCTTGACTTGACCTTCACTTGACCTTGACTTGACCTTGACTTGACTTTGACTTGACCTTGACTTGAACTTGACATGACCTTGTCATGACCTTGACTTGACCTTGACCTGACCCTGACTTGACCTTGACTTGATCTTGACTTGACCTTGACTTGACCTTGACGTTGACTCAACCTTGACTTGACCTTGACCTGACCTTGACATGACCTTGACCTTGACTTGACCTTGATTTGACCTTGACTTGCCCTTGACTTGACCCTGACTTGACCTTGACTTGACCTTGACTTGACCTTGACTTGACTTTGATTTGACCTTGACTTGACCTTGACTTGACCTTGACTTGACCTTGACATGACCTTGACTTGACCTTGACTTGACCTTGACTTGACCCTGACTTGACCTTGACTTAACCTTGACTTGACCTTGACTTGATCTTGACATGACCTTGACTTGACCTTGACTTGACCTTGACTTTGACTTGACCTTGACTTAACCTTGACTTGACCCTGACTTGACCCTGACTTGGCGTTGACTTGACCTTGACTTGTCCTTGACTTGACCTTGACTTGACCTTCACTTGACCTTGACTTGACCTTGACTTGACCTTGACCTGACCATGACATGACCTTGACTTGACCTTGACTTGACCTTGACTTGACCCTGACTTGACCTTGACTTGACCTTGACTTGACCTTGACTTGACCTTGCATTGACCTTGACTTGACCTTGACTTGACCTTGACTTGACCTTGACTTGACCTTGACATGACCTTTACTTGACCTTGACTTGACCTTGACCTTGACTTAACCTTGACTTAACCTTGACTTGACCCTGACTTGACCTTGACATGACCTTTACTTGACCTTGACTTGACCTTGACTTGACCTTGACCTTGACTTGACCTTGACTTGACCTTGACTTGACCTTGACATGACCTTGACTTGACCTTCACTCAACCTTGACTTGACTTTGACTTGACCTTGACATGACCTTGACATGACCTTGACTTGACCTTGACTTGCCCTTGACTTGACCCTGACTTGACCTTGACTTGACCTTGACTTGACCTTGACTTGACCTTGACTTGACCTTGACTTGACCTTGACTTGACCCTGACTTGACCTTGACATGACCTTTACTTGACCTTGACTTGACCTTGACTTGAACTTGACTTGACCTTGACTTAACCTTGACTTGATCTTGACTTGACCTTGACTTCACCTTGACTTGACCTTGACTTGACCTTGGCTTGACCTTGGCTTGACCTTGACATGACCTTGACATGACCTTGACTTGACCTTGACTTGACCGTGACTTGACCCTGACTTGACCTTGACTTAACCTTGACTTGACCTTGACTTGACCTTGACATGACCTTGACTTGACCTTGACTTGACCTTGACTTGACCTTGACTTTGACTTGACCTTGACTTAACCTTGACTTGACCCTGACTTGACCTTGACATGAACTTTACTTGACCTTGACTTGACCTTGACTTGACCTTGACATGACCTTGACTTGACCTTGACTCAACCTTGACTTGACCTTGACTTGACCTGGACATGACCTTGACATGACCTTGACTTGACCTTGACTTGCCCTTGACTTGACCTTGACTTGACCTTGACATGACCTTGACATGACCTTGACTTGACCTTGACTTGACCTTCACTTGACCCTGACTTGACCTTGACTTGACCTTGACTTGTCCTTGAGTTGACCTTGACTTGACCTTCACTTGACCTTGACTTGACCTTGACTTGACCTTGACCTGACCATGACATGACCTAGACTTGACCTTGACATGACCTTGACTTGATCTTGACTTGACCTTGACTTGACCTTGACATGACCTTGACATGACCTTCACTTGACCTTGACTTGACCCTGACTTGACCTTGACTTGACCTTGACTTGTCCTTGACTTGGCCTTGACTTGACCTTCACTTGACCTTGACTTGACCCTGACTGGACCTTGACATGACCTTGACTTGACCTTGACTTGACCTTCACTTGACCTTGACTAGACCTTGACTTGACCTTGACCTGACCTTGACTTGACCCTGACTTGACCTTGACATGACCTTTACTTGACCTTGACTTGACCTTGACTTGACCCTGACTAGACCTTGACATGACCTTTACTTGACCTTGACTTGACCTTGACTTGACCTTGACTTAACCTTGAGTTGACCTTGACTTGACCTTCACTTGACCTTGACTTGACCTTGACATGACCTTGTCATGACCTTGACTTGACCCTGACCTGACCCTGACTTGACCTTGACTTGATCTTGACTTGACCTTGACTTGACCTTGACTCAACCTTACTTGACCTTGACCTGACCTTGACATGACCTTGACCTTGACTTGACCTTGACTTAACCTTGACATGACCTTGACATGCCCTTGACTTGACCCTGTCTTGACCTTGACTTGAACTTGACTTGACCTTGACATGACCTTGACTTGACCTTGACTTGACCTTGACTTGACCTTGACATGACCTTGACATGACCTTGACTTGACCCTGTCTTGACCTTGACTTGAACTTGACTTGACCTTGACTTGACCTTGACCTGACATTGACATGACCTTGACCTTGACTTGACCTTAGCTTGACCTTGACATGACCTTGACCTTGGCTTGACCTTGACATGACCTTGACATGACCTTGACTTGACCTTGACTTGACCTTGACTTGACCTTGACATGACCTTGACTTGACCTTCACTTGACCTTGACTTGACCTTGACTTGACTTTGACTTGACCTTCACTTGACCTTGACTTGACCTTGACTTGACCTTCACTTGACCTTGACTTGACCTTGACTTGACCTTGACTTGACCTTGACTTGACCTTGACATGACCTTGTCATGACCTTGACTTGACCTTGACCTGACTTGACCTTGACTTGATCTTGACTTGACCTTGACTTGACCTTGACGTTGACTCAACCTTGACTTGACCTTGACCTGACCTTGACATGACCTTGACCTTGACTTGACCTTGACTTGACCTTGACTTGCCCTTGACTTGACCCTGACTTGACCTTGACTTCACCTTGACTTGACCTTGACTTGACCTTGATTTGACCTTGACTTGACCTTGACTTGACCTTGACTTGACCTTGACTTGACCTTGACATGACCTTGACTTGACCTTGACTTGACCTTGACTTGACCCTGACTTGACCTTGACTTAACCTTGACTTGACCTTGACTTGACCTTGACATGACCTTGACTTGACCTTGACTTGACCTTGACTTGACCTTGACTTTGACTTGACCTTGACTTAACCTTGACTTGACCCTGACTTGACCCTGACTTGACCTTGACTTGACCTTGACTTGTCCTTGACTTGACCTTGACTTGACCTTCACTTGACCTTGACTTGACCTTGACCTGACCATGACATGACCTTGACTTGACCTTGACTTGACCTTGACTTGACCCTGACTTGACCTTGACTTGACCTTGACTTGACCTTGACTTGACCTTGACTTGACCTTGAATTGACCTTGACTTGACCTTGACTTGACCTTGACTTGACCTTGACTTGACCTTGACTTAACCTTGACTTAACCTTGACTTGACCCTGACTTGACCTTGACATGACCTTTACTTGACCTTGACTTGACCTTGACCTTGACCTTGACTTAACCTTGACTTAACCTTGACTTGACCCTGACTTGACCTTGACATGACCTTTACTTGACCTTGACTTGACCTTGACTTGACCTTGACTTGACCTTGACTTGACCTTGACATGACCTTGACTTGACCTTCACTCAACCTTGACTTGACCTTGACTTGACCTTGACATGACCTTGACATGACCTTGACTTGACCTTGACTTGCCCTTGACTTGACCCTGACTTGACCTTGACTTGACCTTGACTTGACCTTGACTTGACCTTGACTTGACCCTGACTTGACCTTGACATGACCTTTACTTGACCTTGACTTGACCTTGACTTGAACTTGACTTGACCTTGACTTAACCTTGACTTGACCTTGACTTGACCTTGACTTGATCTTGACTTGACCTTGACTTCACCTTGACTTGACCTTGACTTGACCTTGGCTTGACCTTGGCTTGACCTTGACATGACCTTGACATGACCTTGACTTGACCTTGACTTGACCTTGACTTGACCCTGACTTGACCTTGACTTAACCTTGACTTGACCTTGACTTGACCTTGACATGACCTTGACTTGACCTTGACTTGACCTTGACTTGACCTTGACTTTGACTTGACCTTGACTTAACCTTGACTTGACCCTGACTTGACCTTGACATGAACTTTACTTGACCTAGACTTGACCTTGACTTGACCTTGACATGACCTTGACTTGACCTTGACTCAACCTTGACTTGACCTTGACTTGACCTTGACTTGACCTTCACTTGACCTTGACTAGACCTTGACTTGACCTTGACTTGACCTTGACTTGACCTTGACTTGACCTTCACTTGACCTTGACTAGACCTTGACTTGACCTTGACCTGACCTTGACTTGACCCTGAATTGACCTTGACATGACCTTTACTTGACCTTGACTTGACCTTGACTTGACCCTGACTCAACCTTGACTTGACCTTGACCTGACATTGACATGACCTTGACCTTGACTTGACCTTGACTTGACCTTGACATGACCTTGACATGACCTTGACTTGACCTTGACTTGACCTTGACTTGACCTTGATTTGACCTTGACCTGACCTTGACTTGACCCTGACTTGACCTTGACATGACCTTTACTTGACCTTGACTTGACCTTGACTTGACCCTGACTAGACCTTGACATGACCTTTACTTGACCTTGACTTGACCTTGACTTGACCTTGACTTAACCTTGAGTTGACCTTGACTTGGCCTTGACTTAATCTTGACTTGACCTTGACTTGACCTTGACTTGACTTGACCTTGACTCAACCTTGACTTGACCTTGACCTGACCTTGACATGACCTTGACCTTGACTTGACCTTGGCTTGACCTTGGCAAGACGTTGTCATGACCTTGACTTGACCTTGACTTGACCTCCACTTGACCTGGACTTGACCTTGACTTGACCTTGACTTGACCTTGACTTGACCTTGACTTGACCTTGACATGACCTTGACATGACCTTGACTTGACCTTGACTTGACCTTGACTTGACCCTGACTTGACCTTGACTTGACCTTGACATGACCTTGACATGACCTTGACTTGACCTTGACTTGATCTTGACTTGACCTTGACTTGACCTTGACATGACCTTGTCATGACCTTGACTTGACCTTGACTTGACCTTGACTTGACCTTGACTTGACCTTGACTTGACCTTGACTTGACCTTGACATGACCTTGTCATGACCTTGACTTGACCTTGACCTGACCTTGACTTGCCCTTGACTTGACCTTGACATGACCTTGACTTGACCTTGACTTGACCTTGACTTGACCTTGACATGACTTTGACTTGACCTTGACTTGACCTTGACTTGACCTTGACTTGACCTTGACTTGACCTTGACTTGACGTTGACTTGACCCTGACTTGACATTGACATGACCTTTACTTGACCTTGACTTGACCTTGACTTGACCCTGACTTGACCTTGACTTGACCCTGACTTGACCTTGACATGACCTTTACTTGACCTTGACTTGACCTTGTCTTGACCTTGACTTGACCTTGACTTGACCTTGACTTGATCTTGACTTGACCTTGACTTCACCTTGACTTCACCTTGACTTGACCTTGACTCAACCTTGACCTGACCTTAACATGACCTTGACATGACCTTGACTTGACCTTGACTTGACCTTGACTTGACCTTGACTTGACCTTGACATGACCTTGACTTGACCTTCACTTGACCTTGACTTGACCTTGACTTGACCTTGACTTGACCTTGACTTGACCTTCACTTGACCTTGACTTGACCTTCACTTGACCTTGACTTGACCTTGACTTGACCTTGACTTGACCTTGACTTGACCTTGACTTGAACTTGACTTGACCTTGACATGACCTTGACTTGACCTTGACTTGACCTTGACTTGACCTTGACATGACCTTGACATGACCTTGACTTGACCCTGTCTTGACCTTGACTTGAACTTGACTTGACCTTGACTTGACCTTGACCTGACCTTGACATGACCTTGACATGACCTTGACATGACCTTGACCTTGGCTTGACCTTGACATGACCTTGACATGACCTTGACTTGACCTTGACTTGACCTTGACATGACCTTGACTTGACCTTGACATGACCTTGACTTGACCTTGACTTGACCTTCACTTGACCTTGACATGACCTTGACTTGACCTTGACTTGACCTTGACTTGACCTTGACTTGACCCTGACTTGACCTTGACTTGATCTTGACTTGACCTTGACTTGACCTTGACTCAACCTTACTTGACCTTGACCTGACCTTGACATGACCTTGACATGACCTTGACCTTGACTTGACCTTGACTTAACCTTGACATGACCTTGACCTTGACTTGACCTTGGCTTGACCTTGACATGACCTTGACATGACCTTGACTTGACCTTGACTTGACCTTGACTTGACCTTGACTTGACCTTGACATGACCTTGACTTGACCTTGACTTGACCTTCACTTGACCTTGACTTGACCTTGACTTGACCTTCACTTGACCTTGACTTGACCTTGACATGACCTTGACTTGACCTTGACTTGACCTTGACTTGAACTTGACTTGACCTTGACATGACCTTGACTTGACCTTGACTTGACCTTGACTTGACCTTGACATGACCTTGACATGACCTTGACTTGACCCTGTCTTGACCTTGACTTGAACTTGACTTGACCTTGACTTGACCTTGACCTGACCTTGACATGACCTTGACATGACCTTGACATGACCTTGACCTTGGCTTGACCTTGACATGACCTTGACATGACCTTGACTTGACCTTGACTTGACCTTGACATGACCTTGACTTGACCTTCACTTGACCTTGACTTGACCTTGACTTGACCTTGACTTGACCTTCACTTGACCTTGACTTGACCTTGACTTGACCTTCACTTGACCTTGACTTGACCTTGACTTGACCTTGACTTGACCTTGACATGACCTTGTCATGACCTTGACTTGACCTTGACCTGACCCTGACTTGACCTTGACTTGATCTTGACTTGACCTTGACTTGACCTTGACGTTGACTCAACCTTGACTTGACCTTGACCTGACCTTGACATGACCTTGACCTTGACTTGACCTTGACTTGACCTTGACTTGACCTTGACTTGACCTTGACTTGCCCTTGACTTGACCCTGAATTGACCTTGACTTGACCTTGACTTGACCTTGATTTGACCTTGACTTGACCTTGACTTGACCTTGACTTGACCTTGACATGACCTTGACTTGACCTTGACTTGACCTTGACTTGACCCTGACTTGACCTTGACTTAACCTTGACTTGACCTTGACTTGACCTTGACATGACCTTGACTTGACCTTGACTTGACCTTGACTTGACCTTGACTTTGACTTGACCTTGACTTAACCTTGACTTGACCCTGACTTGACCCTGACTTGACCTTGACTTGACCTTGACTTGTCCTTGACTTGACCTTGACTTGACCTTCACTTGACCTTGACTTGACCCTGACTGGACCTTGACATGACCTTGACTTGACCTTGACTTGACCTTCACTTGACCTTGACTAGACCTTGACTTGACCTTGACCTGACCTTGACTTGACCCTGACTTGACCTTGACATGACCTTTACTTGACCTTGACTTGACCTTGACTTGACCCTGACTAGACCTTGACATGACCTTTACTTGACCTTGACTTGACCTTGACTTGACCTTGACTTAACCTTGAGTTGACCTTGACTTGGCCTTGACTTAATCTTGACTTGACCTTGACTTGACCTTGACCTGACCTTGACTTGACCCTGACTTGACCTTGACATGACCTTTACTTGACCTTGACTTGACCTTGACTTGACCCTGACTAGACCTTGACATGACCTTTACTTGACCTTGACTTGACCTTGACTTGACCTTGACTTAACCTTGACTTGATCTTGACTTGACGTTGACTCAACCTTGACTTGACCTTGACCTGACCTTGACATGACCTTGACCTTGACTTGACCTTGACTTGACCTTGACTTGACCTTGACTTGACCTTGACTTGCCCTTGACTTGACCCTGACTTGACCTTGACATTACCTTGACTTGACCCTGTCTTGACCTTGACTTGAACTTGACTTGACCTTGACTTGACCTTGACCTGACCTTGACATGACCTTGACCTTGACCTTGACTTGACCTTAGCTTGACCTTGACATGACCTTGACATGACCTTGACCTTGGCTTGACCTTGACATGACCTTGACATGACCTTGACTTGACCTTGACTTGACCTTGACATGACCTTGACTTGACCTTCACTTGACCTTGACTTGACCTTGACTTGACCTTGACTTGACCTTGACATGACCTTGACTTGACCTTCACTCAACCTTGACTTGACCTTGACATGACCTTGACATGACATTGACTTGACCTTGACTTGCCCTTGACTTGACCCTGACTTGACCTTGACTTGACCTTGACTTGACCTTGACTTGACCTTGACTTGACCCTGACTGGACCTTGACATGACCTTTACTTGACCTTGAATTGACCTTGACTTGAACTTGACTTGACCTCTACTTGACCTTGACTTGACCTTGACTTGACCTTGACTTTGACTTGACCTTGACTTAACCTTGACTTGACCCTGACTTGACCTTGACATGAACTTTACTTGACCTTGAATTGACCTTGACATGACCTTGACTTGACCTTGACCCAACCTTGACTTGACCTTGACTTGACCTTCACTTGACCTTGACTAGACCTTGACTTGACCTTGACTTGACCTTGACTTGACCTTCACTTGACCTTGACTAGACCTTGACTTGACCTTGACCTGACCTTGACTTGACCCTGACTTGACCTTGACATGACCTTTACTTGACCTTGACTTGACCTTGACTTGACCTTGACTCAACCTTGACTTGACCTTGACCTGACATTGACATGACCTTGACCTTGACTTGACCTTGACTTGACCTTGACATGACCTTGACATGACCTTGACTTGACCTTGACTTGACCTTGACTTGACCTTGACTTGACCTTGACTTGACCTTGACTTGACCCTGACTTGACCTTGACATGACCTTTACTTGACCTTGACTTGACCTTGACTTGACCTTGACTTGACCTTGACTTGACCTTGACTTGACCTTGACTTGACCTTGAATTGACCTTGACATGACCTTGACTTGACCTTCACTTGACCTTGACTTGACCTTGACTTGACCTTGACTTGACCTTCACTTGACCTTGACTTGACCTTGACTTGACCTTCACTTGACCTTGACTTGACCTTGACTTGACCTTGACTTGATCTTGACTTGACCTTGACTTGACCTTCACTTGACCTTGACTTGACCTTCACTTGACCTTGACTTGACCTTGACATGACCTTGTCATGACCTTGACTTGACCCTGACCTGACCCTGACTTGACCTTGACTTGATCTTGACTTGGCCTTGACTTGACCTTGACTTGACCTTGACTCAACCTTACTTGACCTTGACCTGACCTTGACATGACCTTGACCTTGACTTGACCTTGACTTAACCTTGACATGACCTTGACATGACCTTGACTTGACCCTGTCTTGACCTTGACTTGAACTTGACTTGACCTTGACATGACCTTGACTTGACCTTGACTTGACCTTGACTTGACCTTGACATGACCTTGACATGACCTTGACTTGACCCTGTCTTGACCTTGACTTGAACTTGACTTGACCTTGACTTGACCTTGACCTGACCTTGACATGACCTTGACCTTGACTTGACCTTAGCTTGACCTTGACATGACCTTGACATGACCTTGACATGACCTTGACCTTGGCTTGACCTTGACATGACCTTGACATGACCTTGACTTGACCTTGACTTGACCTTGACTTGACCTTGACTTGACCTTGACATGACCTTGACTTGACCTTCACTTGACCTTGACTTGACCTTGACTTGACCTTGACTTGACTTTGACTTGACCTTGACTTGAACTTGACATGACCTTGTCATGACCTTGACTTGACCTTGACCTGACCCTGACTTGACCTTGACTTGATCTTGACTTGACCTTGACTTGACCTTGACGTTGACTCAACCTTGACTTGACCTTGACCTGCCCTTGACATGACCTTGACCTTGACTTGACCTTGACTTGACCTTGACTTGCCCTTGACTTGACCCTGACTTGACCTTGACTTGACCTTGACTTGACCTTGACTTGACTTTGATTTGACCTTGACTTGACCTTGACTTGACCTTGACTTGACCTTGACATGACCTTGACTTGACCTTGACTTGACCTTGACTTGACCCTGACTTGACCTTGACTTAACCTTGACTTGACCTTGACTTGACCTTGACATGACCTTGACTTGACCTTGACTTGACCTTGACTTTGACTTGACCTTGACTTAACCTTGACTTGACCCTGACTTGACCCTGACTTGGCCTTGACTTGACCTTGACTTGTCCTTGACTTGACCTTGACTTGACCTTCACTTGACCTTGACTTGACCTTGACTTGACCTTGACCTGACCATGACATGACCTTGACTTGACCTTGACTTGACCTTGACTTGACCCTGACTTGACCTTGACTTGACCTTGACTTGACCTTGCATTGACCTTGACTTGACCTTGACTTGACCTTGACTTGACCTTGACATGACCTTTACTTGACCTTGACTTGACCTTGACCTTGACTTAACCTTGACTTAACCTTGACTTGACCCTGACTTGACCTTGACATGACCTTTACTTGACCTTGACTTGACCTTGACTTGACCTTGACTTGACCTTGACTTGACCTTGACTTGACCTTGACATGACCTTGACTTGACCTTCACTCAACCTTGACTTGACTTTGACTTGACCTTGACATGACCTTGACATGACCTTGACTTGACCTTGACTTGCCCTTGACTTGACCCTGACTTGACCTTGACTTGACCTTGACTTGACCTTGACTTGACCTTGACTTGACCTTGACTTGACCTTGACTTGACCCTGACTTGACCCTGACATGACCTTTACTTGACCTTGACTTGACCTTGACTTGAACTTGACTTGACCTTGACTTAACCTTGACTTGATCTTGACTTGACCTTGACTTCATCTTGACTTGACCTTGACTTGACCTTGGCTTGACCTTGGCTTGACCTTGACATGACCTTGACATGACCTTGACTTGACCTTGACTTGACCGTGACTTGACCCTGACTTGACCTTGACTTAACCTTGACTTGACCTTGACTTGACCTTGACATGACCTTGACTTGACCTTGACTTGACCTTGACTTGACCTTGACTTTGACTTGACCTTGACTTAACCTTGACTTGACCCTGACTTGACCTTGACATGAACTTTACTTGACCTTGACTTGACCTTGACTTGACCTTGACATGACCTTGACTTGACCTTGACTCAACCTTGACTTGACCTTGACTTGACCTGGACATGACCTTGACATGACCTTGACTTGACCTTGACTTGCCCTTGACTTGACCTTGACTTGACCTTGACTTGACCTTGACATGACCTTGACATGACCTTGACTTGACCTTGACTTGACCTTCACTTGACCCTGACTTGACCTTGACTTGACCTTGACTTGTCCTTGAGTTGACCTTGACTTGACCTTCACTTGACCTTGACTTGACCTTGACTTGACCTTGACCTGACCATGACATGACCTTGACTTGACCTTGACATGACCTTGACATGACCTTGACATGACCTTGACTTGATCTTGACTTGACCTTGACTTGACCTTGACATGACCTTGACATGACCTTGACTTGACCTTGACCTGACCTTGATTTGACCTTGACTTGACCTTGACTTAACCTTCACTTGACCTTGACATGACCTTGACATGACCTTGACATGACCTTGACATGACCTTGACTTGAGCTTGACTTGACCTTGACCTTGACTTGACCTTGACCTTGACTTGACCTTGACATGACCTTGACATGACCTTGACTTGACCTTGACTTAACCTTGACTTAACCTTGACTTGACCCTGACTTGACCTTGACATGACCTTTACTTGACCTTGACTTGACCTTGACTTACCCTTGACTTGACCCTGACTTGACCTTGACATGACCTTTACTTGACCTTGACTTGACCTTGACTTGACCTTGACTTGACCTTGACATGACCTTGACTTGACCTTGACTCAACCTTGACTTGACCTTGACTTGACCTTGACATGACCTTGACATGACCTTGACTTGACCTTGACTTGCACTTGACTTGACCCTGACTTGACCTTGACATGACCTTTACTTGACCTTGACTTGACCTTGACTTGACCTTGACTTGACCTTGACTCAACCTTGACTTGACCTTGACTTGACCTTGACATGGCCTTGACTTGACCTTGACTTAACCTTGACTTAACCTTGACTTGACCCTGACTTGACCTTGACATGACCTTTACTTGACGTTGACTTGACCTTGACCTTGACCTTGACTTAACCTTGACTTAACCTTGACTTGACCCTGACTTGACCTTGACATGACCTTGACTTGACCTTGACTTGCCCTTGACTTGAGCTTGACTTGACCTTGACTTGACCTTGACTTGACCTTGACATGACCTTGACATGACCTTGACTTGACCTTGACTTGACCTTGACTTGACCTTGACTTGACCTTGACTTGACCTTGACATGATCTTGACCTGACCATGACATGACCTTGACTTGACCTTGACATGACCTTGACATGACCTTGACTTGACCTTGACTTGATCTTGACTTGACCTTGACATGACCTTGACATGACCTTGACTTGACCTTGACCTGACCTTGATTTGACCTTGACTTGACCTTGACTTAACCTTGACTTAACCTTGACTTGACCCTGACTTGACCTTGACATGACCTTTACTTGACCTTGACTTGACCTTGACCTTGACTTGACCTTGACTTGACCTTGACTTGACCTTGACATGACCTTGACATGACCTTGACTTGACCTTGACTTAACCATGACTTAACCTTGACTTGACCCTGACTTGACCTTGACATGACCTTTACTTGACCTTGACTTGACCTTGACCTTGACTTAACCTTGACTTGACCTTGACATGACCTTGACATGACCTTTACTTGACCTTGACTTGACCTTGACTTGACCTTGACTTGACCTTGACATGACCTTGACTTGACCTTGACATGACCTTGACATGACCTTGACTCAACCTTGACTTGACCTTGACTTGACCTTGACATGACCTTGACTTGACCTTGACATGACCTTGACTTGACCTTGACTTGACCTTGACCTTGACTTGCCCTTGACTTGACCCTGACTTGACCTTGACATGACCTTTACTTGACCTTGACTTGACCTTGACTTGACCTTGACTTGACCTTGACTTGACCTTGACTTAACCTTGACTTAACCTTGACTTGACCCTGACTTGACCTTGACATGACCTTTACTTGATCCTGACTTGACCTTGACCTTGACTTAACCTTGACTTAACCTTGACTTGACCCTGACTTGACCTTGACATGACCTTGACATGACCTTTACTTGACCTTGACTTGACCTTGACTTGACCTTGACTTGACCTTGACTTGACCTTGAGTTGACCTTGACTTGACCTTGACTCAACCTTGACTTGACCTTGACTTGACATTGACATGACCTTGACATGACCTTGACTTGACCTTGACTTGCCCTTGACTTGACCTTGACTTGACCTTGACTTGACCTTGACTTGACCTTGACTTGACCTTGACATGACCTTGACTTGACCTTGACTTGACCTTGACTTGACCCTGACTTGACCTTGACTTAACCTTGACTTGACCTTGACTTGACCTTGACATGACCTTGACTTGACCTTGACTTGACCTTGACTTGACCTTGACTTGATCTTGACTTGATTTTGACTTGACCTTGACTTGACCTTGACTTGACCTTGACTCAACCTTGACTTGACCTTGACCTGACCTTGAAATGACCTTGACCTTGACTTGACCTTGACACGACCTTGACATGACCTTGACTTGACCTTGACTTGACCTTGACTTGACCCTGACTTGACCTTTACTTAACCTTGACTTGACCTTGACTTGACCTTGACATGACCTTGACTTGACCTTGACTTGACCTTGACATGACCTTGACTTGACCTTGACTTAACCTTGACTTAACCTTGACATGACCTTGACATGACCTTGACTTGACCTTGACTTGACCTTGACTTGACCCTGACTTGACCTTGACTTGACCTTCACTTGACCTTGACTTGACCTTGACTTGACCTTGACCTGACCATGACATGACCTTGACTTGACATTGACTTGACCTTGACATGACCTTGACTTGATCTTGACTTGACCTTGACTTGACCTTGACATGACCTTGACATGACCTTGACTTGACCTTGACCTGACCTTGATTTGACCTTGACTTGACCTTGACTTAACCTTCACTTGACCTTGACATGACCTTGACATGACCTTGACATGACCTTGACTTGAGCTTGACTTGACCTTGACTTGACCTTGACTTGACCTTGACTTGACCTTGACTTGACCTTGACATGACCTTGACATGACCCTGACTTGACCTTGACTTGACCTTGACTTGACCTTGACCTTGACCTTGACCTTGACATGACCTTGACCTTGACACGACCTTGACTTGACCTTGACTTGACCTTGACTTAACCTTGACTTGACCCTGACTTGACCTTGACATGACCTTGACTTGACCTTGCCTTGACCTTGACTTGACCCTGACTTGACCTTGACCTGACCTTTACTTGACCTTGACTTGACCTTGACTTGACCTTGACTTGACCTTGACTTGACCTTGACTTGACCTTGAATTGAACTTGACTTGACCTTGACATAACCTTGACTTGACCTTGACTTGACCTTGACTTGACCTTGACTTGACCCTGACTTGACCTTGACTTAACCTTGACTTGACCTTGACTTGACCTTGACATGACCTTGACTTGACCTTGACTTGCCCTTGACTTGACCTTGACTTGAGCTTGACTTGACCTTGACTTGACCTTGACTTGACCTTGACTTGACCTTGACATGACCTTGACATGACCTTGACTTGACCTTGACTTGACCTTGACTTGACCTTGACTTGACCTTGACTTGACCTTGACTTGATCTTGACTTGACCTTGACTTGACCTTGACATGATCTTGACCTGACCATGACATGACCTTGACTTGACCTTGACATGACCTTGACATGACCTTGACTTGCCCTTGACTTGATCTTGACTTGACCTTGACATGACCTTGACATGACCTTGACTTGACCTTGACCTGACCTTGATTTGACCCTGACTTGACCTTGACTTAACCTTGACTTGACCTTGACTCAACCTTGACTTGACCTTGACTTGACATTGACATGACCTTGACATGACCTTGACTTGACCTTGACTTGCCCTTGACTTGACCTTGACTTGAGCTTGACTTGACCTTGACTTGACCTTGACTTGACCTTGACATGACCTTGACATGACCTTGACTTGACCTTGACTTGACCTTGACTTGACCTTGACTTGACCTTGACTTGACCTTGACCTTGACTTGACCTTGACATGATCTTGACCTGACCATGACATGACCTTGACTTGACCTTGACATGACCTTGACATGACCTTGACTTGACCTTGACTTGATCTTGACCTGACCATGACATGACCTTGACTTGACCTTGACATGACCTTGACATGACCTTGACTTGACCTTGGCTTGATCTTGACTTGACCTTGACTTGACCTTGACATGATCTTGACCTGACCATGACATGACCTTGACTTGACCTTGACATGACCTTGACATGACCTTGACTTGACCTTGACTTGATCTTGACTTGACCTTGACATGACCATGACATGACCTTGACTTGACCTTGACCTGACCTTGATTTGACCCTGACTTGACCTTGACTTAACCTTGACTTGACCTTGACTCAACCTTGACTTGACCTTGACTTGACATTGACATGACCTTGACATGACCTTGACTTGACCTTGACCTGACCTTGATTTGACCTTGACTTGACCTTGACTTAACCGTGACTTGACCTTGAGATGACCTTGACTTGACTTTGACTTGACCTTGACATGACCTTGACATGACCTTGACTTGACCTTGACCTGACCTTGATTTGACCCTGACATGACCTTGACTTAACCTTGACTTGACCTTGACTCAACCTTGACTTGACCTTGACTTGACATTGACATGACCTTGACATGACCTTGACTTGACCTTGACCTGACCTTGATTTGACCTTGACTTGACCTTGACTTAACCTTGACTTGACCTTGACATGATCTTGACCTGACCATGACTTGACCTTGACTTGACCTTGACATGACCTCGACATGACCTTGACTTGACCTTGACTTGCCCTTGACTTGACCTTGACTTGACCTTGACATGATCTTGACCTGACCATGACATGACCTTGACTTGACCTTGACATGACCTTGACATGACCTTGACTTGACCTTGACATGATCTTGACCTGACCATGACATGACCTTGACTTGACCTTGACATGACCTTGACATGACCTTGACTTGACCTTGACTTGATCTTGACCTAGCCATGACATGACCTTGACTTGACCTTGACCTGACCATGACATGACCTTGACTTGACCTTGACTTGACCTTGACTTGACCTTGACTTGACCTTGACATGATCTTGACCTGACCATGACATGACCTTGACTTGACCTTGACATGACCTTGACATGACCTTGACTTGACCTTGACTTGATCTTGACTTGACCTTGACATGACCTTGACATGACCTTGACTTGACCTTGACCTGACCTTGATTTGACCCTGACTTGACCTTGACTTAACCTTGACTTGACCTTGACTCAACCTTGACTTGACATTGACATGACCTTGACATGACCTTGACTTGACCTTGACCTGACCTTGACTTGACCTTGACTTGATCTTGACTTGACATTGACATGACCTTGACATGACCTTGACTTGACCTTGACTTGCCCTTGACTTGACCTTGACCTTGACCTTGACTTGACCTTGACATGATCTTGACCTGACCATGACATGACCTTGACTTGACCTTGACATGACCTTGACATGACCTTGACTTGACCTTGACTTGATCTTGACCTGACCATGACATGACCTTGACTTGACCTTGACCTGACCATGATATGACCTTGACTTGACCTTGACTTGACCTTGACTTGACCTTGACTTGACCTTGACATGATCTTGACCTGACCATGACATGACCTTGACTTGACCTTGACATGACCTTGACATGACCTTGACTTGACCTTGACTTGATCTTGACTTGACCTTGACATGACCTTGACATGACATTGACTTGACCTTGACCTGACCTTGATTTGACCCTGACTTGACCTTGACTTAACCTTGACTTGACCTTGACTCAACCTTGACTTGACCTTGACTTGACATTGACATGACCTTGACATGACCTTGACTTGACCTTGACCTGACCTTGATTTGACCTTGACTTGACCTTGACTTAACCTTGACTTAACCTTGACTTAACCTTGACTTGACCCTGACTTGACCTTGACATGACCTTTACTTGACCTTGACTTGACCTTGACCTTGACTTGACCTTGACTTGACCTTGACTTGACCTTGACATGACCTTGACATGACCTTGACTTGACCTTGACTTAACCTTGACTTAACCTTGACTTGACCCTGACTTGACCTTGACATGACCTTTACTTGACCTTGACTTGACCTTGACCTTGACGTAACCTTGACTTGACCTTGACATGACCTTGACATGACCTTTACTTGACCTTGACTTGACCTTGACTTGACCTTGACTTGACCTTGACTTGACCTTGACATGACCTTGACTTGACCTTGACTCAACCTTGACTTGACCTTGACTTGACCTTGACATGACCTTGACATGACCTTGACTCAACCTTGACTTGACCTTGACTTGACCTTGACATGACCTTGACTTGACCTTGACATGACCTTGACTTGACCTTGACTCAACCTTGACTTGACCTTGACTTGACCTTGACCTTGACTTGCCCTTGACTTGACCCTGACTTGACCTTGACATGACCTTTACTTGACCTTGACTTGACCTTGACTTGACCTTGACTTGACCTTGACTTGACCTTGACTTAACCTTGACTTAACCTTGACTTGACCCTGACTTGACCTTTACTTGACCCTGACTTGACCTTGACCTTGACTTAACCTTGACTTAACCTTGACTTGACCCTGACTTGACCTTGACATGACCCTGACATGACCTTGACTTGACCTTGACTTGACCTTGACTTGACCTTGACTTGACCTTGAGATGACCTTGACTTGACCTTGACTCAACCTTGACTTGACATTGACATGACCTTGACATGACCTTGACTTGACCTTGACTTGCCCTTGACTTGACCTTGACTTGACCTTGACTTGACCTTGACTTGACCTTGACTTGACCTTGACTTGACCTTGACATGACCTTGACTTGACCTTGACTTGACCATGACTTGACCCTGACTTGACCTTGACTTAACCTTGACTTGACCTTGACTTGACCTTGACATGACCTTGACTTGACCTTGACTTGACCTTGACTTTGACTTGACCTTGACTTAATCTTGACTTGACCCTGACTTGACCTTGACATGACCTTTACTTGACCTTGACTTGACCTTGACTTGACCTTGACTTGACCTTGACTTGATCTTGACTTGATTTTGACTTGACCTTGACTTGACCTTGACTTGACCTTGACTTGACCTTGACTCAACCTTGACTTGACCTTGACCTGACCTTGACCTTGACTTGACCTTGACACGACCTTGACATGACCTTGACTTGACCTTGACTTGACCTTGACTTGACCCTGACTTGACCTTGACTTGACCTTGACTTGACCTTGACATGACCTTGACTTGACCTTGACTTGACCTTGACATGACCTTGACTTGACCTTGACTTAACCTTGACTTGACCTTGACATGACCTTGACATGACCTTGACTTGACCTTGACTTGACCTTGACTTGACCCTGACTTGACCTTGACTTGACCTTCACTTGACCTTGACTTGACCTTGACTTGACCTTGACCTGACCATGACATGACCTTGACTTGACATTGACTTGACCTTGACTTGACCCTGACTTGACCTTGACTTGGCCTTGATTTGACCTTGACTTGACCTTGACTTAACCTTGACTTGACCTTGACATGACCTTGACTTGACCTTGACTTAACCCTGACTTGACCTTGACTTGACCTTGACTTGACCTTGACCTTGACATGACCTTGACCTTGACACGACCTTGACTTGACCTTGACTTGACCTTGACTTGACCTTGACTTAACCTTGACTTGACCCTGACTTGACCTTGACATGACCTTGACTTGACCTTGCCTTGACCTTGACCTGACCTTTACTTGACCTTGACTTGACCTTGACTTGACCTTGACTTGACCTTGACTTGACCTTGACTTGACCTTGAATTGACCTTGACTTGACCTTGACTTGACTTTGACTTGACCTTGACTTGACCCTGACTTGACCTTGACATAACCTTGACTTGACCTTGACTTGACCTTGACATGACCTTGACTTGACCTTGACTTGACCTTGACTTGACCTTGACCTTGACTTGACCTTGACTTGACCTTGACTCAACCTTGACTTGACCATGACCTGACCTTGAAATGACCTTGACCTTGACTTGACCTTGACACGACCTTGACATGACCTTGACTTGACCTTGACTTGACCCTGACTTGACCTTGACTTGACCTTGACTTGACCTTGACTTGACCTTGACATGACCTTGACATGACCTTGACTTGACCTTGACATGACCTTGACTTGACCTTGACTTGACCTTGACTTGACCTTGACTTGACCTTGACATGACCTTGACATGGCTTTGACTTGACCTTGACTTGACCCTGACTTGACCTTGACTTGACCTTGACTTGACCTTGACTTGACCTTGACATGACCTTGACATGACCTTGACTTGACCTTGACTTGACCTTGACATGACCTTGACTTGACCTTGACTTAACCTTCACTTGACCTTCACTTGACCTTGACTTGACCTTGACATGACCATGACATGACCTTGACTTGACCTTGACTTGACCTTGACATGACCTTGACATGACCTTGACTTGACCTTGACATGACCTTGACATGACCTTGACTTGACCTTGACTTGATTTTTACTTGACCTTGACTTGACCTTGACTTGACTTTGACTTGACCTTGACATGACCTTGACATGACCTTGACATGACCTTGACTTGACCTTGACTTGATCTTGACTTGACCTTGACTTGACCTTGACATGACCTTGACATGACCTTGACTTGACCTTGACCTGACCTTGATTTGACCTTGACTTGACCTTGACTTGACCTTGACTTGACCTTGACTTAACCTTCACTTGACCTTCACTTGACCTTGACTTGACCTTGACTTGACCTTGACATGACCATGACATGACCTTGACTTGACCTTGACTTGACCTTGACTTGATCTTGACTTGACCTTGACTTGACCTTGACATGACCTCGACTTGACCTTGACATGACCTTGACATGACCTTGACTTGACCTTGACTTGATTTTGACTTGACCTTGACTTGACCTTGACTTGACTTTGACATGACCTTGACTTGACCTTGACATGACCTTGACATGACCTTGACTTGACCTTGACTTGATCTTGACTTGACCTTGACTTGACCTTGACACGACCTTGACATGACCTTGACTTGACCTTGACTTGACCCTGACTTGACCTTAACTTGACCTTGACTTGACCTTGACTTGACCTTAACATGACCTTGACATGACCTTGACTTGACCTTGACATGACCTTGACATGACCGTGACTTGACCTTGACTTGATCTTGACTTGACCTTGACTTGACCTTGACATGACCTTGACATGACCTTGACCTGACCTTGATTTGACCTTGACTTGACCTTGACTTGACCTTGACTTAACCTTCACTTGACCTTGACATGACCTTGACATGACCTTGACCTGACCTTGACTTGACCTTGACTTGACCTTGACTTGACCTTGACATGACCTTGACATGACCTTGACTTGACCTTGACTTGACCTTGACTTGACCCTGACTTGACCTTGACTTGACCTTGACCTTGACATGACCTTGACTTGACCTTGACTTAACCTTGACTTGACCCTGACTTGACCTTGACATGACCTTGACTTGACCTTGACTTGACCTTGACTTGACCTTGACTTGACCTTGACATGACCTTGACATGACCTTGACTTGACCTTGACTTGACCTTGACTTGACCCTGACTTGACCTTGACTTGACCTTGACTTGACCTTGACTTGACCTTGGCTTGACCTTGACTTGACCTTGACTTGACCTTGACCTTGACTTGACCTTGACTTAACCTTGACTTGACCCTGACTTGAACTTGACATGACCTTTACTTGACCTTGACTTGACCTTGACTTGACCTTGACTTGACCTTGACTTGACCTTGACTTGACCTTGACTTGAACTTGACATGACCTTGACTTGACCTTGACTTGACCTTGACTTGACCTTGACTTGGCCCTGACTTAACCTTGACTTAACCTTGACTTGACCTTGACTTGACCTTGACTTGACCTTGACTTGAACTTGACTTGACCTTGACTTAACCTTGACTTGACCCTGACTTGACCTTGACATGACCTTGACTTGACCTTGACTTGACCTTGACTTGACCTTGACTTGACCTTGACATGACCTTGACATGACCTTGACTTGACCTTGACTTGACCTTGACTTGACCCTGACTTGACCTTGACTTGACCTTGACTTGACCTTGACTTGACCTTGACTTGACCTTGGCTTGACCTTGACTTGACCTTGACTTGACCTTGACCTTGACTTGACCTTGACTTAACCTTGACTTGACCCTGACTTGAACTTGACATGACCTTGACTTGACCTTGACTTGACCTTGACTTGACCTTGACTTGACCTTGACTTGACCTTGACATCACCTTGACATGACCTTGACATGACCTTGACTTGACCTTGACTTGACCTTGACTCAACCTTGACTTTACCTTGACTTGACCTTGACCTGACCTTGAAATGACCTTGACCTTGACTTGACCTTGACACGACCTTGACATGACCTTGACTTGACCTTGACTTGACCCTGACTTGACCTTGACTTGACCTTGACTTGACCTTGACTTGACCTTGACTTGACCTTGACATGACCTTGACTTGACCTTGACTTGACCTTGACATGACCTTGACTTGACCTTGACTTGACCTTGACTTGAACTTGACTTGACCTTGATATGACCTTGACATGACCTTGACTTGACCTTGGCTTGACCTTGACTTGACCCTGACTTGACCTTGACTTGACCTTGACTTGACCTTGACTTGACATTGACTTGACCTTCACTTGACCTTGACTTGACCTTGACTTGACCTTGACCTTGACCTTGAGCTGACCTTGATTTGACCTTGACTTGACCTTGACTTGACCTTGACCTGACCTTAACTTGACCTTGACTTAACCTTCACTTGACCTTGACATGACCTTGACATGACCTTGACATGACCTTGACCTGACCATGACATGACCTTGACTTGACCTTGACATGACCTTGACATGACCTTGGCTTGACCTTGACTTGATCTTGACTTGATCTTGACATGACCTTGACATGACCTTGACTTGACCTTGAGCTGACCTTGATTTGACCTTGACTTGACCTTGACTTGACCTTGACCTGACCTTAACTTGACCTTGACTTAACCTTCACTTGACCTTGACATGACCTTGACATGACCTTGACATGACCTTGACTTGACCTTGACTTGACCCTGACTTGACCTTGACTTGACCTTGACTTGACCTTGACATGACCTTGACTTGACCTTGACTTGACCCTGACTTTACCTTGACTTGACCTTGACTTGACCTTGACTTGACCTTGACCTTGACATGACCTTGACTTGACCTTGACTTGACCTTGACTTGACCTTGACTTGACCTTGACTTAACCTTGACTTGACCCTGACTTGACCTTGACATGACCTTGACTTAACCTTGCCTTGACCTTGAATTGACCCTGACTTGACCTTGACATGACCTTTACTTGACCTTGACTTGACCTTGACTTGACCTTGACTTGACCTTGACTTAACCTTGACTTGACCTTGACTTGACCTTGATTTGACCTTGACTTGACCTTGACTCAACCTTGACTTGACCTTGACCTGACCTTGACATGACCTTGACTTGACCTTGACTTGACCTTGACCTTGACTTGACCCTGACTTGACCTTGGTTTGACCTTGACTTGACCTTGACTTGACCTTGACTTGACCTTGACATGACCTTGACTTGACCTTGACATGACCTTGACTTGACCTTGACTTGACCTTGACTTGACCTGGACTTGACCTTGACTTGACCTTGACTTGAATTTGACATGACCTTGACTTGACCTTGACTTGACCTTGACTTGACCTTCACTTGACCTTGACTTGACCTTGACTTGACCTTGACCTGACCTTGACTTGACCCTGACTTGACCTTGACATGACCTTTACTTGACCTTGACTTGACCCTGACTAGACCTTGACATGACCGTTACTTGACCTTGACTTGACCTTGACTTGACCTTGATTTGACCTTGACTTGACCTTGACTTGACCTTGACCTGACCTTGACATGACCTTGACCTTGACTTGACCTTGACACGACCTTGACATGACCTTGACTTGACCTTGACATGACCTTTACTTGACCTTGACATGACCTTGACTTGACCTTGACTTGACTTTGACTTGACCCTGACTTGACCTTGACTTGACCTTGACTTGACCTTGACTTGACCTTGACTTGACCTTGACTTGACCTTGACTTGACCTTGAATTGACCTTGACTTGACCTTGACATGACCTTGACTCTACCTTGACTTAACCTTGACTTGACCTTGACTTGACCCTGACTTGACCTTGACTTGACCTTGATTTGACCTTGACTTGACCTTGACTTGACCTTGACCTGACCTTGACATGACCTTGACCTTGACTTGACCTTGACACGACCTTGACATGACCTTGACTTGACCTTGACATGACCTTTACTTGACCCTGACTAGACCTTGACATGACCGTTACTTGACCTTGACTTGACCTTGACTTGACCTTGATTTGACCTTGACTTGACCTTGACTTGACCTTGACCTGACCTTGACATGACCTTGACCTTGACTTGACCTTGACACGACCTTGACTTGACCTTGACCTGACCTTGACATGACCTTGACCTTGACCTGACCTTGACTTGACCCTGACTTGACCTTGACATGACCTTTACTTGACCTTGACTTGACCCTGACTAGACCTTGACATGACCGTTACTTGACCTTGACTTGACCTTGACTTGACCTTGATTTGACCTTGACTTGACCTTGACTTGACCTTGACCTGACCTTGACATGACCTTGACCTTGACTTGACCTTGACACGACCTTGACATGACCTTGACTTGACCTTGACATGACCTTTACTTGACCTTGACATGACCTTGACTTGACCTTGACTTGACTTTGACTTGACCCTGACTTGACCTTGACTTGACCTTGACTTGACCTTGACTTGACCTTGACTTGACCTTGACTTGACCTTGACTTGACCTTGAATTGACCTTGACTTGACCTTGACATGACCTTGACTCTACCTTGACTTAACCTTGACATGACCGTTACTTGACCTTGACTTGACCTTGACTTGACCTTGATTTGACCTTGACTTGACCTTGACTTGACCTTGACCTGACCTTGACATGACCTTGACCTTGACTTGACCTTGACACGACCTTGACATGACCTTGACTTGACCTTGACATGACCTTTACTTGACCTTGACATGACCTTGACTTGACCTTGACATGACCTTGACTTGACCTTGACTTAACCTTCACTTGACCTTCACTTGACCTTGACTTGACCTTGACATGACCATGACATGACCTTGACTTGACCTTGACTTGACCTTGACATGACCTTGACATGACCTTGACTTGACCTTGACATGACCTTGACATGACCTTGACTTGACCTTGACTTGATTTTTACTTGACCTTGACTTGACCTTGACTTGACTTTGACTTGACCTTGACATGACCTTGACATGACCTTGACATGACCTTGACTTGACCTTGACTTGATCTTGACTTGACCTTGACTTGACCTTGACATGACCTTGACATGACCTTGACTTGACCTTGACCTGACCTTGATTTGACCTTGACTTGACCTTGACTTGACCTTGACTTGACCTTGACTTAACCTTCACTTGACCTTCACTTGACCTTGACTTGACCTTGACTTGACCTTGACATGACCATGACATGACCTTGACTTGACCTTGACTTGACCTTGACTTGATCTTGACTTGACCTTGACTTGACCTTGACATGACCTCGACTTGACCTTGACATGACCTTGACATGACCTTGACTTGACCTTGACTTGATTTTGACTTGACCTTGACTTGACCTTGACTTGACTTTGACATGACCTTGACTTGACCTTGACATGACCTTGACATGACCTTGACTTGACCTTGACTTGATCTTGACTTGACCTTGACTTGACCTTGACACGACCTTGACATGACCTTGACTTGACCTTGACTTGACCCTGACTTGACCTTAACTTGACCTTGACTTGACCTTGACTTGACCTTAACATGACCTTGACATGACCTTGACTTGACCTTGACATGACCTTGACATGACCGTGACTTGACCTTGACTTGATCTTGACTTGACCTTGACTTGACCTTGACATGACCTTGACATGACCTTGACCTGACCTTGATTTGACCTTGACTTGACCTTGACTTGACCTTGACTTAACCTTCACTTGACCTTGACATGACCTTGACATGACCTTGACCTGACCTTGACTTGACCTTGACTTGACCTTGACTTGACCTTGACATGACCTTGACATGACCTTGACTTGACCTTGACTTGACCTTGACTTGACCCTGACTTGACCTTGACTTGACCTTGACCTTGACATGACCTTGACTTGACCTTGACTTAACCTTGACTTGACCCTGACTTGACCTTGACATGACCTTGACTTGACCTTGACTTGACCTTGACTTGACCTTGACTTGACCTTGACATGACCTTGACATGACCTTGACTTGACCTTGACTTGACCTTGACTTGACCCTGACTTGACCTTGACTTGACCTTGACTTGACCTTGACTTGACCTTGGCTTGACCTTGACTTGACCTTGACTTGACCTTGACCTTGACTTGACCTTGACTTAACCTTGACTTGACCCTGACTTGAACTTGACATGACCTTTACTTGACCTTGACTTGACCTTGACTTGACCTTGACTTGACCTTGACTTGACCTTGACTTGACCTTGACTTGAACTTGACATGACCTTGACTTGACCTTGACTTGACCTTGACTTGACCTTGACTTGGCCCTGACTTAACCTTGACTTAACCTTGACTTGACCTTGACTTGACCTTGACTTGACCTTGACTTGAACTTGACTTGACCTTGACTTAACCTTGACTTGACCCTGACTTGACCTTGACATGACCTTGACTTGACCTTGACTTGACCTTGACTTGACCTTGACTTGACCTTGACATGACCTTGACATGACCTTGACTTGACCTTGACTTGACCTTGACTTGACCCTGACTTGACCTTGACTTGACCTTGACTTGACCTTGACTTGACCTTGACTTGACCTTGGCTTGACCTTGACTTGACCTTGACTTGACCTTGACCTTGACTTGACCTTGACTTAACCTTGACTTGACCCTGACTTGAACTTGACATGACCTTGACTTGACCTTGACTTGACCTTGACTTGACCTTGACTTGACCTTGACTTGACCTTGACATCACCTTGACATGACCTTGACATGACCTTGACTTGACCTTGACTTGACCTTGACTCAACCTTGACTTTACCTTGACTTGACCTTGACCTGACCTTGAAATGACCTTGACCTTGACTTGACCTTGACACGACCTTGACATGACCTTGACTTGACCTTGACTTGACCCTGACTTGACCTTGACTTGACCTTGACTTGACCTTGACTTGACCTTGACTTGACCTTGACATGACCTTGACTTGACCTTGACTTGACCTTGACATGACCTTGACTTGACCTTGACTTGACCTTGACTTGAACTTGACTTGACCTTGATATGACCTTGACATGACCTTGACTTGACCTTGGCTTGACCTTGACTTGACCCTGACTTGACCTTGACTTGACCTTGACTTGACCTTGACTTGACATTGACTTGACCTTCACTTGACCTTGACTTGACCTTGACTTGACCTTGACCTTGACCTTGAGCTGACCTTGATTTGACCTTGACTTGACCTTGACTTGACCTTGACCTGACCTTAACTTGACCTTGACTTAACCTTCACTTGACCTTGACATGACCTTGACATGACCTTGACATGACCTTGACCTGACCATGACATGACCTTGACTTGACCTTGACATGACCTTGACATGACCTTGGCTTGACCTTGACTTGATCTTGACTTGATCTTGACATGACCTTGACATGACCTTGACTTGACCTTGAGCTGACCTTGATTTGACCTTGACTTGACCTTGACTTGACCTTGACCTGACCTTAACTTGACCTTGACTTAACCTTCACTTGACCTTGACATGACCTTGACATGACCTTGACATGACCTTGACTTGACCTTGACTTGACCCTGACTTGACCTTGACTTGACCTTGACTTGACCTTGACATGACCTTGACTTGACCTTGACTTGACCCTGACTTTACCTTGACTTGACCTTGACTTGACCTTGACTTGACCTTGACCTTGACATGACCTTGACTTGACCTTGACTTGACCTTGACTTGACCTTGACTTAACCTTGACTTGACCCTGACTTGACCTTGACATGACCTTGACTTAACCTTGCCTTGACCTTGAATTGACCCTGACTTGACCTTGACATGACCTTTACTTGACCTTGACTTGACCTTGACTTGACCTTGACTTGACCTTGACTTAACCTTGACTTGACCTTGACTTGACCTTGATTTGACCTTGACTTGACCTTGACTCAACCTTGACTTGACCTTGACCTGACCTTGACATGACCTTGACTTGACCTTGACTTGACCTTGACCTTGACTTGACCCTGACTTGACCTTGGTTTGACCTTGACTTGACCTTGACTTGACCTTGACTTGACCTTGACATGACCTTGACTTGACCTTGACATGACCTTGACTTGACCTTGACTTGACCTTGACTTGACCTGGACTTGACCTTGACTTGACCTTGACTTGAATTTGACATGACCTTGACTTGACCTTGACTTGACCTTGACTTGACCTTCACTTGACCTTGACTTGACCTTGACTTGACCTTGACCTGACCTTGACTTGACCCTGACTTGACCTTGACATGACCTTTACTTGACCTTGACTTGACCCTGACTAGACCTTGACATGACCGTTACTTGACCTTGACTTGACCTTGACTTGACCTTGATTTGACCTTGACTTGACCTTGACTTGACCTTGACCTGACCTTGACATGACCTTGACCTTGACTTGACCTTGACACGACCTTGACATGACCTTGACTTGACCTTGACATGACCTTTACTTGACCTTGACATGACCTTGACTTGACCTTGACTTGACTTTGACTTGACCCTGACTTGACCTTGACTTGACCTTGACTTGACCTTGACTTGACCTTGACTTGACCTTGACTTGACCTTGACTTGACCTTGAATTGACCTTGACTTGACCTTGACATGACCTTGACTCTACCTTGACTTAACCTTGACTTGACCTTGACTTGACCCTGACTTGACCTTGACTTAATCTTGACTTGACCTTGACTTGACCTTGACTTGACCTTGACATGACCTTGACTTGACCTTGACTTGACCTTAACTTGACCTTGACCTTGACTTGACCTTGACTTGACCTTGACTTGACCTTGACTTGATCTTGACTTGACCTTGACTTGACCTTGACTTGACCTTGACTTGACCTTGACTCAACCTTGACTTGACCTTGACCTGACCTTGAAATGACCTTGACCTTGACTTGACCTTGACACGACCTTGACATGACCTTGACTTGACCTTGACTTGACCCTGACTTGACCTTGACTTGACCTTGACTTGACCTTGACTTGACCTTGACTTGACCTTGACATGACCTTGACTTGACCTTGACTTGACCTTGACATGACCTTGACTTGACCTTGACTTGACCTTGACTTGACCTTGACTTGACCTTGACATGACCTTGACATGACCTTGACTTGACCTTGACTTGACCTTGACTTGACCCTGACTTGACCTTGACTTGACCTTGACTTGACCTTGACCTGACCTTGAAATGACCTTGACCTTGACTTGACCTTGACACGACCTTGACATGACCTTGACTTGACCTTGACTTGACCCTGACTTGACCTTGACTTGACCTTGACTTGACCTTGACTTGACCTTGACATGACCTTGACTTGACCTTGACTTGACCTTGACATGACCTTGACTTGACCTTGACTTGACCTTGACTTGACCTTGACTTGACCTTGACATGACCTTGACTTGACCTTGACTTGACCTTGACTTGACCTTGACTTGACCTTGACTTGACCTTGACTTGACCTTGACTTGACCTTGACTTGACCTTGACTTAACCTTGACTTGACCCTTACTTGAACTTGACTTGACCTTGACTTGACCTTGACCTGACCTTGAAATGACCTTGACCTTGACTTGACCTTGACACGACCTTGACATGACCTTGACTTGACCTTGACTTGACCCTGACTTGACCTTGACTTGACCCTGACTTGACCTTGACTTGACCTTGACTTGACCTTGACTTGATCTTGACTTGACCTTGACTTGACCTTGACTCAACCTTGACTTGACTTTGACTTGACCTTGACTTGACCTTGACTTGACCTTGACTTGACCTTGACTTGACCTTGACTTAACCTTGACTTGACCCTGACTTGAACTTGACATGACCTTGACATGACCTTGACTTGACCTTGACTTGACCTTGACTTGACCTTGACCTTGACTTGACCTTGACTTGACCTTGACTTGACCTTGACTTGATCTTGACTTGACCTTGACTTGACCTTGACACGACCTTGACATGACCTTGACTTGACTTGACCCTGACTTGACCTTAACTTGACCTTGACTTGACCTTGACTTGACCTTAACATGACCTTGACATGACCTTGACTTGACCTTGACTTGACCTTGACATGACCTTGACATGACCTTGACTTGACCTTGACTTGATCTTGACTTGACCTTGACTTGACCTTGACATGACCTTGACATGACCTTGACTTGACCTTGACTTGACCTTGACCTGACCTTGATTTGACCTTGACTTGACCTTGACTTGACCTTGACTTGACCTTGACTTGACCTTGACTTGACCTTGACATGACCTTGACATGACCTTGACTTGACCTTGACTTGACCTTGACTTGACCCTGACTTGACCTTGACTTGACCTTGACCTTGACATGACCTTGACTTGACCTTAACTTAACCTTGACTTGACGCTGACTTGACCTTGACATGACCTTGACTTGACCTTGACTTGACCTTGACTTGACCTTGACTTGACCTTGACATGACCTTGACATGACCTTGACTTGACCTTGACTTGACCTTGACTTGACCCTGACTTGACCTTGACTTGACCTTGACTTGACCTTGACTTGACCTTGACTTGACCTTGGCTTGACCGTGACTTGACCTTGACTTGACCTTGACCTTGACTTGACCTTGACTTAACCTTGACTTGACCCTGACTTGAACTTGACATGACCTTTACTTGACCTTGACTTGACCTTGACTTGACCTTGACTTGACCTTGACATGACCTTGACTTGACCTTGACTTGACCTTGACTTGACCTTGACTTGACCCTGACTTAACCTTGACTTAACCTTGACTTGACCTTGACTTGACCTTGACTTGACCTTGACTTGACCTTGACTTGACCTTGACTTGACCTTGACTTGACCTTGACATGACCTTGACATGACCTTGACATGACCTTGACTTGACCTTGACTTGAACTTGACTCAACCTTGACTTGACCTTGACTTGACCTTGACCTGACCTTGAAATGACCTTGACCTTGACTTGACCTTGACACGACCTTGACATGACCTTGACTTGACCTTGACTTGACCCTGACTTGACCTTGACTTGACCTTGACTTGACCTTGACTTGACCTTGACATGACCTTGACTTGACCTTGACTTGACCTTGACATGACCTTGACTTGACCTTGACTTGACCTTGACTTGAACTTGACTTGACCTTGATATGACCTTGACATGACCTTGACTTGACCTTGGCTTGACCTTGACTTGACCCTGACTTGACCTTGACTTGACCTTGACTTGACCTTGACTTGACCTTGACTTGACATTGACTTGACCTTCACTTGACCTTGACTTGACCTTGACTTGACCTTGACCTGACCATGACATGACCTTGACTTGACCTTGACTTGACCTTGACATGACCTTGACATGACCTTGACTTGACCTTGACTTGACCTTGACTTGACCTTGACATGACCTTGACATGACCTTGACTTGACCTTGACTTGACCTTGAGCTGACCTTGATTTGACCTTGACTTGACCTTGACTTGACCTTGACTTGACCTTGACTTAACCTTCACTTGACCTTGACATGACCTTGACATGACCTTGACTTGACCTTGACTTGACCCTGACTTGACCTTGACTTGACCTTGACTTGACCTTGACTTGACCTTGACTTGACCTTGACATGACCTTGACTTGACCTTGACTTGACCCTGACTTGACCTTGACTTGACCTTGACTTGACCTTGACTTGACCTTGAATTGACCTTGACTTGACCTTGACATGACCTTGACTCTACCTTGACTTAACCTTGACTTGACCTTGACTTGACCCTGACTTGACCTTGACTTAATCTCGACTTGACCTTGACTTGACCTTGACATGACCTTGACTTGACCTTGACTTGACCTTGATTTGACCTTGACCTTGACTTGACCTTGACTTGACCTTGACCTTGACTTGACCTTGACTTGACCTTGACTTGACCTTGACTTGATCTTGACTTGACCTTGACTTGACCTTGACTTGACCTTGACTTGACCTTGACTTGACCTTGACTTGATCTTGACTTGACCTTGACTTGACCTTGACTCAACCTTGACTTGACCTTGACCTGACCTTGAAATGACCTTGACCTTGACTTGACCTTGACACGACCTTGACTTGACCTTGACTTGACCCTGACTTGACCTTGACCTGACCTTGACTTGACCTTGACTTGACCTTGACATGACCTTGACTTGACCTTGACTTGACCTTGACATGACCTTGACTTGACCTTGACTTGACCTTGACTTGACCTTGACTTGACCTTGACATGACCTTGACATGACCTTGACTTGACCTTGACTTGACCTTGACTTGACCCTGACTTGACCTTGACTTGACCTTGACTTGACCTTGACCTGACCTTGAAATGACCTTGACCTTGACTTGACCTTGACACGACCTTGACATGACCTTGACTTGACCTTGACTTGACCCTGACTTGACCTTGACTTGACCTTGACTTGACCTTGACTTGACCTTGACATGACCTTGACTTGACCTTGACGTGACCTTGACATGACCTTGACTTGACCTTGACTTGACCTTGACTTGACCTTGACTTGACCTTGACATGACCTTGACTTGACCTTGACTTGACCTTGACTTGACCTTGACTTGACCTTGACTTGACCTTGACTTGACCTTGACTTGACCTTGACTTGACCTTGACTTAACCTTGACTTGACCCTGACTTGAACTTGACTTGACCTTGACTTGACCTTGACCTGACCTTGAAATGACCTTGACCTTGACTTGACCTTGACACGACCTTGACATGACCTTGACTTGACCTTGACTTGACCCTGACTTGACCTTGACTTGACCCTGACTTGACCTTGACTTGACCTTGACTTGACCTTGACTTGATCTTGACTTGACCTTGACTTGACCTTGACTCAACCTTGACTTGACTTTGACTTAACCTTGACTTGACCTTGACTTGACCTTGACTTAACCTTGACTTGACCCTGACTTGAACTTGACATGACCTTGACATGACCTTGACTTGACCTTGACTTGACCTTGACTTGACCTTGACCTTGACCTTGACTTGACCTTGACTTGACATTGACTTGACCTTGACTTGATCTTGACTTGACCTTGACTTGACCTTGACACGACCTTGACATGACCTTGACTTGACTTGACCCTGACTTGACCTTAACTTGACCTTGACTTGACCTTGACTTGACCTTAACATGACCTTGACATGACCTTGACTTGACCTTGACTTGACCTTGACATGACCTTGACATGACCTTGACCTGACCTTGACTTGATCTTGACTTGACCTTGACTTGACCTTGACATGACCTTGACATGACCTTGACTTGACCTTGACCTGACCTTGATTTGACCTTGACTTGACCTTGACTTGACCTTGACTTGACCTTGACTTGACCTTGACATGACCTTGACATGACCTTGACTTGACCTTGACTTGACCTTGACTTGACCCTGACTTGACCTTGACTTGACCTTGACCTTGACATGACCTTGACTTGACCTTGACTTAACCTTGACTTGACGCTGACTTGACCTTGACATGACCTTGACTTGACCTTGAATTGACCTTGACTTGACCTTGACTTGACCTTGACATGACCTTGACATGACCTTGACTTGAACTTGACCTGACCTTGATTTGACCTTGACTTGACCTTGACTTGACCTTGACTTGACCTTGACTTGACCTTGACATGACCTTGACATGACCTTGACTTGACCTTGACTTGACCTTGACTTGACCCTGACTTGACCTTGACTTGACCTTGACCTTGACATGACCTTGACTTGACCTTGACTTAACCTTGACTTGACGCTGACTTGACCTTGACATGACCTTGACTTGACTTGACCCTGACTTGACCTTAACTTGACCTTGACTTGACCTTGACTTGACCTTAACATGACCTTGACATGACCTTGACTTGACCTTGACTTGACCTTGACATGACCTTGACATGACCTTGACTTGACCTTGACTTGATCTTGACTTGACCTTGACTTGACCTTGACATGACCTTGACATGACCTTGACTTGACCTTGACTTGACCTTGACCTGACCTTGATTTGACCTTGACTTGACCTTGACTTGACCTTGACTTGACCTTGACTTGACCTTGACTTGACCTTGACATGACCTTGACATGACCTTGACTTGACCTTGACTTGACCTTGACTTGACCCTGACTTGACCTTGACTTGACCTTGACCTTGACATGACCTTGACTTGACCTTAACTTAACCTTGACTTGACGCTGACTTGACCTTGACATGACCTTGACTTGACCTTGACTTGACCTTGACTTGACCTTGACTTGACCTTGACATGACCTTGACATGACCTTGACTTGACCTTGACTTGACCTTGACTTGACCCTGACTTGACCTTGACTTGACCTTGACTTGACCTTGACTTGACCTTGACTTGACCTTGGCTTGACCGTGACTTGACCTTGACTTGACCTTGACCTTGACTTGACCTTGACTTAACCTTGACTTGACCCTGACTTGAACTTGACATGACCTTTACTTGACCTTGACTTGACCTTGACTTGACCTTGACTTGACCTTGACTTGACCTTGACATGACCTTGACTTGACCTTGACTTGACCTTGACTTGACCTTGACTTGACCCTGACTTAACCTTGACTTAACCTTGACTTGACCTTGACTTGACCTTGACTTGACCTTGACTTGACCTTGACTTGACCTTGACTTGACCTTGACTTGACCTTGACATGACCTTGACATGACCTTGACATGACCTTGACTTGACCTTGACTTGAACTTGACTCAACCTTGACTTGACCTTGACTTGACCTTGACCTGACCTTGAAATGACCTTGACCTTGACTTGACCTTGACACGACCTTGACATGACCTTGACTTGACCTTGACTTGACCCTGACTTGACCTTGACTTGACCTTGACTTGACCTTGACTTGACCTTGACATGACCTTGACTTGACCTTGACTTGACCTTGACATGACCTTGACTTGACCTTGACTTGACCTTGACTTGAACTTGACTTGACCTTGATATGACCTTGACATGACCTTGACTTGACCTTGGCTTGACCTTGACTTGACCCTGACTTGACCTTGACTTGACCTTGACTTGACCTTGACTTGACCTTGACTTGACATTGACTTGACCTTCACTTGACCTTGACTTGACCTTGACTTGACCTTGACCTGACCATGACATGACCTTGACTTGACCTTGACTTGACCTTGACATGACCTTGACATGACCTTGACTTGACCTTGACTTGACCTTGACTTGACCTTGACATGACCTTGACATGACCTTGACTTGACCTTGACTTGACCTTGAGCTGACCTTGATTTGACCTTGACTTGACCTTGACTTGACCTTGACTTGACCTTGACTTAACCTTCACTTGACCTTGACATGACCTTGACATGACCTTGACTTGACCTTGACTTGACCCTGACTTGACCTTGACTTGACCTTGACTTGACCTTGACTTGACCTTGACTTGACCTTGACATGACCTTGACTTGACCTTGACTTGACCCTGACTTGACCTTGACTTGACCTTGACTTGACCTTGACTTGACCTTGACTTGACCTTGAATTGACCTTGACTTGACCTTGACATGACCTTGACTCTACCTTGACTTAACCTTGACTTGACCTTGACTTGACCCTGACTTGACCTTGACTTAATCTCGACTTGACCTTGACTTGACCTTGACATGACCTTGACTTGACCTTGACTTGACCTTGATTTGACCTTGACCTTGACTTGACCTTGACTTGACCTTGACCTTGACTTGACCTTGACTTGACCTTGACTTGACCTTGACTTGATCTTGACTTGACCTTGACTTGACCTTGACTTGACCTTGACTTGACCTTGACTTGACCTTGACTTGATCTTGACTTGACCTTGACTTGACCTTGACTCAACCTTGACTTGACCTTGACCTGACCTTGAAATGACCTTGACCTTGACTTGACCTTGACACGACCTTGACTTGACCTTGACTTGACCCTGACTTGACCTTGACCTGACCTTGACTTGACCTTGACTTGACCTTGACATGACCTTGACTTGACCTTGACTTGACCTTGACATGACCTTGACTTGACCTTGACTTGACCTTGACTTGACCTTGACTTGACCTTGACATGACCTTGACATGACCTTGACTTGACCTTGACTTGACCTTGACTTGACCCTGACTTGACCTTGACTTGACCTTGACTTGACCTTGACCTGACCTTGAAATGACCTTGACCTTGACTTGACCTTGACACGACCTTGACATGACCTTGACTTGACCTTGACTTGACCCTGACTTGACCTTGACTTGACCTTGACTTGACCTTGACTTGACCTTGACATGACCTTGACTTGACCTTGACTTGACCTTGACATGACCTTGACTTGACCTTGACTTGACCTTGACTTGACCTTGACTTGACCTTGACATGACCTTGACTTGACCTTGACTTGACCTTGACTTGACCTTGACTTGACCTTGACTTGACCTTGACTTGACCTTGACTTGACCTTGACTTAACCTTGACTTGACCCTGACTTGAACTTGACTTGACCTTGACTTGACCTTGACCTGACCTTGAAATGACCTTGACCTTGACTTGACCTTGACACGACCTTGACATGACCTTGACTTGACCTTGACTTGACCCTGACTTGACCTTGACTTGACCCTGACTTGACCTTGACTTGACCTTGACTTGACCTTGACTTGATCTTGACTTGACCTTGACTCAACCTTGACTTGACTTTGACTTAACCTTGACTTGACCTTGACTTGACCTTGACTTAACCTTGACTTGACCCTGACTTGAACTTGACATGACCTTGACATGACCTTGACTTGACCTTGACTTGACCTTGACTTGACCTTGACTTGACCTTGACCTTGACCTTGACTTGACCTTGACTTGACCTTGACTTGACCTTGACTTGATCTTGACTTGACCTTGACTTGACCTTGACACGACCTTGACATGACCTTGACTTGACTTGACCCTGACTTGACCTTAACTTGACCTTGACTTGACCTTGACTTGACCTTAACATGACCTTGACATGACCTTGACTTGACCTTGACTTGACCTTGACATGACCTTGACATGACCTTGACCTGACCTTGACTTGATCTTGACTTGACCTTGACTTGACCTTGACATGACCTTGACATGACCTTGACTTGACCTTGACCTGACCTTGATTTGACCTTGACTTGACCTTGACTTGACCTTGACTTGACCTTGACTTGACCTTGACATGACCTTGACATGACCTTGACTTGACCTTGACTTGACCTTGACTTGACCCTGACTTGACCTTGACTTGACCTTGACCTTGACATGACCTTGACTTGACCTTGACTTAACCTTGACTTGACGCTGACTTGACCTTGACATGACCTTGACTTGACCTTGAATTGACCTTGACTTGACCTTGACTTGACCTTGACATGACCTTGACATGACCTTGACTTGAACTTGACCTGACCTTGATTTGACCTTGACTTGACCTTGACTTGACCTTGACTTGACCTTGACTTGACCTTGACATGACCTTGACATGACCTTGACTTGACCTTGACTTGACCTTGACTTGACCCTGACTTGACCTTGACTTGACCTTGACCTTGACATGACCTTGACTTGACCTTGACTTAACCTTGACTTGACGCTGACTTGACCTTGACATGACCTTGACTTGACCTTGACTTGACCTTGACTTGACCTTGACACGACCTTGACATGACCTTGACTTGACCTTGACTTGACCCTGACTTGACCTTGACTTGACCTTGACTTGACCTTGACTTGACCTTGACATGACCTTGACTTGACCTTGACTTGACCTTGACATGACCTTGACTTGACCTTGACTTGACCTTGACTTGACCTTGACTCAACCTTGACTTGACTTTGACTTAACCTTGACTTGACCTTGACTTGACCTTGACTTAACCTTGACTTGACCCTGACTTGACCTTGACTTGACCTTGACTTGACCTTGACTTGACCTTGACTTGACCTTGACTTGACCTTGACTTGACCTTGACTTGACCTTGACTTAACCTTGACTTGACCCTGACTTGAACTTGACTTGACCTTGACTTGACCTTGACCTGACCTTGAAATGACCTTGACCTTGACTTGACCTTGACACGACCTTGACATGACCTTGACTTGACCTTGACTTGACCCTGACTTGACCTTGACTTGACCCTGACTTGACCTTGACTTGACCTTGACTTGACCTTGACTTGACCTTGACTTGATCTTGACTTGACCTTGACTTGACCTTGACTCAACCTTGACTTGACTTTGACTTAACCTTGACTTGACCTTGACTTGACCTTGACTTAACCTTGACTTGACCCTGACTTGAACTTGACATGACCTTGACATGACCTTGACTTGACCTTGACTTGACCTTGACTTGACCTTGACCTTGACCTTGACTTGACCTTGACTTGACCTTGACTTGACCTTGACTTGATCTTGACTTGACCTTGACTTGACCTTGACACGACCTTGACATGACCTTGACTTGACTTGACCCTGACTTGACCTTAACTTGACCTTGACTTGACCTTGACTTGACCTTAACATGACCTTGACATGACCTTGACTTGACCTTGACTTGACCTTGACATGACCTTGACATGACCTTGACCTGACCTTGACTTGATCTTGACTTGACCTTGACTTGACCTTGACATGACCTTGACATGACCTTGACTTGACCTTGACCTGACCTTGATTTGACCTTGACTTGACCTTGACTTGACCTTGACTTGACCTTGACTTGACCTTGACATGACCTTGACATGACCTTGACTTGACCTTGACTTGACCTTGACTTGACCCTGACTTGACCTTGACTTGACCTTGACCTTGACATGACCTTGACTTGACCTTGACTTAACCTTGACTTGACGCTGACTTGACCTTGACATGACCTTGACTTGACCTTGACTTGACCTTGACTTGACCTTGACTTGACCTTGACATGACCTTGACATGACCTTGACTTGACCTTGACTTGACCTTGACTTGACCCTGACTTGACCTTGACTTGACCTTGACTTGACCTTGACTTGACCTTGACTTGACCTTGGCTTGACCTTGACTTGACCTTGACTTGACCTTGACCTTGACTTGACCTTGACTTAACCTTGACTTGACCCTGACTTGACCTTGACTTGACCCTGACTTGACCTTGACTTGACCTTGACTTGACCTTGACTTGACCTTGACTTGACCTTGACATGACCTTGACTTGACCTTGACTTGACCCTGACTTGACCTTGACTTGACCTTGACTTGACCTTGACTTGACCTTGACCTTGACATGACCTTGACTTGACCTTGACTTGACCTTGACTTGACCTTGACTTGACCTTGACTTAACCTTGACTTGACCCTGACTTGACCTTGACATGACCTTGACTTGACCTTGCCTTGACCTTGAATTGACCCTGACTTGACCTTGACATGACCTTTACTTGACCTTGACTTGACCTTGACTTGACCTTGACTTGACCTTGAATTAACCTTGACTTGACCTTGACTTGACCTTGATTTGACCTTGACTTGACCTTGACTCAACCTTGACTTGACCTTGACATGACCTTGAATTGACCTTGACATGACCTTGACTTGACCTTGACTTGACCTTGACTTGACCTGGACTTGACCTTGACTTGACCTTGACTTGACCTTGACTTGACCTTGACTTGACCTTGACTTGACCTTGACTTGACCTTCACTTGACCTTGACTTGACCTTGACTTGACCTTGACCTGACCTTGACTTGACCCTGACTTGACCTTGACATGACCTTTACTTGACCTTGACTTGACCCTGACTACACCTTGACATGACCGTTACTTGACCTTGACTTGACCTTGACTTGACCTTGACTTGACCTTGATTTGACCTTGACTTGACCTTGACTCAACCTTGACTTGACCTTGACCTGACCTTGACATGGCCTTGACCTTGACTTGACCTTGACACGACCTTGACATGACCTTGACTTGACCTTGACATGACCTTTACTTGACCTTGACATGACCTTGACTTGACCTTGACTTGACTTTGACTTGACCCTGACTTGACCTTGACTTGACCTTGACTTGACCTTGACTTGACCTTGACTTGACCTTGACTTGACCTTGACTTGACCTTGACTAGACCTTGAATTGACCTTGACTTGACCTTGACATGACCTTGACTCTACCTTGACTTAACCTTGACTTGACCTTGACTTGACCCTGACTTGACCTTGACTTAACCTTGACTTGACCTTGACTTGACCTTGACATGACCTTGACTTGACCTTGACTTGACCTTGACTTGACCTTGACCTTGACCTTGACTTGACCTTGACTTGACCTTGACTTGACCTTGACTTGATCTTGACTTGACCTTGACTTGACCTTGACTTGACCTTGACTCAACCTTGACTTGACCTTGACCTGACCTTGACCTTGACTTGACCTTGACACGACCTTGACATGACCTTGACTTGACCTTGACTTGACCCTGACTTGACCTTGACTTGACCTTGACTTGACCTTGACTTGACCTTGACATGACCTTGACTTGACCTTGACTTGACCTTGACATGACCTTGACTTGACCTTGACTTGACCTTGACTTGACCTTGACTTGACCTTGACATGACCTTGACATGACCTTGACTTGACCTTGACTTGACCTTGACTTGACCCTGACTTGACCTTGACTTGACCTTGACTTGACCTTGACCTGACCTTGAAATGACCTTGACCTTGACTTGACCTTGACACGACCTTGACATGACCTTGACTTGACCTTGACTTGACCCTGACTTGACCTTGACTTGACCTTGACTTGACCTTGACTTGACCTTGACATGACCTTGACTTGATCTTGACTTGACCTTGACATGACCTTGACTTGACTTTGACTTGACCTTGACTTGACCTTGACTTGACCTTGACTTAACCTTGACTTGACCCTGACTTGAACTTGAACTTGACTTGACCTTGACTTGACCTTGACCTGACCTTGAAATGACCTTGACCTTGACTTGACCTTGACCTTGACTTGACCTTGACACGACCTTGACATGACCTTGACTTGACCTTGACTTGACCCTGACTTGACCTTGACTTGACCTTGACTTGATCTTGAATTGACCTTGACTTGACCTTGACTCAACCTTGACTTGACCTTGACTTGACCTTGACTTGACCTTGACTTAACCTTGACTTGACCCTGACTTGAACTTGACATGACCTTGACATGACCTTGACTTGACCTTGACTTGACCTTGACTTGACCTTGACCTTGACTTGACCTTGACTTGACCTTGACTTGACCTTGACTTGATCTTGACTTGACCTTGACTTGACCTTGACTTGACCTTGACTTGACCTTGACTCAACCTTGACTTGACCTTGACCTGACCTTGAAATGACCTTGACCTTGACTTGGCCTTGACACGACCTTGACATGACATTGACTTGACCTTTACTTGACCCTGACTTGACCTTGACTTGACCTTGACTTGACCTTGACTTGACCTTGACATGACCTTGACTTGACCTTGACATGACCTTGACTTGACCTTGACTTGACCTTGACTTGACCTTGACTTGACCTTGACACGACCTTGACATGACCTTGACCTTGACTTGACCTTGACACGACCTTGACATGACCTTGACTTGACCTTGACTTGACCCTGACTTGACCTTGACTTGACCTTGACTTGACCTTGACCTTGACATGACCTTGACTTGACCTTGACATGACCTTGAAATGACCTTGACTTAACCTTGACTTGACCTTGACTTGACCCTGACTTGACCTTGATTTGACCTTGACTTGATCTTGACTTGACCTTGACTTGACTTTGACATGACCTTGACTTGACCTTGACATGACCTTGAAATGACCTTGACTTGACCTTGACTTGATCTTGACTTGACCTTGACTTGACCTTGACTTGACCTTGACTTGACCTTGACTCAACCTTGACTTGACCTTGACCTGACCTTGAAATGACCTTGACCTTGACTTGGCCTTGACACGACCTTGACATGACCTTGACTTGACCTTTACTTGACCCTGACTTGACCTTGACTTGACCTTGACTTGACCTTGACTTGACCTTGACTTGACCTTGACTTGACCTTGACCTTGACTTGACCTTGACTTGACCTTGACTTGACCTTGACTTGATCTTGACTTGACCTTGACTTGACCTTGACTTGACCTTGACTCAACCTTGACTTGACCTTGACCTGACCTTGAAATGACCTTGACCTTGACTTGACCTTGACACGACCTTGACATGACCTTGACTTGACCTTGACTTGACCCTGACTTGACCTTGACTTGACCTTGACTTGACCTTGACTTGACCTTGACCTTGAAATGACCTTGACTTGACCTTGACTTGACCTTGACTTGACCCTGACTTGACCTTGACTTGACCATGACTTGACCTTGACTTGACCTTGACCTTGACATGACCTTGACTTGACCTTGACTTGACCTTGACTTGACCTTGACTTAACCTTGACTTGACCCTGACTTGAACTTGACATAACCTTTACTTGACCTTGACTTGACCTTGACTTGACCTTGACTTGAACTTGACTTGACCTTGACTTGACCCTGACTTGAACTTGACATAACCTTTACTTGACCTTGACTTGACCTTGACTTGACCTTGACTTGAACTTGACTTGACCTTGACTTGACCTTGACTTGACCTTGACTTGACCTTGACTTGACCTTGACTTGACCTTGACATCACCTTGACTTGACCTTGACTTGACCTTGACTTGACCCTGACTTAACCTTGACTTAACCTTGACTTGACCTTGACTTGACCTTGTCATGACCTTGACTTGACCTTGACTTGACCTTGACTTGACCTTGACTTGACCTTGACTTGACCTTGACTTGACCTTGACTTGACCTTGACTTAACCTTGACTTGACCCTGACTTGAACTTGACATGACCTTGACTTGACCTTGACTTGACCTTGACTTGATCTTGACTTGACCTTGACTTGACCTTGACATGACCTTGACATGACCTTGACTTGACCTTGACTTGACCTTGACTTGACCCTGACTTGACCTTGACTTGACCTTGACTTGACCTTGACTTGACCTTGACTTAACCTTGACTTGACCCTGACTTGAACTTGACATAACCTTTACTTGACCTTGACTTGACCTTGACTTGACCTTGACTTGAACTTGACTTGACCTTGACTTGACCTTGACTTGACCTTGACTTGACCTTGACTTGACCTTGACTTGACCTTGACATCACCTTGACTTGACCTTGACTTGACCTTGACTTGACCCTGACTTAACCTTGACTTAACCTTGACTTGACCTTGACTTGACCTTGACATGACTTTGACTTGACCTTGACTTGAACTTGACTTGACCTTGACTTGACCTTGACTTGACCTTGACTTGACCTTAACATGGCCTTGACATGACCTTGACATGACCTTGACTTGACCTTGACTTGACCTTGACTCAACCTTGACTTTACCTTGACATGACCTTGACTTGTCCTTGACTTGACCTTGACTTGACCTTGACTTGACCTTGACTTGACCTTGACTTGACCTTGACTTAACCTTGACTTGACCTTGACTTGACCTTGACTTGACCTTGATTTGACCTTGACTTGACCTTGACTCAACCTTGACTTGACCTTGACCTGACCTTGACATGACCTTGACCTTGACTTGACCTTGACACGACCTTGACATGACCTTGACTTGACCTTGACTTGACCCTGACTTGACCTTGACTTGACCTTGACTTGACCTTGACTTGACCTTGACCTTGACTTGACCTTGACCTTGACTTGACCTTGACTTGACCTTGACATGACCTTGACTTGACCTTGACTTGACCTTGACTTGACCTGGACTTGACCTTGACTTGACCTTGACTTGACCTTCACTTGACCTTGACTTGACCTTGACTTGACCTTCACTTGACCTTGACTTGACCTTGACTTGACCTTGACCTGACCTTGACTTGACCCTGACTTGACCTTGACATGACCTTTACTTGACCTTGACTTGACCTTGACTTGACCCTGACTAGACCTTGACATGACCTTTACTTGACCTTGACTTGACCTTGACTTGACCTTGACTTGACCTTGACTTGACCTTGACATGACCTTGACATGACCTTGACTTGACCTTGACTTGACCTTGACTTGACCCTGACTTGACCTTGACTTGACCTTGACTTGACCTTGACTTGACCTTGACTTGACCTTGACTTGACCTTGACTTGACCTTGACTTGACCTTGACTTGACCTTGACTTGACCTTGACTTGACCTTGACTTGACCTTGACTTAACCTTGACTTGACCCTGACTTGACCTTGACTTGACCTTGACTTGACCTTGACTTGACCTTGACTTGACCTTGACTTGACCTTGACTTGACCTTGACTTGACCTTGACATGACCTTGACTTGAACTTGACTTGACCTTGACTTGACCTTGACTTGACCCTGACTTAACCTTGACTTAACCTTGACTTGACCTTGACATGACCTTGACTTGACCTTGACTTGACCTTGACTTGACCTTGACTTGACCTTGACTTGACCTTGACTTGACCTGGACTTGACCTTGGCATGACCTTGACATGACCTTGACATGACCTTGCCTTGACCTTGACTTGACCTTGACTAGACCTTGACTTGACCTTGACTCAACCTTGACTTGACCTTGACATGACCTTGACTTGTCCTTGACTTGACCTTGACTTGACCTTGACTTGACCTTGACTTGACCTTGACCTTGACATGACCTTGACTTGACCTTGACTTGACCTTGACTTGACCTTGACTTAACCTTGACTTGACCCTGACTTGACCTTGACATGACCTTGACTTGACCTTGCCTTGACCTTGACTTGACCCTGACTTGACCTTGACATGACCTTTACTTGACCTTGACTTGACCTTGACTTGACCTTGACTTGACCTTGACTTAACCTTGACTTGACCTTGACTTGACCTTGACTTGACCTTGACTTGACCTTGATTTGACCTTGACTTGACCTTGACTCAACCTTGACTTGATCTTGACCTGACCTTGACACGACCTTGACATGACCTTGACTTGACCTTGACTTGACCCTGACTTGACCTTGACTTGACCTTGACTTGACCTTGACCTTGACTTGACCTTGACATGACCTTGACTTGACCTTGACTTGACCTTGACATGACCTTGACTTGACCTTGACTTGACCTTGACTTGACCTGGACTTGACCTTGACTTGACCTTGACTTGACCTTGACTTGACCTTGACTTGACCTTGACTTGACCTTGACTTGACCTTCACTTGACCTTTACTTGACCTTGACTTGACCTTGACCTGACCTTGACTTGACCCTGACTTGACCTTGATATGACCTTTACTTGACCTTGACTTGACCTTGACTTGACCCTGACTAGACCTTGACATGACCTTTACTTGACCTTGACTTGACCTTGACTTGACCCTGACTTGACCTTGACCTTGACTTGACCTTGACTTGACCTTGACTTGATCTTGACTTGACCTTGACTTGACCTTGACTTGACCTTGACTTGACCTTGACTTGACCTTGACTTGACCTTGACTCAACCTTGACTTGACCTTGACCTGACCTTGACATGACCTTGACCTTGACTTGACCTCGACTTGACCTTGACATGACCTTGACATGACCTTGACTTGACGTTGACTTGACGTTGACTTGACCCTGACTTGACATTGACATGACCTTTACTTGACCTTGACTTGACCTTGACTTGACCCTGACTTGACCTTGACATGACCTTTACTTGACCTTGACTTGACCTTGACCTGACCTTGACATGACCTTGACCTTGACTTGACCTTGACTTGACCTTGACATGACCTTGACATGACCTTGACTTGACCTTGACTTGACGTTGACTTGACCTTGACCTTGACTTTACCTTGACTTAACCTAGACTTGACCCTGACTTGACCCTGACTTGACCTTGACTTGACCCTGACTTTACCTCGACATGACCTTTACTTGACCTTGACTTGACCTTGACTTGACCTTGATTTGATCTTGACTTGACCTTGAGTTGACCTTGACTCAACCTTGACTTGACCTTGACATGACCTTGACCTTGACCTTGACATGACCTTGACTTGACCTTCACTTGACCTTGACTTGACCTTGACTTGACCTTGGCTTGACCTTGACTTGACCCTGACTTGACCCTGACTTGACCTTGACTTGACCTTGACTTGACCTGGACTTGACCCTGACTTGACCTTGACTTGACCTTGACTTGACCCTGACTTGACCTTGACTTGACCTTAACATGACCTTGACTTGACCTTGACTTGACCTTGACATGACTTTGACTTGACCTTGACTTGACCTTGACTTGACCTTGACGTTGACTTGACCCTGACTTGACATTGACATGACCTTTACTTGACCTTGACCTGACCTTGACTTGCCCTTGACTTGACCATGACATGACCTTGACTTGACCTTGACTTGACCTTGACATGACTTTGACTTGACCTTGACTTGACCTTGACTTGACCTTGACTTGACCTTGACTTGACCTTGACTTGACGTTGACTTGACCCTGACTTGACATTGACATGACCTTTACTTGACCTTGACCTGACCTTGACTTGCCCTTGACTTGACCATGACATGACCTTGACTTGACCTTGACTTGACCTTGACATGACTTTGACTTGACCTTGACTTGACCTTGACTTGAAGTTGACTTGACTCTGACTTGACATTGACATGACCTTTACTTGACCTTGACTTGACCTTGACTTGACCCTGACTTGACGTTGACATGACCTTTACTTGACCTTGACTTGACCTTGACTTGACCTTGACTTGAGCTTGACTTGACCTTGACTTGGCCTTGACTTGACCTTGACTTGACCTTGACTTTGACTTGACCTTGACTTTGACTTGACCTTGACTTAACCTTGACTTGACCCTGACTTGACCTTGACATGACTTTTACTTGACCTTGACTTGACCTTGACTTGACCTTGACTTGACCTTGACATGACCTTGACTTGACCTTGACTTGACCTTGACTTGACCCTGACATGACCTTGACTTAACCTTGACTTGACCTTGACTTTGACTTGACCTTGACTTAACCTTGACTTGACCCTGACTTGACCTTGACATGACTTTTACTTGACCTTGACTTGACCTTGACTTGACCTTGACTTGACCTTGACATGACCTTGACTTGACCTTGACTTGACCTTGACTTGACCTTGACTTGACCTTGACTTGACCTTGACTTTGACTTGACCTTGACTTAACCTTGACTTGACCCTGACTTGACCTTGACATGACTTTTACTTGACCTTGACTTGACCTTGACTTGACCTTGACTTGACCTTGACATGACCTTGACTTGACCCTGACTCGACCTTGACCTGACCTTGACTTGCCCTTGACTTGACCATGACATGACCTTGACTTGACCTTGACTTGACCTTGACTTGACCTTGACTTGACCTTGACTTGACCTTGACATGACCTTGACTTGACCTTGACTTGACCTTGACTTGACCCTGACATGACCTTGACTTAACCTTGACTTGACCTTGACTTTGACTTGACCTTGACTTAACCTTGACTTGACCCTGACTTGACCTTGACATGACTTTTACTTGACCTTGACTTGACCTTGACTTGACCTTGACTTGACCTTGACATGACCTTGACTTGACCCTGACTTGACCTTGACTTGACCTTGACTTGACCCTGACTTGACCTTGACTTGACCTTGACATGACCTTGACTTGACCTTGACTTGACCTTGACATGACTTTGACTTGACCTTGACTTGACCTTGACTTGACCTTGACTTGACCTTACCTTGACTTGACCTTGACTTGACCTTGACTTTGACTTGACCTTGACTTAACCTTGACTTGACCCTGACTTGACCTTGACATGACTTTTACTTGACCTTGACTTGACCTTGACTTGACCTTGACTTGACCTTGACTTGACCTTGACTTGACCTTGACATGACCTTGACTTGACCTTGACTTGACCTTGACTTGACCCTGACTTGACCTTGACTTAACCTTGACTTGACCTTGACTTTGACTTGACCTTGACTTAACCTTGACTTGACCCTGACTTGACCTTGACTTGACCTTGACTTGACCCTGACTTGACCTTGACTTGACCTTGACATGACCTTGACTTGACCTTGACTTGACCTTGACATGACTTTGACTTGACCTTGACTTGACCTTGACTTGACCTTGACTTGACCTTGACTTGACGTTGACTTGACCCTGACTTGACATTAACATGACCTTTACTTGACCTTGACCTGACCTTGACTTGCCCTTGACTTGACCATGACATGACCTTGACTTGACCTTGACTTGACCTTGACATGACTTTGACTTGACCTTGACTTGACCTTGACTTGAAGTTGACTTGACCCTGACTTGACATTGACATGACCTTTACTTGACCTTGACTTGACCTTGACTTGACCCTGACTTGACGTTGACATGACCTTTACTTGACCTTGACTTGACCTTGACTTGACCTTGACTTGAGCTTGACTTGACCTTGACTTGGCCTTGACTTGACCTTGACTTAACCTTGACTTGACCTTGACTTGACCTTGACTTGATCTTGACTTGACCTTGACTTGACCTTGACTTCACCTTGACTTGACCTTGACTCAACCTTGACTTGACCTTGACTTGACCTTGGCTTGACCTTGACATGACCTTGACATGACCTTGACTTGACCTTGACGTGACCTTGACTTGACCTTGACTTGACCTTGACATGACCTTGACTTGACCTTCACTTGACCTTGACTTGACCTTGACTTGACCTTGACTTGACCTTGACTTGACCTTGACTTGACCTTGACTTGACCTTGACTTGACCTTCACTTGACCTTGACTTGACCATGACTTGACCTTGACTTGACCTTGACTTCATCTTGACTTGACCTTGACTTGACCTTGACTTGACCTTCACTTGACCTTGACTTGACCTTGACTTGACCTTGACTTGATCTTGACTTGACCTTGACTTGACCTTGACTCAACCTTGACTTGACCTTGACTTGACCTTGACCTTGACATGACCTTGACTTGACCTTGACTTGATCTTGACTTGACCTTGACTTGACCTTGACATGACCTTGTCATGACCTTGACTTGACTTTGACCTGACCCTGACTTGACCTTGACTTGATCTTGACTTGACCTTGACTTGACCTTGACTTGACCTTGACTCAACCTTGACTTGACCTTGACCTGACCTTGACATGACCTTGACCTTGACTTGACTTTGACTTGACCTTGACATGACCTTGACTTGACCTTGACTTGACCTTGACTTGACCCTGACTTGACCTTGACTTGAACTTGACTTGACCTTGACATGACCGTGACTTGACCTTGACTTGATCTTAACTTGACCTTGACTTGACCTTGACATGACCTTGACTTGACCTTGACCTGACCTTGACTTGCCCTTGACTTGACCTTGACATGACCTTGACTTGACCTTGACATGACTTTGACTTGACCTTGACTTGACCTTGACTTGACCTTGACTTGACCTTGACTTGACCTTGACTTGACCATGACTTGACCCTGACTTGACCTTGATATGACCTTTACTTGACCTTGACGTGACCTTGACTTGACCCTGACTTGACCTTGACATGACCTTTACTTGACCTTGACTTGACCTTGACTTGACCTTGACTTAACCTTGACTTGACCTTGACTTGACCTTGACTTGATCTTGATTTGACCTTGACTTCACCTTGACTTGACCTTGACTCAACCTTGACTTGACCTTGACCTGACCTTGACATGACCTTGACCTTGACTTGACCTTGGCTTGACCTTGACATGACCTTGACATGACCTTGACTTGACCTTGACTTGACCTTGACTTGACCTTTACTTGACCTTGACTTGACCTTGACATGACCTTGACTTGACCTTGACTTGACCTTGACTTGACCTTGACTTGACCTTGGCTTGACCTTGACATGACCTTGACATGACCTTGACTTGACCTTGACTTGACCTTGACTTGACCTTAGCTTGACCTTGACATGACCTTGACATGACCTTGACTTGACCTTGACTTGACCCTGACTTGACCTTGACTTGACCTTTACTTGACCTTGACTTGACCTTGACATGACCTTGACTTGACCTTGACTTGACCTTGACTTGACCTTGACTTGACCTTGACTTGACCTTGACGTGACCTTGACTTGACCTTGACTTGACCTTGACTTGACCTTGACTTAACCTTGACTTAACCTTGACTTGACCCTGACTTGACCTTGACATGACCTTTACTTGACCTTGACTTGACCTTGACCTTGACTTAACCTTGACTTAACCTTGACTTGACCCTGACTTGACCCTGACTTGACCTTGACTTGACCCTGACTTGACCTCAACATGACCTTTACTTGACCTTGACTTGACCTTAGCTTGACCTTGACATGACCTTGACATGACCTTGACTTGACCTTGACTTGACCTTGACTTGACCTTGACTTGACCTTGACTTGACCTTGACATGACCTTGACTTGACCTTGACTTGACCTTGACTTGACCTTGACGTGACCTTGACTTGACCTTGACTTGACCTTGACTTGACCTTGACTTAACCTTGACTTGACCTTGACATGACTTTGACTTGACCTTGACTTGACCTTGACTTGACCTTGACTTGACCTTGACTTGACCATGACTTGACCCTGACTTGACCTTGATATGACCTTTACTTGACCTTGACGTGACCTTGACTTGACCCTGACTTGACCTTGACATGACCTTTACTTGACCTTGACTTGACCTTGACTTGACCTTGACTTAACCTTGACTTGACCTTGACTTGACCTTGACTTGATCTTGATTTGACCTTGACTTCACCTTGACTTGACCTTGACTCAACCTTGACTTGACCTTGACCTGACCTTGACATGACCTTGACCTTGACTTGACCTTGGCTTGACCTTGGCTTGACCTTGACATGACCTTGACATGACCTTGACTTGACCTTGACTTGACCTTGACTTGACCTTTACTTGACCTTGACTTGACCTTGACATGACCTTGACTTGACCTTGACTTGACCTTGACTTGACCTTGACTTGACCTTGGCTTGACCTTGACATGACCTTGACATGACCTTGACTTGACCTTGACTTGACCTTGACTTGACCTTAGCTTGACCTTGACATGACCTTGACATGACCTTGACTTGACCTTGACTTGACCCTGACTTGACCTTGACTTGACCTTGACTTGACCTTGACATGACCTTGACTTGACCTTGACTTGACCTTGACTTGACCTTGACGTGACCTTGACTTGACCTTGACTTGACCTTGACTTGACCTTGACTTAACCTTGACTTAACCTTGACTTGACCCTGACTTGACCTTGACATGACCTTTACTTGACCTTGACTTGACCTTGACCTTGACTTAACCTTGACTTAACCTTGACTTGACCCTGACTTGACCCTGACTTGACCTTGACTTGACCCTGACTTGACCTCAACATGACCTTTACTTGACCTTGACTTGACCTTAGCTTGACCTTGACATGACCTTGACATGACCTTGACTTGACCTTGACTTGACCTTGACTTGACCTTGACTTGACCTTGACATGACCTTGACTTGACCTTGACTTGACCTTGACTTGACCTTGACGTGACCTTGACTTGACCTTGACTTGACCTTGACTTGACCTTGACTTAACCTTGACTTAACCTTGACTTGACCCTGACTTGACCTTGACATGACATTTACTTGACCTTGACTTGACCTTGACTTAACCTTGACTTAACCTTGACTTGACCCTGACTTGACCCTGACTTGACCTTGACTTGACCCTGACTTGACCTCGACATGACCTTTACTTGACCTTGACTTGACCTTGACTTGACCTTGACTTGACCTTGATTTGATCTTGACTTGACCTTGAGTTGACCTTGACTCAACCTTGACTTGACCTTGACATGACCTTGACTTGACCTTCACTTGACCTTGACTTGACCTTGACTTGACCTTGGCTTGACCTTGACTTGACCCTGACTTGAACCTGACTTGACCTTGACTGGACCTGGACTTGACCCTGACTTGACCTTGACATGACCTTGACTTGACCTTGACTTGATCTTGACTTGACCTTGACTTGACCTTGACATGACCTTGACATGACCTTGACTTGACCTTGACCTGACCTTGACTTGCCCTTGACTTGACCTTGACATGACCTTGACTTGACCTTGACATGACATTGACTTGACCTTGACTTGACCTTGACTTGACCTTGACTTGACCTTGACTTGACCTTGACTTGACCTTGACTTGACCTTGACTTGACCATGACTTGACCCTGACTTGACCTTGACTTGACCCTGACTTGACCTCGACATGACCTTTACTTGACCTTTACTTGACCTTGACGTGGCCTTGACTTGACCCTGACTTGACCTTGACATGACCTTTACTTGACCTTGACTTGACCTTGACTTGACCTTGACTTAACCTTGACTTGACCTTGACTTGACCTTGACTTGACCTTGACCTGACCTTGACTTGCCCTTGACTTGACCTTGACATGACCTTGACTTGACCTTGACATGTCCTTTACTTGACCTTGACGTGACCTTGACTTGACCCTGACTTGACCTTGACATGACCTTTACTTGACCTTGACTTGATCTTGACTTGACCTTGACATGACCTTGACATGACCTTGACTTGACCTTGACCTGACCTTGACTTGCCCTTGACTTGACCTTGACATGACCTTGACTTGACCCTGACTTGACCCTGACTTGACCTTGACTTGACCCTGACTTGACCTCGACATGACCTTTACTTGACCTTGACGTGACCTTGACTTGACCCTGACTTGACCTTGACATGACCTTTACTTGACCTTGACTTGACCTTGACTTGACCTTGACTTGACCTTGACTTGATCTTGATTTGACCTTGACTTCACCTTGACTTGACCTTGACTCAACCTTGACTTGACCTTGACTCAACCTCGACTTGACCTTGACCTGACCTTGACATGACCTTGACCTTGACTTGACCTTGGCTTGACCTTGGCTTGACCTTGACATGACCTTGACATGACCTTGACTTGACCTTGACTTGACCTTGACTTGACCTTTACTTGACCTTGACTTGACCTTGACATGACCTTGACTTGACCTTGACTTGACCTTGACTTGACCTTGGCTTGACCTTGACATGACCTTGACTTGACCTTGACTTGACCTTGACTTGACCTTAGCTTGACCTTGACATGACCTTGACATGACCTTGACTTGACCTGACCTTGACTTGCCCTTGACTTGACCTTGACATGACCTTGACTTGACCTTGACATGACTTTGACATGACCTTGACTTGACCCTGACTTGACCCTGACTTGACCTTGACTTGACCCTGACTTGACCTCGAAATGACCTTTACTTGACCTTTACTTGACCTTGACGTGACCTTGACTTGACCCTGACTTGACCTTGACATGACCTTTACTTGACCTTGACTTGACCTTGACTTGACCTTGACTTAACCTTGACTTGACCTTGACTTGACCTTGACTTGATCTTGATTTGACCTTGACTTCACCTTGACTTGACCTTGACTCAACCTTGACTTGACCTTGACCTGACCTTGACATGACCTTGACCTTGACTTGACCTTGACTTGACCTTGACTTGATCTTGATTTGACCTTGACTTCACCTTGACTTGACCTTGACTCAACCTTGACTTGACCTTGACCTGACCTTGACATGACCTTGACCTTGACTTGACCTTGGCTTGACCTTGGCTTGACCTTGACATGACCTTGACATGACCTTGACTTGACCTTGACTTGACCTTGACTTGACCTTTACTTGACCTTGACTTAACCTTGACTTGACCTTGACTTGACCTTTACTTGACCTTGACGTGACCTTGACTTGACCCTGACTTGACCTTGACATGACCTTTACTTGACCTTGACTTGATCTTGACTTGACCTTGACTTGACCTTGACATGACTTTGACATGACCTTGACTTGACCTTGACCTGACCTTGATTTGCCCTTGACTTGACCTTGACATGACCTTGACTTGACCTTGACATGACTTTGACTTGACCTTGACTTGACCTTGACTTGACCTTGACTTAACCTTGACTTAACCTTGACTTGACCCTGACTTGACCCTGACTTGACCTTGACTTGACCCTGACTTGACCTCGACATGACCTTTACTTGACCTTTACTTGACCTTGACGTGACCTTGACTTGACCCTGACTTGGCCTTGACATGACCTTTACTTGACCTTGACTTGACCTTGACTTGACCTTGACTTAACCTTGACTTGACCTTGACTTGACCTTGACTTGATCTTGATTTGACCTTGACTTCACCTTGACTTGACCTTGACTCAACCTTGACTTGACCTTGACCTGACCTTGACATGACCTTGACCTTGACTTGACCTTGGCTTGACCTTGGCTTGACCTTGACATGACCTTGACATGACCTTGACTTGACCTTGACTTGACCTTGACTTGACCTTTACTTGACCTTGACTTGACCTTGACATGACCTTGACTTGACCTTGACTTGACCTTGACTTGACCTTGACTTGACCTTGGCTTGACCTTGACATGACCTTGACTTGACCTTGACTTGACCTTGACTTGACCTTAGCTTGACCTTGACATGACCTTGACATGACCTTGACTTAACCTTGACTTGACCCTGACTTGACCTTGACTTGACCTTGACTTGACCTTGACATGACCTTGACTTGACCTTGACTTGACCTTGACTTGACCTTGACGTGACCTTGACTTGACCTTGACTTGACCTTGACTTGACCTTGACTTAACCTTGACTTAACCTTGACTTGACCCTGACTTGACCTTGACATGACCTTTACTTGACCTTGACTTGACCTTGACCTTGACCTTGACTTAACCTTGACTTAACCTTGACTTGACCCTGACTTGACCCTGACTTGACCTTGACTTGACCCTGACTTGACCTCGACATGACCTTTACTTGACCTTGACTTGACCTTAGCTTGACCTTGACATGACCTTGACATGACCTTGACTTGACCTTGACTTGACCTTGACTTGACCTTGACTTGACTTTGACTTGACCTTGACTTGACCTTGACGTGACCTTGACTTGACCTTGACTTGACCTTGACTTGACCTTGACTTAACCTTGACTTAACCTTGACTTGACCCTGACTTGACCTTGACATGACCTTTACTTGACCTTGACTTGACCTTGACTTAACCTTGACTTAACCTTGACTTGACCCTGACTTGACCCTGACTTGACCTTGACTTGACCCTGACTTGACCTGGACATGACCTTAACTTGACCTTGACTTGACCTTGACTTGACCTTGACTTGACCTTGACTTGACCTTGATTTGATTGACCTTGACTTGACCTTGACTTGACCTTGACTTGACCTTGACATGACCTTGACTTGACCTTGACTTGACCTTGACTTGACCTTGACTTGACCCTGACTTGACCTTGACTTAACCTTGACTTGACCTTGACTTGACCTTGACATGACCTTGACTTGACCTTGACTTGACCTTGACTTGACCTTGACTTTGACTTGACCTTGACTTAACCTTGACTTGACCCTGACTTGACCTTGACTTGATCTTGACTTGACCTTGACTTGACCTTAACTTGACCTTGACTTGACCTTGACTCAACCTTGACTTGACCTTGACCTGACCTTGAAATGACCTTGACCTTCACTTGACCTTGACACGACCTTGACATGACCTTGACTTGACCTTGACTTGACCTTGACTTGACCTTGACTTTACCTTGACTTGACCCTGACTTGACCTTGACTTGACCTTGACTTGACCTTGACTTGACCTTGACATGACCTTGACTTGACCTTGACTTGTCCTTGACATGACATTGACTTGACTTTGACTTGACATTGACTTGACCTTGACTTGACCTTGACATGACCTTGACATGACCCTGACTTGACCTTGACTTGACCTTGACTTGACCTTGACTTGACCTTCACTTGACCTTGACTTGACCTTGACCTTGACTTGACCTTGACATGACCTTGACATGACCTTGACTTGACCTTTACTTGACCCTGACTTGACCTTGACTTGACCTTGACTTAACCCTGACTAGACCTTGACATGACCTTTACTTGACCTTGACTTGACCCTGACTTGACCTTGACTTGACCTTGACTTGACCTTGACTTGACCTTGACTTGATCTTGACTTGACCTTGACTTGACCTTGACTTGACCTTGACTCAACCCTGACTTGACCTTGACTTAACCTTGACTTGACCTTGACTGACCTTGACATGACCTTGACTTGACCTTGACTTGACCTTGACTTGACCTTGACTTTGACTTGACCTTGACTTAACCTTGACTTGACCCTGACTTGACCTTGACATGACTTTTACTTGACCTTGACTTGACCTTGACTTGACCTTGACTTGACCTTGACATGACCTTGACTTGACCTTGACTTGACCTTGACTTGACCCTGACTTGACCTTGACTTAACCTTGACTTGACCTTGACTTTGACTTGAACTTGACTTAACCTTGACTTGACCCTGACTTGACCTTAACTTGACCTTGACTTGACCCTGACTTGACCTTGACTTGACCTTGACATGACCTTGACTTGACCTTGACTTGACCTTGACTTGACCTTGACTTGACCTTGACTTGACCTTGACTTGACCTTGACTTGACCTTGACTTGACCTTGACTTGACCTTGACTTGACCTTGACTTGACCTTGACTTGACCTTGACATGACCTTGACTTGACCTTGACTTGACCTTGACTTGACCTTGACTTGACCTTGACTTGACCTTGACTTGACCTTGACTTAACCTTGACTTGACCCTGACTTGACCTTGACATGACTTTTACTTGACCTTGACTTGACCTTGACATGACCTTGACATGACCTTGACTTGACCCTGACTTGACCTTGACTTGACCTTGACTTGACCTTGACTTGACCTTGACTTGACCTTGACTCGACCTTTACTCGACCTTGACTTGACCCTGACTTGACCTTGACTTGACCTTGACTTGACCTTGACTTGACCTTGACTTTGACTTGACCTTGACATGACCTTGACTTGACCTTGACTTGACCTTGACTTTGACTTGACCTTGACATGACCTTGACTTGACCTTGACTTGACCTTGACTTGACCTTGACTTGACCCTGACTTGACCTTGACTTAACCTTGACTTGACCTTGACTTGACCTTGACATGACCTTGACTTGACCTTGACTTGACCTTGACTTGACCTTGACTTGACCTTGACTTTGACTTGACCTTGACTTAACCTTGACTTGACCCTTACTTGACCTTGACATGACTTTTACTTGACCTTGACTTGACCTTGACTTGACCTTGACTTGACCTTGACTTGACCTTGACTTGACCTTGACTTGACCTTGACTTGACCTTGACTTGATCTTGACTTGACTTGACCTTAACTTGACCTTGACTTGACCTTGACTCAACCTTGACTTGACCTTGACTTGACCTTGACTTGACCCTGACTTGACCTTGACTTAACCTTGACTTGACCTTGACTTGACCTTGACATGACCTTGACTTGACCTTGACTTGACCTTGACTTGACCTTGACTTGACCTTGACTTTGACTTGACCTTGACTTAACCTTGACTTGACCCTTACTTGACCTTGACATGACCTTGACTTGACCTTGACTTGACCTTGACTTGACCCTGACTTGACCTTGACTTGACCTTGACTTGACCTTGACTTGACCTTGACATGACCTTGACTTGACCTTGACTTGTCCTTGACATGACCTTGACTTGACCTTGACTTGACCTTGACATGACCTTGACTTGACCCTGACTTGACCTTGACTTGACCTTGACTTGACCTTGACTTGACCTTGACATGACCTTGACATGACCTTGACTTGACGTTGACTTGACCCTGACTTGACATTGACATGACCTTTACTTGACCTTGACTTGACCTTGACTTGACCCTGACTTGACATTGACATGACCTTTACTTGACCTTGACCTGACCTTGAAATGACCTTGACCTTGACTTGACCTTGACTTGACCTTGACATGACCTTGACATGACCTTGACTTGACCTTTACTTGACCCTGACTTGACCTTGACTTGACCTTGACATGACCTTTACTTGACCTTGACTTGACCTTGACTTGACCCTGACTAGACCTTGACATGACCTTTACTTGACCTTGACTTGACCCTGACTTGACCTTGACTTGACCTTGACTTGACCTTGACTTGACCTTGACTTGATCTTGACTTGACCTTGACTTGACCTTGACTTGACCTTGACTCAACCTTGACTTGACCTTGACCTGACCTTGACATGACCTTGACCTTGACTTGACCTTGTCTTGACCTTGACATGACCTTGACATGACCTTGACTTGACGTTGACTTGACCCTGACTTGACATTGACATGACCTTTACTTGACCTTGACTTGACCCTGACTTGACATTGACATGACCTTTACTTGACCTTGACCTGACCTTGACATGACCTTGACCTTGACTTGACCTTGACTTGACCTTGACATGACCTTGACATGACCTTGACTTGACTTGACGTTGACTTGACCCTGACTTGACATTGACATGACCTTGACTTGACTTGACCCTGACTTGACCTTGACTTGACCTTGACTTGACCTTGACTTGACCTTGACTTGACCTTGACATGACCTTGACATGACCTTGACTTGACCTTGACTTGACCTTGACTTGACCCTGACTTGACCTTGACTTGACCTTGACTTGACCTTGACTTGACCTTGACTTGACCTTGACTTGACCTTGACTTGACCTTGACTTGACCTTCACTTGACCTTGACTTGACCTTGACTTGACCTTGACCTGACCTTGACTTGACCCTGACTTGACCTTGATATGACCTTTACTTGACCTTGACTTGACCTTGACTTGACCTTGACTTGACCTTGACTTAACCTTGACTTGACCTTGACTTGACCTTGACTTGATCTTGACTTGACCTTGACTTGACCTTGACCTGACCTTGACTTGACCTTGACTTGACCTTGACTTGACCTTGACTTGACCTTGACATGACCTTGACATGACCTTGACTTGACCTTGACTTGACCCTGACTTGACCTTGACTTGACCTTGACTTGACCTTGACATGACCTTGACTTGCCCTTGACTTGACCTTGACATGACCTTGGCTTGACCTTGACTTGACCTTGACATGACTTTGACATGACCTTGACTTGACCTTCACTTGACCTTGACTTGACCTTGACTTGACGTTGACTTGACCCTGACTTGACATTGACATGACCTTTACTTGACCTTGACTTGACCTTGACTTGACACTGACTTGACGTTGACATGACCTTTACTTGACCTTGACTTGACCTTGACTTGATCTTGACTTGCCCTTGACTTGACCTTGACTTGGCCTTGACTTGACCTTGACTTAACCTTGACTTGACCTTGACTTGACCTTGACTTGATCTTGACTTGACCTTGACTTGACCTTGACTTCACCTTGACTTGACCTTGACTCAACCTTGACTTGACCTTGACCTTGACTTGACCTTGGCTTGACCTTGACATGACCTTGACATGACCTTGACTTGACCTTGACTTGACCTTGACTTGACCTTGACTTGACCTTGACTTGACCTTCACTTGACCTTGACTTGACCTTGACTTGACCTTGACTTGACCTTGACTTGACCTTGACTTGACCTTGACTCAACCTTGACTTGACCTTGACTTGACCTTCACTTGACCTTGACTTGACCTTGACTTGTCCATGACTTGACCTTGACTTGACCTTGAGTTGATCTTGACTTGACCTTGACTTGACCTTGACTTGACCTTCACTTGACCTTGACTTGACCTTGACTTGACCTTGACTTGACCTTGACTTGACCTTGACTTGACCTTGACTCAACCTTGACTTGACCTTGACTTGACCTTCACTTGACCTTGACTTGACCTTGACTTGACCTTGACCTTGACCTTGACTTGACCTTGACATGACCTTGACTTGACCTTCACTTGACCTTGACTTGTCCATGACTTGACCTTGACTTGACCTTGAGTTGATCTTGACTTGACCTTGACTTGACCTTGACTTGACCTTCACTTGACCTTGACTTGACCTTGACTTGACCTTGACTTGACCTTGACTTGACCTTGACTTGACCTTGACTCAACCTTGACTTGACCTTGACTTGACCTTCACTTGACCTTGACTTGACCTTGACTTGACCTTGACCTTGACCTTGACTTGACCTTGACATGACCTTGACTTGACCTTCACTTGACCTTGACTTGACCTTGACTTGACCTTCACTTGACCTTGACTTGACCATGACTTGACCTTGACTTGACCTTTACTTGACCTTGACTTGACCTTGACTTGACCCTGACTTGACATTGACATGACCTTTACTTGACCTTGACTTGACCTTGACTTGATACTGACTTGACATTGACATGACCTTGACATGACCTTGACTTGACCTTCACTTGACCTTGACTTGACCTTGACTTGACCTTGACTTGACCTTCACTTGACCTTGACTTGACCATGACTTGACCTTGACTTGACCTTGACTTGATCTTGACTTGACCTTGACTTGACCTTGACTTGACCTTGACTCAACCTTGACTTGACCTTGACTTGACCTTGACCTGACCTTGACATGACCTTGACCTTGACATGACCTTGACTTGACCTTGACTTGATCTTGACTTGACCTTGACTTGACCTTGACTTGACCTTGACATGACCTTGTCATGACCTTGACTTGACCTTGACCTGACCCTGACTTGACCTTGACTTGATCTTGACTTGAGCTTGACTTGACCTTGACTTCACCTTGACTCAACCTTGACTTGACCTTGACCTGACCTTGACATGACCTTGACCTTGACTTGACCTTGACTTGACCTTCACTTGACCTTGACTTGACCTTGACGTGACCTTGACTTGACCTTGACTTGACCTTGACTTGACCTTGGCCTGACCTTGACATGACCTTGACCTTGACATGACCTTGACTTGACCTTGACTTGATCTTGACTTGACCTTGGCTTGACCTTGACATGACCTTGACATGACCTTGACTTGACCTTGACCTTGACTTGACCTTGACTTGACCTTGACATGACCTTGACTTGACCTTCACTTGACCTTGACTTGACCTTGACTTGACCTTCACTTGACCTTGACTTGACCTTGACTTGACCTTGACCTTGACCTTGACTTGACCTTGACATGACCTTGACTTGACCTTCACTTGACCTTGACTTGACCTTGACTTGACCTTCACTTGACCTTGACTTGACCATGACTTGACCTTGACTTGACCTTTACTTGACCTTGACTTGACCTTGACTTGACCCTGACTTGACATTGACATGACCTTTACTTGACCTTGACTTGACCTTGACTTGATACTGACTTGACATTGACATGACCTTTACTTGACCTTGACCTGACCTTGACATGACCTTGACCTTTACTTGACCTTGACTTGACCTTGACATGACCTTGACATGACCTTGACTTGACTTGACGTTGACTTGACCCTGACTTGACATTGACATGACCTTGACTTGACTTGACCCTGACTTGACCTTGACTTGACCTTGACTTGACCTTGACTTGACCTTGACTTGACCTTGACTTGACCTTGACTTGATCTTGACTTGACCTTGACTTGACCTTGACTTGACCTTGACTTGACCTTGACTCAACCTTGACTTGACCTTGACCTGACCTTGACCTGACCTTGACCTTGACTTGACCTTGACTTGACCTTGACATGACCTTGACATGACCTTGACTTGACCTTGACTTGACCTTGACTTGACCCTGACTTGACCTTGACTTGACCTTGACTTGACCTTGACTTGACCTTGACTTGACCTTGACTTGACCTTGACTTGACCTTGACTTGACCTTCACTTGACCTTGACTTGACCTTGACTTGACCTTGACCTGACCTTGACTTGACCCTGACTTGACCTTGATATGACCTTTACTTGACCTTGAGTTGACCTTGACTTGACCTTGACTTGACCTTGACTTAACCTTGACTTGACCTTGACTTGACCTTGACATGACCTTGACTTGACCTTGACTTGACCTTGACTTGACCTTCACTTGACCTAGACTTGACCTTGACTTGACCTTGACTTGACCTTGACTTGACCTTGACATGACCTTGACATGACCTTGACTTGACCTTGACTTGACCCTGACTTGACCTTGACTTGACCTTGACTTGACCTTGACATGACCTTGACTTGACCTTGATCTGACCTTGACTTGCCCTTGACATGACCTTGACATGACCTTGACTTGACCTTGACTTGACCTTGACATGACTTTGACATGACCTTGACTTGACCTTCACTTGACCTTGACTTGACGTTGACTTGACCCTGACTTGACATTGACATGACCTTTACTTGACCTTGACTTGACCTTGACTTGACCTTGACTTGACACTGACTTGACGTTGACATGACCTTTACTTGACCTTGACTTGATCTTGCTTGCCCTTGACTTGACCTTGACTTGGCCTTGACTTGACCTTGACTTAACCTTGACTTGACCTTGACTTGACCTTGACTTGATCTTGACTTGACCTTGACTTCACCTTGACTTGACCTTGACTCAACCTTGACTTGACCTTGACCTGGCCTTGACATGACCTTGACCTTGACTGGACCTTGGTTTGACCTTGACATGATCTTGACATGACCTTGACTTGACCTTGACTTGACCTTGACATGACCTTGACTTGACCTTCACTTGACCTTGACTTGACCTTGACTTGACCTTCACTTGACCTTGACTTGACCATGACTTGACCTTGACTTGACCTTGAGTTGATCTTGACCTTGACTTGACCTTCACTTGACCTTGACTTGACCTTGACTTGACCTTGACTTGACCTTGACTTGACCTTGACTCAACCTTGACTCAACCTTGACTTGACCTTGACTTGACCTTGACTTGACCTTGACTTGATCTTGACTTGACCTTGACTTGACCTTGACATGACCTTGACTTGACCTTCACTTGACCTTGACTTGACCTTGACTTGACCTTGACTTGACCTTCACTTGACCTTGACTTGACCATGACTTGACCTTGACTTGACCTTGACTTGATCTTGACTTGACCTTGACTTGACCTTGACTTGACCTTGACTCAACCTTGACTTGACCTTGACTTGACCTTGACCTGACCTTGACCTTGACATGACCTTGACTTGACCTTGACTTGATCTTGACTTGACCTTGACTTGACCTTGACATGACCTTGTCATGACCTTGACTTGACCTTGACCTGACCCTGACTTGACCTTGACTTGATCTTGACTTGAGCTTGACTTGACCTTGACTTCACCTTGACTCAACCTTGACTTGACCTTGACCTGACCTTGACATGACCTTGACCTTGACTTGACCTTGACTTGACCTTCACTTGACCTTGACTTGACCTTGACGTGACCTTGACTTGACCTTGACTTGACCTTGACTTGACCTTGGCCTGACCTTGACATGACCTTGACCTTGACATGACCTTGACTTGACCTTGACTTGATCTTGACTTGACCTTGGCTTGACCTTGACATGACCTTGACATGACCTTGACTTGACCTTGACTTGACCTTGACTTGACCTTGACCTTGACTTGACCTTGACTTGACCTTGACATGACCTTGACTTGACCTTCACTTGACCTTGACTTGACCTTGACTTGACCTTGACCTTGACCTTGACTTGACCTTGACTTGACCTTGAAATGACCTTGACTTGACCTTCACTTGACCTTGACTTGACCTTGACTTGACCTTCACTTGACCTTGACTTTACCATGACTTGACCTTGACTTGACCTTGACTTGACCTTGAGTTGATCTTGACTTGACCTTGACTTGACCTTCACTTGACCTTGACTTGACCTTGACGTGACTTTGACTTGACCTTGACTACACTTGACTTGACCTTGGCCTGACCTTGACATGACCTTGACCTTGACGTGACCTTGACTTGACCTTGACTTGATCTTGACTTGACCTTGACTTGACCTTGACATGACCTTGACTTGACCTTCACTTGACCTTGACTTGACCTTGACTTGACCTTGACTTGACCTTCACTTGACCTTGACTTGACCATGACTTGACCTTGACTTGACCTTGACTTGATCTTGACTTGACCTTGACTTGACCTTGACTTGACCTTGACTCAACCTTGACTTGACTTTGACTTGACCTTGACCTGACTTTGACATGACCTTGACCTTGACATGACCTTGACTTGACCTTGACTTGATCTTGACTAGACCTTGACTTGACCTTGACATGACCTTGTCATGACCTTGACTTGACCTTGACCTGACCCTGACTTGACCTTGACTTGATCTTGACTTGACCTTGACTTGACCTTGACTTGACCTTGACTCAACCATGACTTGACCTTGACCTGACCTTGACATGACCTTGACCTTGACTTGACCTTGACTTGACCTTGACATGACCTTGACATGACCTTGACTTGACCTTGACTTGACCTTGACTTGACCCTGACTTGACCTTGACTTGAACTTGAACTTGACTTGACCTTGACATGACCTTGACTTGACCTTGACTTGATCTTGAATTGACCTTGACATGACCTTGACATGACCTTGACTTGACCTTGACCTGACCTTGACTTGCCCTTGACTTGACCTTCACATGACCTTGACTTGACCTTGACATGACTTTGACTTGACCTTGACTTGACTTTGACTTGACCTTGACTTGACCTTGACTTGACCCTGACTTGACCTTGACATGACCTTTACTTGACCTTGACGTGACCTTGACTTGACCCTGACTTGACCTTGACATGACCTTTACTTGACCTTGACTTGACCTTGACTTGACCTTGACTTAACCTTGACTTGACCTTGACTTGACCTTGACTTGACCTTGACTCAACCTTGACTTGACCTTGACCTGACCTTGACATGACCTTGACCTTGACTTGACCTTGGCTTGACCTTGATCTTGACTTGCCCTTGACTTGACCTTGACTTGGCCTTGACTTGACCTTGACTTAACCTTGACTTGACCTTGACTTGACCTTGACTTGATCTTGACTTGACCTTGACTTGACCTTGACTTCACCTTGACTTGACCCTGACTCAACCTTGACTTGACCTTGACCTGACCTTGACATGACCTTGACCTTGACTTGACCTTGGCTTGACCTTGACATGACCTTGACATGACCTTGACTTGACCTTGACTTGACCTTGACTTGACCTTGACATGACATTGACTTGACCTTCACTTGACCTTGACTTGACCTTCACTTGACCTTGACTTGACCTTGACTTGACCTTCACTTGACCTTGACTTGACCATGACTTGACCTTGACTTGACCTTGAGTTGATCTTGACTTGACCTTGACTTGACCTTGACTTGACCTTCACTTGACCTTGACTTGACCTTGACTTGACCTTGACTTGACCTTGACTTGACCTTGACTTGACCTTGACTTGACCTTGACTTGACCTTGACTCAACCTTGACTTGACCTTGACTTGACCTTGACCTGACCTTGACATGACCTTGACCTTGACATGACCTTGACTTGACCTTGACTTGATCTTGACTTGACCTTGACTTGACCTTGACATGACCTTGACTTGACCTTCACTTGACCTTGACTTGACCTTGACTTGACCTTGACTTGACCTTCACTTGACCTTGACTTGACCATGACTTGACCTTGACTTGACCTTGACTTGATCTTGACTTGACCTTGACTTGACCTTGACTTGACCTTGACTCAACCTTGACTTGACCTTGACTTGACCTTGACCTGACCTTGACATGACCTTGACCTTGACATGACCTTGACTTGACCTTGACTTGATCTTGACTTGACCTTGACTTGACCTTGACTTGACCTTGACTTGACCTTGACTTCACCTTGACTTGACCCTGACTCAACCTTGACTTGACCTTGACCTGACCTTGACATGACCTTGACTTGACCTTGACCTGACCTTGACTTGCCCTTGACTTGACCTTCACATGACCTTGACTTGACCTTGACATGACTTTGACTTGACCTTGACTTGACTTTGACTTGACCATGACTTGACCTTGACTTGACCTTGACTTGATCTTGACTTGACCTTGACTTGACCTTGACTTGACCTTGACTCAACCTTGACTTGACCTTGACTTGACCTTGACCTGACCTTGACATGACCTTGACCTTGACATGACCTTGACTTGACCTTGACTTGATCTTGACTTGACCTTGACTTGACCTTGACTTGACCTTGACTTGACCTTGACTTCACCTTGACTTGACCCTGACTCAACCTTGACTTGACCTTGACCTGACCTTGACATGACCTTGACTTGACCTTGACCTGACCTTGACTTGCCCTTGACTTGACCTTCACATGACCTTGACTTGACCTTGACATGACTTTGACTTGACCTTGACTTGACTTTGACTTGACCTTGACTTGACCTTGACTTGACCCTGACTTGACCTTGACATGACCTTTCTTGACCTTGACGTGACCTTGACTTGACCCTGACTTGACCTTGACATGACCTTTACTTGACCTTGACTTGACCTTGACTTGACCTTGACTTAACCTTGACTTGACCTTGACTTGACCTTGACTTGACCTTGACTCAACCTTGACTTGACCTTGACCTGACCTTGACATGACCTTGACCTTGACTTGACCTTGGCTTGACCTTGATCTTGACTTGCCCTTGACTTGACCTTGACTTGGCCTTGACTTGACCTTGACTTAACCTTGACTTGACCTTGACTTGACCTTGACTTGATCTTGACTTGACCTTGACTTGACCTTGACTTCACCTTGACTTGACCCTGACTCAACCTTGACTTGACCTTGACCTGACCTTGACATGACCTTGACCTTGACTTGACCTTGGCTTGACCTTGACATGACCTTGACATGACCTTGACTTGACCTTGACTTGACCTTGACTTGACCTTGACCTTGACTTGACCTTGACTTGACCTTGACATGACATTGACTTGACCTTCACTTGACCTTGACTTGACCTTCACTTGACCTTGACTTGACCTTGACTTGACCTTCACTTGACCTTGACTTGACCATGACTTGACCTTGACTTGACCTTGAGTTGATCTTGACTTGACCTTGACTTGACCTTGACTTGACCTTCACTTGACCTTGACTTGACCTTGACTTGACCTTGACTTGACCTTGACTTGACCTTGACTTGACCTTGACTTGACCTTGACTTGACCTTGACTTGACCTTGACTCAACCTTGACTTGACCTTGACTTGACCTTGACCTGACCTTGACATGACCTTGACCTTGACATGACCTTGACTTGACCTTGACTTGATCTTGACTTGACCTTGACTTGACCTTGACATGACCTTGACTTGACCTTCACTTGACCTTGACTTGACCTTGACTTGACCTTGACTTGACCTTCACTTGACCTTGACTTGACCTTGACTTGACCTTCACTTGACCTTGACTTGACCATGACTTGACCTTGACTTGACCTTGAGTTGATCTTGACTTGACCTTGACTTGACCTTGACTTGACCTTCACTTGACCTTGACTTGACCTTGACTTGACCTTGACTCAACCTTGACTTGACCTTGACTTGACCTTGACCTGACCTTGACATGACCTTGACCTTGACATGACCTTGACTTGACCTTGACTTGATCTTGACTTGACCTTGACTTGACCTTGACATGACCTTGTCATGACCTTGATTTGACCTTGACCTGACCCTGACTTGACCTTGACTTGATCTTGACTTCAGCTTGACTTGACCTTGACTTGACCTTGACTCAACCTTGACTTGACCTTGACCTGACCTTGACATGACCTTGACCTTGACTTGACCTTGACTTGACCTTGACATGACCTTGACATGACCTTGACTTGATCTTGACTTGACCTTGACTTGACCTTGACTTCACGTTGACTTGACCTTGACTCAACCTTGACTTGACCTTGACATGACCTTGACCTTGGCTTGACCTTGGCTTGACCTTGACATGACCTTGACATGACCTTGACTTGACCTTGGCTTGACCTTGACTTGACATTGACATTGACTTGACCTTGACTTGACCTTGACATGACCTTGACTTGACCTTCACTTGACCTTGACTTGACCTTGACTTGACCTTCACTTGACCTTGACTTGACCTTGACCTTGACTTGACCTTGACTTGACCTTGACATGACCTTGACTTGACCTTCACTTGACCTTGACTTGACCTTGACTTGACCTTCACTTGACCTTGACTTGACCATGACTTGACCTTGACTTGACCTTGAGTTGATCTTGACTTGACCTTGACTTGACCTTGACTTGACCTTGACTTGACCTTCACTTGACCTTGACTTGACCTTGACGTGACCTTGACTTGACCTTGACTTGACCTTGACTTGACCTTGACTCAACCTTGACTCAACCTTGACTTGACCTTGACTTGACCTTGGCCTGACCTTGACATGACCTTGACCTTGACATGACCTTGACTTGACCTTGACTTGATCTTGACTTGACCTTGACTTGACATGACCTTGACTTGACCTTCACTTGACCTTGACTTGACCTTGACTTGACCTTGACTTGACCTTGACTTGACCTTCACTTGACCTTGACTTAACCATGACTTGACCTTGACTTGACCTTGACTTGATCTTGACTTGACCTTGACTTGACCTTGACTTAACCTTGACTCAACCTTGACTTGACCTTGACTTGACCTTGACCTGACCTTGACATGACCTTGACCTTGACATGACATTGTCATGACCTTGACTTGACCTTGACCTGACCCTGACTTGACCTTGACTTGATCTTGACTTGACCTTGACTTGACCTTGACTTGACCTTGACTCAACCTTGACTTGACCTTGACCTGACCTTGACATGACCTTGACCTTGACTTGACCTTGACTTGACCTTGACATGACCTTGACATGACCTTGACTTGACCTTGACTTGACCTTGACTTGACCCTGACTTGACCTTGACTTGAACTTGAACTTGACTTGACCTTGACATGACCTTGACTTGACCTTGACTTGATCTTGAATTGACCTTGACTTGACCTTGACATGACCTTGACATGACCTTGACTTGACCTTGACCTGACCTTGACTTGCCCTTGACTTGACCTTGACATGACTTTGACTTGACCTTGACTTGACCTTGACTTGATCTTGACTTGACCCTGACTTGACCTTGACATGACCTTTACTTGACCTTGACGTGACCTTGACTTGACCCTGACTTGACCTTGACATGACCTTTACTTGACCTTGACTTGACCTTGACTTGACCTTGACTTGACCTTGACTCAACCTTGACTTGACCTTGACCTGACCTTGACATGACCTTGACCTTGACTTGACCTTGACCTGACCCTGACTTGACCTTGACTTGATCTTGACTTGACCTTGACTTGACCTTGACTTGACCTTGACTCAACCTTGACTTGACCTTGACTCAACCTTGACTTGACCTTGACCTGACCTTGACATGACCTTGACCTTGACATGACCTTGACTTGACCTTGACTTGATCTTGACTTGACCTTGACTTGACCTTGACATGACCTTGACTTGACCTTCACTTGACCTTGACTTGACCTTGACTTGACCTTGACTTGACCTTCACTTGACCTTGACTTGACCATGACTTGACCTTGACTTGACCTTGACTTGATCTTGACTTGACCTTGACTTGACCTTGACTTGACCTTGACTCAACCTTGACTTGACCTTGACTTGACCTTGACCTGACCTTGACATGACCTTGACCTTGACATGACCTTGACTTGACCTTGACTTGATCTTGACTTGACCTTGACTTGACCTTGACTTGACCTTGACTTCACCTTGACTTGACCCTGACTCAACCTTGACTTGACCTTGACCTGACCTTGACATGACCTTGACTTGACCTTGACCTGACCTTGACTTGCCCTTGACTTGACCTTCACATGACCTTGACTTGACCTTGACATGACTTTGACTTGACCTTGACTTGACTTTGACTTGACCTTGACTTGACCTTGACTTGACCCTGACTTGACCTTGACATGACCTTTACTTGACCTTGACGTGACCTTGACTTGACCCTGACTTGACCTTGACATGACCTTTACTTGACCTTGACTTGACCTTGACTTGACCTTGACTTAACCTTGACTTGACCTTGACTTGACCTTGACTTGACCTTGACTCAACCTTGACTTGACCTTGACCTGACCTTGACATGACCTTGACCTTGACTTGACCTTGGCTTGACCTTGATCTTGACTTGCCCTTGACTTGACCTTGACTTGGCCTTGACTTGACCTTGACTTAACCTTGACTTGACCTTGACTTGACCTTGACTTGATCTTGACTTGACCTTGACTTGACCTTGACTTCACCTTGACTTGACCCTGACTCAACCTTGACTTGACCTTGACCTGACCTTGACATGACCTTGACCTTGACTTGACCTTGGCTTGACCTTGACATGACCTTGACATGACCTTGACTTGACCTTGACTTGACCTTGACTTGACCTTGACCTTGACTTGACCTTGACTTGACCTTGACATGACATTGACTTGACCTTCACTTGACCTTGACTTGACCTTCACTTGACCTTGACTTGACCTTGACTTGACCTTCACTTGACCTTGACTTGACCATGACTTGACCTTGACTTGACCTTGAGTTGATCTTGACTTGACCTTGACTTGACCTTGACTTGACCTTCACTTGACCTTGACTTGACCTTGACTTGACCTTGACTTGACCTTGACTTGACCTTGACTTGACCTTGACTTGACCTTGACTCAACCTTGACTTGACCTTGACTTGACCTTGACCTGACCTTGACATGACCTTGACCTTGACATGACCTTGACTTGACCTTGACTTGATCTTGACTTGACCTTGACTTGACCTTGACATGACCTTGACTTGACCTTCACTTGACCTTGACTTGACCTTGACTTGACCTTGACTTGACCTTCACTTGACCTTGACTTGACCATGACTTGACCTTGACTTGACCTTGACTTGATCTTGACTTGACCTTGACTTGACCTTGACTTGACCTTGACTCAACCTTGACTTGACCTTGACTTGACCTTGACCTGACCTTGACATGACCTTGACCTTGACATGACCTTGACTTGACCTTGACTTGATCTTGACTTGACCTTGACTTGACCTTGACATGACCTTGTCATGACCTTGATTTGACCTTGACCTGACCCTGACTTGACCTTGACTTGATCTTGACTTCAGCTTGACTTGACCTTGACTTGACCTTGACTCAACCTTGACTTGACCTTGACCTGACCTTGACATGACCTTGACCTTGACCTGACCTTGACTTGACCTTGACATGACCTTGACATGACCTTGACTTGATCTTGACTTGACCTTGACTTGACCTTGACTTCACCTTGACTTGACCTTGACTCAACCTTGACTTGACCTTGACATGACCTTGACCTTGACTTGACCTTGGCTTGACCTTGACATGACCTTGACATGACCTTGACTTGACCTTGGCTTGACCTTGACTTGACCTTGACCTTGACTTGACCTTGACTTGACCTTGACATGACCTTGACTTGACCTTCACTTGACCTTGACTTGACCTTGACTTGACCTTCACTTGACCTTGACTTGACCTTGACCTTGACTTGACCTTGACTTGACCTTGACATGACCTTGACTTGACCTTCACTTGACCTTGACTTGACCTTGACTTGACCTTCACTTGACCTTGACTTGACCATGACTTGACCTTGACTTGACCTTGAGTTGATCTTGACTTGACCTTGACTTGACCTTGACTTGACCTTGACTTGACCTTCACTTGACCTTGACTTGACCTTGACGTGACCTTGACTTGACCTTGACTTGACCTTGACTTGACCTTGACTCAACCTTGACTCAACCTTGACTTGACCTTGACTTGACCTTGGCCTGACCTTGACATGACCTTGACCTTGACATGACCTTGACTTGACCTTGACTTGATCTTGACTTGACCTTGACTTGACATGACCTTGACTTGACCTTCACTTGACCTTGACTTGACCTTGACTTGACCTTGACTTGACCTTGACTTGACCTTCACTTGACCTTGACTTAACCATGACTTGACCTTGACTTGACCTTGACTTGATCTTGACTTGACCTTGACTTGACCTTGACTTAACCTTGACTCAACCTTGACTTGACCTTGACTTGACCTTGACCTGACCTTGACATGACCTTGACCTTGACATGACATTGTCATGACCTTGACTTGACCTTGACCTGACCCTGACTTGACCTTGACTTGATCTTGACTTGACCTTGACTTGACCTTGACTTGACCTTGACTCAACCTTGACTTGACCTTGACCTGACCTTGACATGACCTTGACCTTGACTTGACCTTGACTTGACCTTGACATGACCTTGACATGACCTTGACTTGACCTTGACTTGACCTTGACTTGACCCTGACTTGACCTTGACTTGAACTTGAACTTGACTTGACCTTGACATGACCTTGACTTGACCTTGACTTGATCTTGAATTGACCTTGACTTGACCTTGACATGACCTTGACATGACCTTGACTTGACCTTGACCTGACCTTGACTTGCCCTTGACTTGACCTTGACATGACCTTGACTTGACCTTGACATGACTTTGACTTGACCTTGACTTGACCTTGACTTGATCTTGACTTGACCTCTACTTGACCTTGACTTGACCCTGACTTGACCTTGACATGACCTTTACTTGACCTTGACGTGACCTTGACTTGACCCTGACTTGACCTTGACATGACCTTTACTTGACCTTGACTTGACCTTGACTTGACCTTGACTTGACCTTGACTTGACCTTGACTCAACCTTGACTTGACCTTGACCTGACCTTGACATGACCTTGACCTTGACTTGACCTTGGCTTGACCTTGGCTTGACCTTGACATGACCTTGACATGACCTTGACTTGACCTTGACTTGACCTTGACTTGATCTTGACTTGACCTTGACTTGACCTTCACTTGACCTTGACTTGACCTTGACTTGACCTTGACTTGACCTTTACTTGACCTTGACTTGACCTTGACATGACCTTGACTTGACCTTGCCTTGACCTTGACTTGACCTTGACTTGACCTTGACTTGACCTTGACTTGACCTTGGCTTGCCCTTGACATGATCTTGACATGACCTTGACTTGACCTTGACTTGACCTTAGCTTGACCTTGACATGACCTTGACATGACCTTGACTTGACCTTGACTTGAACCTGACTTGACCTTGACTTGACCTTGACTTGACCTTGACTTGACCTTGACATGACCTTGACTTGACCTTGAATTGACCTTGACTTGACCTTGACTTGACCTTGACTTGACCTTCACTTGACCTTGACTTGACCTTGACCTTGACTTAACCTTGACTTAACCTTGACTTGACCCTGAATGACCTTGACATGACCTTTACTTGACCTTGACTTGACCTTGACTTGACCTTGACTTGACCTTGACTTGACCTTGATTTGATCTTGACTTGTCCTTGACTTGACCTTGACTTGACCTTGACCTGACCTTGACATGACCTTGACCTTGACATGACCTTGACTTGACCTTCACTTGACCTTGACTTGACCTTGACTTGACCTTGACTTGACCTTGGCTTGACCATGACATGACCTTGACTTGACCTTGACTTGACCCTGACTTGACCTTGACTTGACCTTAACTTGACCTTGACTTGACCTTGACTTGACCTTGACTTGACCTTGACTTGACCTTGACTCGACCTTGACATGACCTCGACATGACCTTGACTTGACCTTGACTTGACCTTGACTTGACCTTGACTTGACCCTGACTTGACCTTGACTTGACCTTGACTTGACCTTGACTTGACCTTGACTTGACCTTGACTTGACCTTGACATGACCTTGACTTGACCTTGACTTGACCCTGACTTGACCTTGACTTAACCTTGACTTGACCTTGACTTGACCTTGACATGACCTTGACTTGACCTTGACTTGACCTTGACTTAACCTTGACTTGACCCTGACTTGACCTTGACATGACTTTTACTTGACCTTGACTTGACTTTGACTTGACCTTGACTTGACCTTGACTTGACCTTGACTTGATCTTGACTTGACCTTGACTTGACCTTGACTTGACCTTGACTTGACCTTGACTCAACCTTGACTTGACCTTGACTTGACCTTGACCTGACCTTGACATGACCTTGACTTGACCTTGACTTGATTTTGACTTGACCTTGACTTGACCTTGACATGACCTTGTCATGACCTTGACTTGACCTTGACTCAACCTTGACCTGACCTTGACATGACCTTGACATGACCTTGACTTGACCTTGACTTGACCTTGACATGACCTTGACTTGATCTTGACTTGACCTTGACTTGACCTTGACTTCACCTTGACTTGACCTTGACTCAACCTTGACTTGACCTTGACCTGACCTTGACATGACCTTGACCTTGAATTGACCTTGACTTGACCTTGACTTGACCTTGACTTGACCTTGACATGACCTTGACTTGACCTTCACTTGACCTTGACTTGACCTTGACTTGACCTTCACTTGACCTTGACTTGACCTTGACTTGACCTTGACCTTGACTTGACCTTGACTTGACCTTGACATGACCTTGACTTGACCTTCACTTGACCTTGGCTTGACCTTGACTTGACCTTCACTTGACCTTGACTTGACCATGACTTGACCTTGACTTGACCTTGAGTTGATCTTGATTTGACCTTGACTTGACCTTGACTTGACCTTCACTTGACCTTGATTTGACCTTGACTTGACCTTGACTTGACCTTGACTCAACCTTGACTTGACCTTGACTTGACCTTGGCCTGACCTTGACATGACCTTGACCTTGACATGACCTTGACTTGACCTTGACTTGATCTTGACTTGACCTTGACTTGACATGACCTTGACTTGACCTTCACTTGACCTTGACTTGACCTTGACTTGACCTTGACTTGACCTTCACTTGACCTTGACTTGACCATGACTTGACCTTGACTTGACCTTGACTTGATCTTGACTTGACCTTGACTTGACCTTGACTTGACCTTGACTTGACCTTGACTCAACTTTGACTTGACCTTGACTTGACCTTGACCTGACCTTGACATGACCTTGACCTTGACATGACCTTGACTTGACCTTGACTTGATCTTGACTTGACCTTGACTTGACCTTGACATGACCTTGTCATGACCTTGACTTGACCTTGACCTGACCCTGACTTGACCTTGACTTGATCTTGACTTGACCTTGACTTGACCTTGACTTGACCTTGACTCAACCTTGACTTGACCTTGACCTGACCTTGACATGACCTTGACCTTGACTTTACCTTGACTTGACCTTGACATGACCTTGACATGACCTTGACTTGACCTTGACTTGACCTTGACTTGACCCTGACTTGACCTTGACTTGAACTTGAACTTGACTTGACCTTGACATGACCTTGACTTGACCTTGACTTGATCTTGAATTGACCTTGACTTGACCTTGACATGACCTTGACATGACCTTGACTTGACCTTGACCTGACCTTGACTTGACCTTGACCTTGACTTGACCTTGACTTGACCTTGACATGACCTTGACTTGACCTTCACTTGACCTTGACTTGACCTTGACTTGACCTTCACTTGACCTTGACTTGACCTTGACTTGACCTTGACATGACCTTGACTTGACCTTCACTTGACCTTGACTTGACCTTGACTTGACCTTCACTTGACCTTGACTTGACCATGACTTGACCTTGACTTGACCTTGAGTTGATCTTGATTTGACCGTGACTTGACCTTGACTTGACCTTCACTTGACCTTGACTTGACCTTGACGTGACCTTGACTTGACCTTGACTTGACCTTGACTTGACCTTGACTTGACCTTGACTCAACCTTGACTTGACCTTAACTTGACCTTGGCCTGACCTTGACATGACTTGACCTTGACATGACCTTGACTTGACCTTGACTTGACCTTGACATGACCTTGACTTGACCTTGACTTGACCTTGACTTGACCTTGACCTTGACTTGACCTTGACTTGACCTTGACTTGACCTTCACATGACCTTGAATTGACCTTCACTTGACCTTGACTTGACCTTGACTTGACCTTCACTTGACCTTGACTTGACCTTGACTTGACCTTGACCTGACCCTGACTTGACCTTGACTTGATCTTGACTTGAGCTTGACTTGACCTTGACTTGACCTTGACTTGACCTTGACTCAACCTTGACTTGACCTTGACCTGACCTTGACCTGACCTTGACATGACCTTGACCTGACCTTGACATGACCTTGACTTGACCTTGACTTGACCTTGACTTGACCTTGACTTGACCCTGACTTGACCTTGACTTGAACTTGAACTTGACTTGACCTTGACCTGACCTTGACTTGACCTTGACTTGATCTTGAATTGACCTTGACTTGACCTTGACATGACCTTGACATGACCTTGACTTGACCTTGACCTGACCTTGACTTGACCTTGACCTTGACTTGACCTTGACTTGACCTTGACATGACCTTGACTTGACCTTCACTTGACCTTGACTTGACCTTCACTTGACCTTGACTTGACCTTGACTTGACCTTGACCTTGACTTGACCTTGACTTGACCTTGACATGACCTTGACTTGACCTTCACTTGACCTTGACTTGACCTTGACTTAACCTTCACTTGACCTTGACTTGACCATGACTTGACCTTGACTTGACCTTGAGTTGATCTTGATTTGACCTTGACTTGACCTTGACTTGACCTTCACTTGACCTTGACTTGACCTTGACGTGACCTTGACTTGACCTTGACTTGACCTTGACTTGACCTTGACTTGACCTTGACTCAACCTTGACTTGACCTTGACTTGACCTTGACCTGACCTTGACATGACCTTGACCTTGACTTGACCTTGGCTTGACCTTGACATGACCTTGACATGACCTTGACTTGACCTTGACTTGACCTTGACTTGACCTTGACCTTGACTTGACCTTGACTTGACCTTGACATGACCTTGACTTGACCTTCACTTGACCTTGACTTGACCTTGACTTGACCTTCACTTGACCTTGAGTTGATCTTGATTTGACCTTGACTTGACCTTGACTTGACCTTCACTTGACCTTGCTTTGACCTTGACGTGACCTTGACTTGACCTTCACTTGACCTTGACTTGACCTTGACGTGACCTTGACTTGACGTGACCTTGACTTGACCTTGACTTGAGCTTGACTTGACCTTGACTTGACCTTGACTCAACCTTGACTTGACCTTGACTTGACCTTGGCCTGACCTTGACATGACCTTGACCTTGACATGACCTTGACTTGACCTTGACTTGATCTTGACTTGACCTTGACCTGACCTTGACATGACCTAGACCTTGACTTGACCTTGGCTTGACCTTGACATGACCTTGACATGACCTTGACTTGACCTTGACTTGACCTTGACTTGACCTTGACATGACCTTGACTTGACCTTCACTTGACCTTGACTTGACCTTGACTTGACCTTCACTTGACCTTGACTTGACCTTGACTTGACCTTGACCTTGACTTGACCTTGACATGACCTTGACTTGACCTTCACTTGACCTTGACTTGACCTTGACTTGACCTTCACTTGACCTTGACTTGACCATGACTTGACCTTGACTTGACCTTGACTTGACCTTGAGTTGATCTTGATTTGACCTTGACTTGACCTTGACTTGACCTTCACTTGACCTTGACTTGACCTTGACGTGACCTTGACTTGACTTTGACTTGACCTTGACTTGACCTTGACTCAACCTTGACTTGACCTTGACTTGATCTTGGCCTGACCTTGACATGACCTTGACCTTGACATGACCTTGACTTGACCTTGACTTGATCTTGACTTGACCTTGACTTGACCTTGACATGACCTTGACTTGACCTTCACTTGACCTTGACTTGACCTTGACTTGACTTTGACTTGACCTTCACTTGACCTTGACTTGACCATGACTTGACCTTGACTTGACCTTGACTTGATCTTGACTTGACCTTGACTCAACCTTGACTTGACCATGACTTGACCTTGACCTGACCTTGACATGACCTTGACCTTGACATGACCTTGACTTGACCTTGACTTGATCTTGACTTGACCTTGACTTGACCTTGACATGACCTTGTCATGACCTTGACTTGACCTTGACTTGATCTTGACCTTGACTTTACCTTGACTTGACCTTGACATGACCTTGACATGACCTTGACTTGACCTTGACTTGACCTTGACTTGACCCTGACTTGACCTTGACTTGAACTTGAACTTGAACTTGACTTGACCTTGACATGACCTTGACTTGACTTGATCTTGAATTGACCTTGACTTGACCTTGACATGACCTTGACATGACCTTGACTTGACCTTGACCTGACCTTGACTTGCCCTTGACTTGACCTTGAAATGACCTTGACTTGACCTTGACATGACTTTGACTTGACCTTGACTTGACCTTGACTTGACCTTGACTTGACCTTGACTTGACCCTGACTTGACCTTGACATGACCTTTACTTGACCTTGACGTGACCTTGACTTGACCCTGACTTGACCTTGACATGACCTTTACTTGACCTTGACTTGACCTTGACCTTGACTTGACCTTGACTTAACCTTGACTTGACCTTGACTTGACCTTGACTTGACCTTGACTCAACCTTGACTTGACCTTGACCTGACCTTGACATGACCTTGACTTGACCTTGGCTTGACCTTGACATGACCTTGACATGACCCTGACTTGACCTTGACTTGACCTTGACTTGACCTTGACTTGACCTTCACTTGACCTTGACTTGACCTTTACTTGACCTTGACTTGACCTTGACATGACCTTGACTTGACCTTGACTTGACCTTGACTTGACCTTGACTTGACCTTGGCTTGACCTTGACATGATCTTGACATGACCTTGACTTGACCTTGACTTGACCTTGACTTGACCTTAGCTTGACCTTGACATGACCTTGACATGACCTTGACTTGACCTTGACGTGACCCTGACTTGACCTTGACTTGACCTTGACTTGACCTTGACTTGACCTTGACTTGACCTTGACTTGACCTTGACATGACCTTGACTTGACCTTGAATTGACCTTGACTTGACCTTGACTTGACCTTGACTTGACCTTCACTTGACCTTGACTTGACCTTGACTTGACCTTGACCTTGACTTAACCTTGACTTAACCTTGACTTGACCCTGACTTGACCTTGACATGACCTTTACTTGACCTTGACTTGACCTTGACTTGACCTTGACTTGACCTTGACTTGACCTTGATTTGATCTTGACTTGTCCTTGACTTGACCTTGAATCAACCTTGACTTGACCTTGACCTGACCTTGACATGACCTTGACCTTGACCTTGACATGACCTTGACTTGACCTTCACTTGACCTTGACTTGACCTTGACTTGACCTTGACTTGACCTTGGCTTGACCTTGACATGACCTTGACTTGACCTTGACTTGACCTTCACTTGACCTTGACTTGACCTTTACTTGACCTTGACTTGACCTTGACTTGACCTTCACTTGACCTTGACTTGACCTTGACTTGACCTTGACCTTGACTTGACCTTGACATGACCTTGACTTGACCTTCACTTGACCTTGACTTGACCTTGACTTGACCTTCACTTGACCTTGACTTGACCATGACTTGACCTTGACTTGACCTTGACTTGACCTTGAGTTGATCTTGATTTGACCTTGACGTGACCTTGACTTGACCCTGACTTGACCTTGACATGACTTTTACTTGACCTTGACTTGATCTTGACTTAACCTTCACTTGACCTTGACTTGACCATGACTTGACCTTGACTTGACCTTGAGTTGATCTTGATTTGACCTTGACTTGACCTTGACTTGACCTTCACTTGACCTTGACTTGACCTTGACGTGACCTTGACTTGACCTTGACTTGACCTTGACTTGACCTTGACTTGACCTTGACTCAACCTTGACTTGACCTTGACTTGACCTTGACCTGACCTTGACATGACCTTGACCTTGACTTGACCTTGGCTTGACCTTGACATGACCTTGACATGACCTTGACTTGACCTTGACTTGACCTTGACTTGACCTTGACCTTGACTTGACCTTGACTTGACCTTGACATGACCTTGACTTGACCTTCACTTGACCTTGACTTGACCTTGACTTGACCTTCACTTGACCTTGAGTTGATCTTGATTTGACCTTGACTTGACCTTGACTTGACCTTCACTTGACCTTGCTTTGACCTTGACGTGACCTTGACTTGACCTTCACTTGACCTTGACTTGACCTTGACGTGACCTTGACTTGACCTTGACTTGAGCTTGACTTGACCTTGACTTGACCTTGACTCAACCTTGACTTGACCTTGACTTGACCTTGGCCTGACCTTGACATGACCTTGACCTTGACATGACCTTGACTTGACCTTGACTTGATCTTGACTTGACCTTGACCTGACCTTGACATGACCTAGACCTTGACTTGACCTTGGCTTGACCTTGACATGACCTTGACATGACCTTGACTTGACCTTGACTTGACCTTGACTTGACCTTGACATGACCTTGACTTGACCTTCACTTGACCTTGACTTGACCTTGACTTGACCTTCACTTGACCTTGACTTGACCTTGACTTGACCTTGACCTTGACTTGACCTTGACATGACCTTGACTTGACCTTCACTTGACCTTGACTTGACCTTGACTTGACCTTCACTTGACCTTGACTTGACCATGACTTGACCTTGACTTGACCTTGACTTGACCTTGAGTTGATCTTGATTTGACCTTGACTTGACCTTGACTTGACCTTCACTTGACCTTGACTTGACCTTGACGTGACCTTGACTTGACCTTGACTTGACCTTGACTTGACCTTGACTCAACCTTGACTTGACCTTGACTTGATCTTGGCCTGACCTTGACATGACCTTGACCTTGACATGACCTTGACTTGACCTTGACTTGATCTTGACTTGACCTTGACTTGACCTTGACATGACCTTGACTTGACCTTCACTTGACCTTGACTTGACCTTGACTTGACTTTGACTTGACCTTCACTTGACCTTGACTTGACCATGACTTGACCTTGACTTGACCTTGACTTGATCTTGACTTGACCTTGACTTGACCTTGACTCAACCTTGACTTGACCATGACTTGACCTTGACCTGACCTTGACATGACCTTGACCTTGACATGACCTTGACTTGACCTTGACTTGATCTTGACTTGACCTTGACTTGACCTTGACATGACCTTGTCATGACCTTGACTTGACCTTGACCTGACCCTGACTTGACCTTGACTTGATCTTGACTTGACCTTGACTTGACCTTGACTTGACCTTGACTCAACCTTGACTTCACCTTGACCTGACCTTGACATGACCTTGACCTTGACTTTACCTTGACTTGACCTTGACATGACCTTGACATGACCTTGACTTGACCTTGACTTGACCTTGACTTGACCCTGACTTGACCTTGACTTGAACTTGAACTTGAACTTGACTTGACCTTGACATGACCTTGACTTGACTTGATCTTGAATTGACCTTGACTTGACCTTGACATGACCTTGACATGACCTTGACTTGAAATTGACCTGACCTTGACTTGCCCTTGACTTGACCTTGAAATGACCTTGACTTGACCTTGACATGACTTTGACTTGACCTTGACTTGACCTTGACTTGACCTTGACTTGACCTTGACTTGACCCTGACTTGACCTTGACATGACCTTTACTTGACCTTGACGTGACCTTGACTTGACCCTGACTTGACCTTGACATGACCTTTACTTGACCTTGACTTGACCTTGACCTTGACTTGACCTTGACTTAACCTTGACTTGACCTTGACTTGACCTTGACTTGACCTTGACTCAACCTTGACTTGACCTTGACCTGACCTTGACATGACCTTGACTTGACCTTGGCTTGACCTTGGCTTGACCTTGACATGACCTTGACATGACCCTGACTTGACCTTGACTTGACCTTGACTTGACCTTGACTTGACCTTCACTTGACCTTGACTTGACCTTTACTTGACCTTGACTTGACCTTGACATGACCTTGACTTGACCTTGACTTGACCTTGACTTGACCTTGACTTGACCTTGGCTTGACCTTGACATGATCTTGACATGACCTTGACTTGACCTTGACTTGACCTTGACTTGACCTTAGCTTGACCTTGACATGACCTTGACATGACCTTGACTTGACCTTGACGTGACCCTGACTTGACCTTGACTTGACCTTGACTTGACCTTGACTTGACCTTGACTTGACCTTGACTTGACCTTGACATGACCTTGACTTGACCTTGAATTGACCTTGACTTGACCTTGACTTGACCTTGACTTGACCTTCACTTGACCTTGACTTGACCTTGACTTGACCTTGACCTTGACTTAACCTTGACTTAACCTTGACTTGACCCTGACTTGACCTTGACATGACCTTTACTTGACCTTGACTTGACCTTGACTTGACCTTGACTTGACCTTGATTTGATCTTGACTTGTCCTTGACTTGACCTTGAATCAACCTTGACTTGACCTTGACCTGACCTTGACATGACCTTGACCTTGACCTTGACATGACCTTGACTTGACCTTCACTTGACCTTGACTTGACCTTGACTTGACCTTGACTTGACCTTGGCTTGACCTTGACATGACCTTGACTTGACCTTGACTTGACCCTGACTTGACCTTGACTTGACCTTAACTTGACCTTGACTTGACCTTGACATGACCTTGACTTGACCTTGACTTGACCTTGACTTGACCTTGACTTGACCTTGACTTGACCTTGACTTGACCTTGACATGACCTTGACATGACCTTGACTTGACCTTGACTTGACCTTGACTTGACCCTGACTTGACCTTGACTTGACCTTGACTTGACCTTGACTTGACCTTGACTTGACCTTGACTTGACCTTGACTTGACCTTGACATGACCTTGACTTGACCTTGACTTGACCCTGACTTGACCTTGACTTAACCTTGACTTGACCTTGACTTGACCTTGACTTAACCTTGACTTGACCCTGACTTGACCTTGACATGACTTTTACTTGACCTTGACTTGATCTTGACTTGACCTTGACTTGACCTTGACTTGACCTTGACTTGATCTTGACTTGACCTTGACTTGACCTGGACTTGACCTTGACTTGACCTTGACTTGACCTTGACTCAACCTTGACTTGACCTTGACCTGACCTTGAAATGACCTTGACCTTGACTTGACCTTGACACGACCTTGACATGACCTTGACTTGACCTTGACTTGACCTTGACTTGACCCTGACTTGACATTGACTTGACCTTGACTTGACCTTGACTTGACCTTGACATGACCTTGACTTGACCTTGACTTGTCCTTGACATGACCTTGACTTGACTTTGACTTGACCTTGACTTGACCTTGACTTGACCTTGACATGACCTTGACATGACCTTGAATTGACCTTGACTTGACACTGACTTGACCTTGACTTGACCTTGACTTGACCTTGACTTGACCTTGACTTGACCTTGACTTGACCTTCACTTGACCTTGACTTGACCTTGACTTAACCTTGACCTGACCATGACATGACCTTGACCCTGACTTGACCTTGACATGACTTTTACTTGACCTTGACTTGACCTTGACTTGACCTTGACTTGATCTTGACTTGACCTTGACTTGACCTTGACTTGACCTTGACTTGACCTTGACTTGACCTTGACTTGACCTTGACTCAACCTTGACTTGACCTTGACCTGAACTTGAAATGACCTTGACCTTGACTTGACCTTGACACGACCTTGACATGACCTTGACTTGACCTTGACTTGACCTTGACTTGACCCTGACTTGACCTTGACTTGACCTTGACTTGACCTTGACTTGACCTTGACATGACCTTGACTTGACCTTGACTTGTCCTTGACATGACCTTGACTTGACTTTGACTTGACCTTGACTTGACCTTGACTTGACCTTGACATGACCTTGACATGACCTTGACTTGACCCTGACTTGACCTTGACTTGACCTTGATGTGACCTTTACTTGACCTTGACTTGACCTTGACTTGACCCTGACTAGACCTTGACATGACCTTTACTTGACCTTGACTTGACCCTGACTTGACCTTGACTTGACCTTGACTTGACCTTGACTTGACCTTGACTTGATCTTGACTTGACCTTGACTTGACCTTGACTTGACCTTGACTTGACCTTGACTCAACCTTGACTTGACCTTGACCTGACCTTGACATGACCTTGACCTTGACTTTACCTTGACTTGACCTTGACATGACCTTGACATGACCTTGACTTGACCTTGACTTGACCTTGACTTGACCCTGACTTGACCTTGACTTGAACTTGAACTTGACTTGACCTTGACATGACCTTGACTTGACCTTGACTTGATCTTGAATTGACCTTGACTTGACCTTGACATGACCTTGACATGACCTTGACTTGACCTTGACCTGACCTTGACTTGACCTTGACCTTGACTTGACCTTGACTTGACCTTGACATGACCTTGACTTGACCTTCACTTGACCTTGACTTGACCTTGACTTGACCTTCACTTGACCTTGACTTGACCTTGACTTGACCTTGACCTTGACTTGACCTTGACTTGACCTTGACATGACCTTGACTTGACCTTCACTTGACCTTGACTTGACCATGACTTGACCTTCACTTGACCTTGACTTGACCCTGACTTGACCTTGACTTGACCTTGACTTGACCTTGACATGACCTTGACTTGACCTTGACTTGACCTTGACTTGACCTTGACGTGACCTTGACTTGACCTTGACTTGACCTTGACTTGACCTTGACTTAACCTTGACTTAACCTTGACTTGACCCTGACTTGACCTTGACAGGACCTTTACTTGACCTTGACTTGACCTTGACCTTGACTTAACCTTGACTTAACCTTGACTTGACCCTAACTTGACCCTGACTTGACCTTGACTTGACCCTGACTTGACCTCGACATGACCTTTACTTGACCTTGACTTGACCTTAGCTTGACCTTGACATGACCTTGACATGACCTTGACTTGACCTTGACTTGACCTTGACTTGACCTTGACTTGACCTTGACTTGACCTTGACATGATCTTGACTTGACCTTGACTTGACCTTGACTTGACCTTGACGTGACCTTGACTTGACCTTGACTTGACCTTGACTTGACCTTGACTTAACCTTGACTTAACCTTGACTTGACCCTGACTTGACCTTGACATGACCTTTACTTGACCTTGACTTGACCTTGACCTTGACTTAACCTTGACTTAACCTTGACTTGACCCTGACTTGACCCTGACTTGACCCTGACTTGACCTTGACTTGATCCTGACTTGACCTCGACATGACCTTTACTTGACCTTGACTTGACCTTGACTTGACCTTGATTTGATCTTGACTTGACCTTGAGTTGACCTTGACTCAACCTTGACTTGACCTTGACATGACCTTGACTTGACCTTCACTTGACCTTGACTTGACCTTGACTTGACCTTGGCTTGACCTTGACTTGACCCTGACTTGAACCTGACTTGACCTTGACTTGACCTTGACTTGACCTGGACTTGACCCTGACTTGACCTTGACTTAACCTTGACTTGACCTTGACTTGACCTTGACATGACCTTGACTTGACCTTGACTTGACCTTGACTTGACCTTGACTTGACCTTGACTTTGACTTGACCTTGACTTAACCTTGACTTGACCCTGACTTGACCTTGACATGAATTTTACTTGACCTTGACTTGACCTTGACTTGACCTTGGCTTGACCTGGACTTGACCTTGACTTGACCTTGACTTGACCTTGACTTGACCTTGACATGACCTTGACTTGACCTTGACTTGACCCTGACTTGACCTTGACTTAACCTTGACTTGACCTTGACTTTGACTTGACCTTGACTTAACCTTGACTTGACCCTGACTTGACCTTGACTTGACCTTGACATGACCTTGACTTGACCTTGACTTGACCTTGACTTGACCTTGACTTGACCTTGACTTGACCTTGACTTGACCTTGACTTGACCTTAGCTTGACCTTGACATGACCTTGACATGACCTTGACTTGACCTTGACTTGACCTTGACTTGACCCTGACTTGACCTTGACTTGACCTTGACTTGACCTTGACTTGACCTTGGCTTGACCTTGACATGACCTTGACATGACCTTGACATGACCTTGACTTGACCTTGACTTGACCTTGACTTGACCTTAGCTTGACCTTGACATGACCTTGACATGACCTTGACTTGACCTTGACTTGACCCTGACTTGACCTTGACTTGACCTTGACTTGACCTTGACTTGACCTTGACATGACCTTGACTTGACCTTGACTTGACCTTGACTTGACCTTGACTTGACCTTGGCTTGACCTTGACATGACCTTGACATGACCTTGACTTGACCTTGACTTGACCTTGACTTGACCTTAGCTTGACCTTGACATGACCTTGACATGACCTTGACTTGACCTTGACTTGACCCTGACTTGACCTTGACTTGACCTTGACTTGACCTTGACTTGACCTTGACATGACCTTGACTTGACCTTGACTTGACCTTGACTTGACCTTGACTTGACCTTGACTTAACCTTGACTTAACCTTGACTTGACCCTGACTTGACCTTGACATGACCTTTACTTGACCTTGACTTGACCTTGACCTTGACTTAACCTTGACTTAACCTAGACTTGACCCTGACTTGACCCTGACTTGACCTTGACTTGACCCTGACTTGACCTCGACATGACCTTTACTTGACCTTGACTTGACCTTGACTTGACCTTGATTTGATCTTGACTTGATCTTGAGTTGACCTTGACTCAACCTTGACTTGACCTTGACATGACCTTGACCTTGACCTTGACATGACCTTGACTTGACCTTCACTTGACCTTGACTTGACCTTGACTTGACCTTGGCTTGACCTTGACTTGACCCTGACTTGACCCTGACTTGACCTTGACTTGACCTTGACTTGACCTGGACTTGACCCTGACTTGACCTTGACTTAACCTTGACTTGACCTTGACTTGACCTTGACATGACCTTGACTTGACCTTGACTTGACCTTGACTTGACCTTGACTTGACCTTGACTTGACCTTGACTTAACCTTGACTTGACCCTGACTTGACCTTGACATGACTTTTACTTGACCTTGACTTGACCTTGACTTGACCTTGACTTGACCTTGACATGACCTTGACTTGACCTTGACTTGACCTTGACTTGACCCTGACTTGACCTTGACTTAACCTTGACTTAACCTTGACTTGACCTTGACTTTGACTTGACCTTGACTTAACCTTGACTTGACCCTGACTTGACCTTGACTTGACCTTGACTTGACCCTGACTTGACCTTGACTTGACCTTGATATGACCTTGACTTGACCTTGACATGACCTTGACTTGACCTTGACTTGACCTTGACTTGACCTTGACTTGACCTTGACTTGACCTTGACTTGACCTTGACTTGACCTTGACTTGACCTTGACTTGACCTTGACTTGACCTTGACTTGACCTTGACTTGACCTCTACTTGACCTTGACTTGACCTTGACTTGACCCTGACTTGACCTTGACTTGACCTTGACTTGACCTTGACTTGACCTTGACTTGACCTTGACTTGACCTTGACTTAACCTTGACTTGACCCTGACTTGACCTTGACATGACTTTTACTTGACCTTGACATGACTTTTACTTGACCTTGACTTGACCTTGACATGACCTTGACATGACCTTGACTTGACCTTGACTTGACCCTGACTTGACCTTGACTTGACCTTGACTTGACCTTGACTTGACCTTGACTTGACCTTGACTTGACCTTGACTTGACCTTGACTTGACCCTGACTTGACCTTGACTTGACATTGACTTGACCTTGACTTGACCTTGACTTTGACTTGACCTTGACTTGACCTTGACATGACCTTGACTTGACCTTGACTTGACCTTAATTTGCCCTTGACTTGACCTTGACTTGACCCTGACTTGACCTTGACTTAACCTTGACTTGACCTTGACTTGACCTTGACATGACCTTGACTTGACCTTGACTTGACCTTGACTTGACCTTGACTTGACCTTGACTTTGACTTGACCTTGACTTGACCTTGACTTGACCTTGACTTGACCTTGACATGACCTTGACTTGACCTTGACTTGACCTTGACTTGACCTTGACTTGACCCTGACTTGACCTTGACTTAACCTTGACTTGACCTTGACTTGACCTTGACATGACCTTGACTTGACCTTGACTTGACCTTGACTTGACCTTGACTTTGACTTGACCTTGACTTAACCTTGACTTGACCCTGACTTGACCTTGACTTGATCTTGACTTGACCTTGACTTGACCTTAACTTGACCTTGACTTGACCTTGACTCAACCTTGACTTGACCTTGACCTGACCTTGAAATGACCTTGACCTTCACTTGACCTTGACACGACCTTGACATGACCTTGACTTGACCTTGACTTGACCTTGACTTGACCTTGACTTGACCCTGACTTGACCTTGACTTGACCTTGACTTGACCTTGACTTGACCTTGACTTGACCTTGACATGACCTTGACTTGACCTTGACTTGTCCTTGACATGACCTTGACTTGACTTTGACTTGACATTGACTTGACCTTGACTTGACCTTGACATGACCTTGACTTGACCCTGACTTGACCTTGACTTGACCTTGACTTGACCTTGACTTGACCTTGACTTGACCTTCACTTGACCTTGACTTGACCTTGACTTGACCTTGACCTTGACTTGACCTTGACATGACCTTGACATGACCTTGACTTGACCTTTACTTGACCCTGACTTGACCTTGACTTGACCTTGACATGACCTTTACTTGACCTTGACTTGACCTTGACTTAACCCTGACTAGACCTTGACATGACCTTTACTTGACCTTGACTTGACCCTGACTTGACCTTGACTTGACCTTGACTTGACCTTGACTTGACCTTGACTTGATCTTGACTTGACCTTGACTTGACCTTGACTTGACCTTGACTCAACCCTGACTTGACCTTGACTTAACCTTGACTTGACCTTGACTGACCTTGACATGACCTTGACTTGACCTTGACTTGACCTTGACTTGACCTTGACTTTGACTTGACCTTGACTTAACCTTGACTTGACCCTGACTTGACCTTGACATGACTTTTACTTGACCTTGACTTGACCTTGACTTGACCTTGACTTGACCTTGACATGACCTTGACTTGACCTTGACTTGACCCTGACTTGACCGTGACTTAACCTTGACTTGACCTTGACTTTGACTTGAACTTGACTTAACCTTGACTTGACCCTGACTTGACCTTGACTTGACCTTGACATGACCTTGACTTGACCTTGACTTGACCTTGACTTGACCTTGACTTGACCTTGACTTGACCTTGACTTGACCTTGACTTGACCTTGACTTGACCTTGACTTGACCTTGACTTGACCTTGACTTGACCTTGACATGACCTTGACTTGACCTTGACTTGACCTTGACTTGACCTTGACTTGACCTTGACTTGACCTTGACTTAACCTTGACTTGACCCTGACTTGACCTTGACATGACTTTTACTTGACCTTGACTTGACCTTGACATGACCTTGACATGACCTTGACTTGACCCTGACTTGACCTTGACTTGACCTTGACTTGACCTTGACTTGACCTTGACTTGACCTTGACTCGACCTTTACTCGACCTTGACTTGACCCTGACTTGACCTTGACTTGACCTTGACTTGACCTTGACTTGACCTTGACTTTGACTTGACCTTGACATGACCTTGACTTGACCTTGACTTGACCTTGACTTGACCTTGACATGACCTTGACTTGACCTTGACTTGACCTTGACTTGACCTTGACTTGACCCTGACTTGACCTTGACTTAACCTTGACTTGACCTTGACTTGACCTTGACATGACCTTGACTTGACCTTGACTTGACCTTGACTTGACCTTGACTTTGACTTGACCTTGACTTAACCTTGACTTGACCCTTACTTGACCTTGACATGACTTTTACTTGACCTTGACTTGACCTTGACTTGACCTTGACTGGACCTTGACTTGACCTTGACTTGACCTTGACTTGATCTTGACTTGACTTGACCTTAACTTGACCTTGACTTGACCTTGACTCAACCTTGACTTGACCTTGACCTGACCTTGAAATGACCTTGACCTTGACTTGACCTTGACACGACCTTGACATGACCTTGACTTGACCTTGACTTGACCTTGACTTGACCCTGACTTGACCTTGACTTGACCTTGACTTGACCTTGACTTGACCTTGACATGACCTTGACTTGACCTTGACTTGTCCTTGACATGACCTTGACTTGACTTTGACTTGACCTTGACTTGACCTTGACTTGACCTTGACATGACCTTGACTTGACCCTGACTTGACCTTGACTTGACCTTGACTTGACCTTGACTTGACCTTGACATGACCTTGACATGACCTTGACTTGACGTTGACTTGACCCTGACTTGACATTGACATGACCTTTACTTGACCTTGACTTGACCTTGACTTGACCCTGACTTGACATTGACATGACCTTTACTTGACCTTGACCTGACCTTGAAATGACCTTGACCTTGACTTGACCTTGACTTGACCTTGACATGACCTTGACATGACCTTGACTTGACCTTTACTTGACCCTGACTTGACCTTGACTTGACCTTGACATGACCTTTACTTGACCTTGACTTGACCTTGACTTGACCCTGACTAGACCTTGACATGACCTTTACTTGACCTTGACTTGACCCTGACTTGACCTTGACTTGACCTTGACTTGACCTTGACTTGACCTTGACTTGATCTTGACTTGACCTTGACTTGACCTTGACTTGACCTTGACTCAACCTTGACTTGACCTTGACCTGACCTTGACATGACCTTGACCTTGACTTGACCTTGTCTTGACCTTGACATGACCTTGACATGACCTTGACTTGACGTTGACTTGACCCTGACTTGACATTGACATGACCTTTACTTGACCTTGACTTGACCTTGACTTGACCCTGACTTGACATTGACATGACCTTTACTTGACCTTGACCTGACCTTGACATGACCTTGACCTTGACTTGACCTTGACTTGACCTTGACATGACCTTGACATGACCTTGACTTGACTTGACGTTGACTTGACCCTGACTTGACATTGACATGACCTTGACTTGACTTGACCCTGACTTGACCTTGACTTGACCTTGACTTGACCTTGACTTGACCTTGACATGACCTTGACATGACCTTGACTTGACCTTGACTTGACCTTGACTTGACCCTGACTTGACCTTGACTTGACCTTGACTTGACCTTGACTTGACCTTGACTTGACCTTGACTTGACCTTCACTTGACCTTGACTTGACCTTGACTTGACCTTGACCTGACCTTGACTTGACCCTGACTTGACCTTGATATGACCTTTACTTGACCTTGACTTGACCTTGACTTGACCTTGACTTAACCTTGACTTGACCTTGACTTGACCTTGACTTGATCTTGACTTGACCTTGACTTGACCTTGACCTGACCTTGACATGACCTTGACTTGACGTTGGCTTGACCTTGGCATGACCTTGTCATGACCTTGACTTGACCTTGACTTGACCTTGACTTGACCTTCACTTGACCTAGACTTGACCTTGACTTGACCTTGACTTGACCTTGACTTGACCTTGACATGACCTTGACATGACCTTGACTTGACCTTGACTTGACCCTGACTTGACCTTGACTTGACCTTGACTTGACCTTGACATGACCTTGACTTGCCCTTGACTTGACCTTGACATGACCTTGACTTGACCTTGACTTGACCTTGACATGACTTTGACATGACCTTGACTTGACCTTCACTTGACCTTGACTTGACTTTGACTTGACGTTGACTTGACCCTGACTTGACATTGACATGACCTTTACTTGACCTTGACTTGACCTTGACTTGACACTGACTTGACGTTGACATGACCTTTACTTGACCTTGACTTGACCTTGACTTGATCTTGACTTGCCCTTGACTTGACCTTGACTTGGCCTTGACTTGACCTTGACTTAACCTTGACTTGACCTTGACTTGACCTTGACTTGATCTTGACTTGACCTTGACTTGACCTTGACTTCACCTTGACTTGACCTTGACTCAACCTTGACTTGACCTTGACCTGACCTTGACATGACCTTGACCTTGACTTGACCTTGGCTTGACCTTGACATGACCTTGACATGACCTTGACTTGACCTTGACTTGACCTTGACTTGACCTTGACTTGACCTTGACTTGACCTTGACATGACCTTGACTTGACCTTCACTTGACCTTGACTTGACCTTGACTTGACCTTCACTTGACCTTGACTTGTCCATGACTTGACCTTGACTTGACCTTGAGTTGATCTTGACTAGACCTTGACTTGACCTTGACTTGACCTTCACTTGACCTTGACTTGACCTTGACTTGACCTTGACTTGACCTTGACTTGACCTTGACTTGACCTTGACTCAACCTTGACTTGACCTTGACTTGACCTTGACTTGATCTTGACTTGACCTTGACTTGACCTTGACATGACCTTGACTTGACCTTCACTTGACCTTGACTTGACCTTGACTTGACCTTGACTTGATCTTCACTTGACCTTGACTTGACCATGACTTGACCTTGACTTGACCTTGACTTGATCTTGACTTGACCTTGACTTGACCTTGACTTGACCTTGACTCAACCTTGACTTGACCTTGACTTGACCTTGACCTGACCTTGACATGACCTTGACCTTGACATGACCTTGACTTGACCTTGACTTGATCTTGACTTGACCTTGACTTGACCTTGACATGACCTTGTCATGACCTTGACTTGACCTTGACCTGACCCTGACTTGACCTTGACTTGATCTTGACTTGAGCTTGACTTGACCTTGACTTCACCTTGACTCAACCTTGACTTGACCTTGACCTGACCTTGACATGACCTTGACCTTGACTTGACCTTGACTTGACCTTCACTTGACCTTGACTTGACCTTGACGTGACCTTGACTTGACCTTGACTTGACCTTGACTTGACCTTGGCCTGACCTTGACATGACCTTGACCTTGACATGACCTTGACTTGACCTTGACTTGATCTTGACTTGACCTTGGCTTGACCTTGACATGACCTTGACATGACCTTGACTTGACCTTGACTTGACCTTGACTTGACCTTGACTTGACCTTGACATGACCTTGACTTGACCTTCACTTGACCTTGACTTGACCTTGACTTGACCTTCACTTGACCTTGACTTGACCTTGACTTGACCTTGACCTTGACTTGACCTTGACTTGACCTTGACATGACCTTGACTTGACCTTCACTTGACCTTGACTTGACCTTGACTTGACCTTCACTTGACCTTGACTTGACCATGACTTGACCTTGACTTGACCTTTACTTGACCTTGACTTGACCTTGACTTGACCCTGACTTGACATTGACATGACCTTTACTTGACCTTGACTTGACCTTGACTTGATACTGACTTGACATTGACATGACCTTTACTTGACCTTGACCTGACCTTGACATGACCTTGACCTTTACTTGACCTTGACTTGACCTTGACATGACCTTGACATGACCTTGACTTGACTTGACGTTGACTTGACCCTGACTTGACATTGACATGACCTTGACTTGACTTGACCCTGACTTGACCTTGACTTGACCTTGACTTGACCTTGACTTGACCTTGACTTGATCTTGACTTGACCTTGACTTGACCTTGACTTGACCTTGACTTGACCTTGACTCAACCTTGACTTGACCTTGACCTGACCTTGACCTGACCTTGACCTTGACTTGACCTTGACTTGACCTTGACTTGACCTTGACTTGACCCTGACTTGACCTTGACTTGACCTTGACTTGACCTTGACTTGACCTTGACTTGACCTTGACTTGACCTTGACTTGACCTTGACTTGACCTTCACTTGACCTTGACTTGACCTTGACTTGACCTTGACCTGACCTTGACTTGACCCTGACTTGACCTTGATATGACCTTTACTTGACCTTGAGTTGACCTTGACTTGACCTTGACTTGACCTTGACTTAACCTTGACTTGACCTTGACTTGACCTTGACATGACCTTGACTTGACCTTGACTTGACCTTGACTTGACCTTCACTTGACCTAGACTTGACCTTGACTTGACCTTGACTTGACCTTGACTTGACCTTGACATGACCTTGACATGACCTTGACTTGACCTTGACTTGACCCTGACTTGACCTTGACTTGACCTTGACTTGACCTTGACATGACCTTGACTTGACCTTGATCTGACCTTGACTTGCCCTTGACATGACCTTGACATGACCTTGACTTGACCTTCACTTGACCTTGACTTGACGTTGACTTGACTTTGACATGACCTTTACTTGACCTTGACTTGACCTTGACTTGACACTGACTTGACGTTGACATGACCTTTACTTGACCTTGACTTGATCTTGCTTGCCCTTGACTTGACCTTGACTTGGCCTTGACTTGACCTTGACTTAACCTTGACTTGACCTTGACTTGACCTTGACTTGATCTTGACTTGACCTTGACTTCACCTTGACTTGACCTTGACTCAACCTTGACTTGACCTTGACCTGGCCTTGACATGACCTTGACCTTGACTTGACCTTGGTTTGACCTTGACATGACCTTGACTTGACCTTGACTTGACCTTGACATGACCTTGACTTGACCTTCACTTGACCTTGACTTGACCTTGACTTGACCTTCACTTGACCTTGACTTGACCATGACTTGACCTTGACTTGACCTTGAGTTGATCTTGACCTTGACTTGACCTTCACTTGACCTTGACTTGACCTTGACTTGACCTTGACTTGACCTTGACTTGACCTTGACTTGACCTTGACTCAACCTTGACTTGACCTTGACTTGACCTTGACTTGACCTTGACTTGATCTTGACTTGACCTTGACTTGACCTTGACATGACCTTGACTTGACCTTCACTTGACCTTGACTTGACCTTGACTTGACCTTCACTTGACCTTGACTTGACCATGACTTGACCTTGACTTGACCTTGACTTGATCTTGACTTGACCTTGACTTGACCTTGACTTGACCTTGACTCAACCTTGACTTGACCTTGACTTGACCTTGACCTGACCTTGACCTTGACATGACCTTGACTTGACCTTGACTTGATCTTGACTTGACCTTGACTTGACCTTGACCTGACCCTGACTTGACCTTGACTTGATCTTGACTTGAGCTTGACTTGACCTTGACTTCACCTTGACTCAACCTTGACTTGACCTTGACCTGACCTTGACATGACCTTGACCTTGACTTGACCTTGACTTGACCTTGACTTGACCCTCACTTGACCTTGACTTGACCTTGACGTGACCTTGACTTGACCTTGACTTGACCTTGACTTGACCTTGGCCTGACCTTGACATGACCTTGACTTGACCTTGACTTGATCTTGACTTGACCTTGGCTTGACCTTGACATGACCTTGACATGACCTTGACTTGACCTTGACTTGACCTTGACTTGACCTTGACCTTGACTTGACCTTGACTTGACCTTGACATGACCTTGACTTGACCTTCACTTGACCTTGACTTGACCTTGACTTGACCTTGACCTTGACCTTGACCTTGACTTGACCTTGACTTGACCTTGACCTTGACTTGACCTTGACATGACCTTGACTTGACCTTCACTTGACCTTGACTTGACCTTGACTTGACCTTCACTTGACCTTGACTTGACCATGACTTGACCTTGACTTGACCTTGAGTTGATCTTGACTTGACCTTGACTTGACCTTGACTTGACCTTCACTTGACCTTGACTTGACCTTGACGTGACCTTGACTTGACCTTGACTTGACCTTGACTTGACCTTGACTTGACCTTGGCCTGACCTTGACATGACCTTGACCTTGACATGACCTTGACTTGACCTTGACTTGATCTTGACTTGACCTTGACTTGACCTTGACATGACCTTGACTTGACCTTCACTTGACCTTGACTTGACCTTGACTTGACCTTGACTTGACCTTCACTTGACCTTGACTTGACCATGACTTGACCTTGACTTGACCTTGACTTGATCTTGACTTGACCTTGACTTGACCTTGACTTGACCTTGACTCAACCTTGACTTGACCTTGACTTGACCTTGACCTGACTTTGACATGACCTTGACCTTGACATGACCTTGACTTGACCTTGACTTGATCTTGACTAGACCTTGACTTGACCTTGACATGACCTTGTCATGACCTTGACTTGACCTTGACCTGACCCTGACTTGACCTTGACTTGATCTTGACTTGACCTTGACTTGACCTTGACTTGACCTTGACTCAACCATGACTTGACCTTGACCTGACCTTGACATGACCTTGACCTTGACTTGACCTTGACTTGACCTTGACATGACCTTGACATGACCTTGACTTGACCTTGACTTGACCTTGACTTGACCCTGACTTGACCTTGACTTGAACTTGAACTTGACTTGACCTTGACATGACCTTGACTTGACCTTGACTTGATCTTGAATTGACCTTGACATGACCTTGACATGACCTTGACATGACCTTGACTTGACCTTGACCTGACCTTGACTTGCCCTTGACTTGACCTTCACATGACCTTGACTTGACCTTGACATGACTTTGACTTGACCTTGACTTGACCTTGACTTGACCTTGACTTGACCTTGACTTGACCCTGACTTGACCTTGACATGACCTTTACTTGACCTTGACTTGACCTTGACTTGACCTTGACTTAACCTTGACTTGACCTTGACTTGACCTTGACTTGACCTTGACTCAACCTTGACTTGACCTTGACCTGACCTTGACATGACCTTGACCTTGACTTGACCTTGGCTTGACCTTGATCTTGACTTGCCCTTGACTTGACCTTGACTTGGCCTTGACTTGACCTTGACTTAACCTTGACTTGACCTTGACTTGACCTTGACTTGATCTTGACTTGACCTTGACTTCACCTTGACTTCACCTTGACTTGACCCTGACTCAACCTTGACTTGACCTTGACCTGACCTTGACATGACCTTGACCTTGACTTGACCTTGGCTTGACCTTGACATGACCTTGACATGACCTTGACTTGACCTTGACTTGACCTTGACTTGACCTTGACCTTGACTTGACCTTGACTTGACCTTGACATGACATTGACTTGACCTTCACTTGACCTTGACTTGACCTTGACTTGACCTTCACTTGACCTTGACTTGACCATGACTTGACCTTGACTTGACCTTGAGTTGATCTTGACTTGACCTTGACTTGACCTTGACTTGACCTTCACTTGACCTTGACTTGACCTTGACTTGACCTTGACTTGACCTTGACTTGACCTTGACTTGACCTTGACTTGACCTTGACTTGACCTTGACTCAACCTTGACTTGACCTTGACTTGACCTTGACCTGACCTTGACATGACCTTGACCTTGACATGACCTTGACTTGACCTTGACTTGATCTTGACTTGACCTTGACTTGACCTTGACATGACCTTGACTTGACCTTCACTTGACCTTGACTTGACCTTGACTTGACCTTGACTTGACCTTCACTTGACCTTGACTTGACCATGACTTGACCTTGACTTGACCTTGACTTGATCTTGACTTGACCTTGACTTGACCTTGACTTGACCTTGACTCAACCTTGACTTGACCTTGACTTGACCTTGACCTGACCTTGACATGACCTTGACCTTGACATGACCTTGACTTGACCTTGACTTGATCTTGACTTGACCTTGACTTGACCTTGACATGACCTTGTCATGACCTTGATTTGACCTTGACCTGACCCTGACTTGACCTTGACTTGATCTTGACTTCAGCTTGACTTGACCTTGACTTGACCTTGACTCAACCTTGACTTGACCTTGACCTGACCTTGACATGACCTTGACTTGACCTTGACTTGACCTTGACATGACCTTGACATGACCTTGACTTGATCTTGACTTGACCTTGACTTGACCTTGACTTCACCTTGACTTGACCTTGACTCAACCTTGACTTGACCTTGACATGACCTTGACCTTGACTTGACCTTGGCTTGACCTTGACATGACCTTGACATGACCTTGACTTGACCTTGACTTGACCTTGACTTGACCTTGACCTTGACTTGACCTTGACTTGACCTTGACATGACCTTGACTTGACCTTCACTTGACCTTGACTTGACCTTGACTTGACCTTCACTTGACCTTGACTTGACCTTGACCTTGACTTGACCTTGACTTGACCTTGACATGACCTTGACTTGACCTTCACTTGACCTTGACTTGACCTTGACTTGACCTTCACTTGACCTTGACTTGACCATGACTAGACCTTGACTTGACCTTGAGTTGATCTTGACTTGACCTTGACTTGACCTTGACTTGACCTTCACTTGACCTTGACTTGACCTTGACGTGACCTTTACTTGACCTTGACTTGACCTTGACTTGACCTTGACTCAACCTTGACTCAACCTTGACTTGACCTTGACTTGACCTTGGCCTGACCTTGACATGACCTTGACCTTGACATGACCTTGACTTGACCTTGACTTGATCTTGACTTGACCTTGACTTGACATGACCTTGACTTGACCTTCACTTGACCTTGACTTGACCTTGACTTGACCTTGACTTGACCTTGACTTGACCTTCACTTGACCTTGACTTAACCATGACTTGACCTTGACTTGACCTTGACTTGATCTTGACTTGACCTTGACTTGACCTTGACTTAACCTTGACTCAACCTTGACTTGACCTTGACTTGACCTTGACCTGACCTTGACATGACCTTGACCTTGACATGACATTGTCATGACCTTGACTTGACCTTGACCTGACCCTGACTTGACCTTGACTTGATCTTGACTTGACCTTGACTTGACCTTGACTTGACCTTGACTCAACCTTGACTTGACCTTGACCTGACCTTGACATGACCTTGACCTTGACTTGACCTTGACTTGACCTTGACATGACCTTGACATGACCTTGACTTGACCTTGACTTGACCTTGACTTGACCCTGACTTGACCTTGACTTGAACTTGAACTTGACTTGACCTTGACATGACCTTGACTTGACCTTGACTTGATCTTGAATTGACCTTGACTTGACCTTGACATGACCTTGACATGACCTTGACTTGACCTTGACCTGACCTTGACTTGCCCTTGACTTGACCTTGACATGACCTTGACTTGACCTTGACATGACTTTGACTTGACCTTGACTTGACCTTGACTTGATCTTGACTTGACCTTGACTTGACCTTGACTTGACCCTGACTTGACCTTGACATGACCTTTACTTGACCTTGACGTGACCTTGACTTGACCCTGACTTGACCTTGACATGACCTTTACTTGACCTTGACTTGACCTTGACTTGACCTTGACTTGACCTTGACTTGACCTTGACTTGACCTTGACTTGACCTTGACTTGACCTTGACTTGACCTTGACTCAACCTTGACTTGACCTTGACCTGACCTTGACATGACCTTGACCTTGACTTGACCTTGGCTTGACCTTGGCTTGACCTTGACATGACCTTGACATGACCTTGACTTGACCTTGACTTGACCTTGACTTGACCTTGACTTGACCTTGACTTGACCTTCACTTGACCTTGACTTGACCTTGACTTGACCTTGACTTGACCTTTACTTGACCTTGACTTGACCTTGACATGACCTTGACTTGACCTTGACTTGACCTTGACTTGACCTTGACTTGACCTTGACTTGACCTTGACTTGACCTTGGCTTGACCTTGACATGATCTTGACATGACCTTGACTTGACCTTGACTTGACCTTGACTTGACCTTGACTTGACCTTAGCTTGACCTTGACATGACCTTGACATGACCTTGACTTGACCTTGACTTGACCCTGACTTGACCTTGACTTGACCTTGACTTGACCTTGACTTGACCTTGACATGACCTTGACTTGACCTTGACTTGACCTTGACATGACCTTTACTTGACCTTGACTTGACCTTGACTTGACCTTGACTTGACCTTGATTTGATCTTGACTTGTCCTTGACTTGACCTTGACTTGACCTTGACCTGACCTTGACATGACCTTGACCTTGACCTTGACATGACCTTGACTTGACCTTCACTTGACCTTGACTTGACCTTGACTTGACCTTGACTTGACCCTGACTTGACCTTGACTTGACCTTAACTTGACCTTGACTTGACCTTGACTTGACCTTGACTTGACCTTGACTTGACCTTGACTCGACCTTGACATGACCTTGACATGACCTTGACTTGACCTTGACTTGACCTTGACCTGACCCTGACTTGACCTTGACTTGACCTTGACTTGACCTTGACTTGACCTTGACTTGACCTTGACTTGACCTTGACTTGACCTTGACTTGACCTTGACATGACCTTGACTTGACCTTGACTTGACCCTGACTTGACCTTGACTTAACCTTGACTTGACCTTGACTTGACCTTGACTTGACCTTGACATGACCTTGACTTGACCTTGACTTGACCTTGACTTGACCCTGACTTGACCTTGACATGACTTTTACTTGACCTTGACTTGACTTTGACTTGACCTTGACTTGACCTTGACTTGACCTTGACTTGATCTTGACTTGACCTTGACTCAACCTTGACTTGACCTTGACTTGACCTTGACCTGACCTTGACATGACCTTGACTTGACCTTGACTTGATTTTGACTTGACCTTGACTTGACCTTGACATGACCTTGTCATGACCTTGACTTGACCTTGACATGACCTTGTCATGACCTTGACTTGACCTTGACCTGACCCTGACTTGACCTTGACTTGATCTTGACTTGAGCTTGACTTGACCTTGACTTGACCTTGACTTGACCTTGACTTGACCTTGACTTGACCTTGACTTGACCTTGACTCAACCTTGACTTGACCTTGACATGACCTTGACATGACCTTGACTTGATCTTGACTTGACCTTGACTTGACCTTGACTTCACCTTGACTTGACCTTGACTCAACCTTGACTTGACCTTGACCTGACCTTGACATGACCTTGACCTTGACTTGACCTTGACTTGACCTTGACTTGACCTTGACATGACCTTGACTTGACCTTCACTTGACCTTGACTTGACCTTCACTTGACCTTGACTTGACCTTGACTTGACCTTGACCTTGACTTGACCTTGACTTGACCTTGACATGACCTTGACTTGACCTTCACTTGACCTTGGCTTGACCTTGACTTGACCTTCACTTGACCTTGACTTGACCATGACTTGACCTTGACTTGACCTTGATTTGATCTTGATTTGACCTTGACTTGACCTTGACTTGACCTTCACTTGACCTTGACTTGACCTTGACGTGACCTTGACTTGACCTTGACTTGACCTTGACTTGACCTTGACTCAACCTTAACTTGACCTTGACTTGACCTTGGCCTGACCTTGACATGACCTTGACCTTGACATGACCTTGACTTGACCTTGACTTGATCTTGACTTGACCTTGACTTGACATGACCTTGACTTGAGCTTCACTTGACCTTGACTTGACCTTGACTTGACCTTGACTTGACCTTCACTTGACCTTGACTTGACCATGACTTGACCTTGACTTGACCTTGAGTTGATCTTGATTTGACCTTGACTTGACCTTGACTTGACCTTGACTTGACCTTGACTTGATCTTGACTTGACCTTGACTTGACCTTGACTTGACCTTGACTTGACCTTGACTCAACCTTGACTTGACCTTGACTTGACCTTGACCTGACCTTGACATGACCTTGACCTTGACATGACCTTGACTTGACCTTGACTTGATCTTGACTTGACCTTGACTTGACCTTGACATTACCTTGTCATGACCTTGACTTGACCTTGACCTGACCCTGACTTGACCTTGACTTGATCTTGACTTGACCTTGACTTGACCTTGACTTGACCTTGACTCAACCTTGACTTGACCTTGACCTGACCTTGACATGACCTTGACCTTGACTTTACCTTGACTTGACCTTGACATGACCTTGACATGACCTTGACTTGACCTTGACTTGACCTTGACTTGACCCTGACTTGACCTTGACTTGAACTTGAACTTGACTTGACCTTGACATGACCTTGACTTGACCTTGACTTGATCTTGAATTGACCTTGACTTGACCTTGACATGACCTTGACATGACCTTGACTTGACCTTGACCTGACCTTGACTTGACCTTGACCTTGACTTGACCTTGACATGACCTTGACTTGACCTTCACTTGACCTTGACTTGACCTTGACTTGACCTTCACTTGACCTTGACTTGACCTTGACTTGACCTTGACATGACCTTGACTTGACCTTCACTTGACCTTGACTTGACCTTGACTTGACCTTCACTTGACCTTGACTTGACCATGACTTGACCTTGACTTGACCTTGAGTTGATCTTGATTTGACCTTGACTTGACCTTGACTTGACCTTCACTTGACCTTGACTTGACGTGACCTTGACTTGACCTTGACTTGACCTTGACTTGACCTTGACTTGACCTTGACTTGACCTTGACTCAACCTTGACTTGACCTTGACTTGACCTTGGCCTGACCTTGACATGACCTTGACCTTGACATGACCTTGACTTGACCTTGACTTGACCTTGACATGACCTTGACTTGACCTTGACTTGACCTTGACTTGACCTTGACCTTGACTTGACCTTGACTTGACCTTGACTTGACCTTGACATGACCTTGAATTGACCTTCACTTGACCTTGACTTGACCTTGACTTGACCTTCACTTGACCTTGACTTGACCTTGACTTGACCTTGACCTGACCCTGACTTGACCTTGACTTGATCTTGACTTGAGCTTGACTTGACCTTGACTTGACCTTGACTCAACCTTGACTTGACCTTGACCTGACCTTGACCTGACCTCGACATGACCTTGACCTGACCTTGACATGACCTTGACTTGACCTTGACTTGACCTTGACTTGACCTTGACTTGACCCTGACTTGACCTTGACTTGAACTTGAACTTGACTTGACCTTGACATGACCTTGACTTGACCTTGACTTGATCTTGAATTGACCTTGACTTGACCTTGACATGACCTTGACATGACCTTGACTTGACCTTGACCTGACCTTGACTTGACCTTGACCTTGACTTGACCTTGACTTGACCTTGACATGACCTTGACTTGACCTTCACTTGACCTTGACTTGACCTTGACTTGACCTTCACTTGACCTTGACTTGACCTTGACTTGACCTTGACCTTGACCTTGACTTGACCTTGACTTGACCTTGACATGACCTTGACTTGACCTTCACTTGACCTTGACTTGACCTTGACTTAACCTTCACTTGACCTTGACTTGACCATGACTTGACCTTGACTTGACCTTGAGTTGATCTTGATTTGACCTTGACTTGACCTTGACTTGACCTTCACTTGACCTTGACTTGACCTTGACGTGACCTTGACTTGACCTTGACTTGACCTTGACTTGACCTTGACTTGACCTTGACTCAACCTTGACTTGACCTTGACTTGACCTTGACCTGACCTTGACATGACCTTGACCTTGACTTGACCTTGGCTTGACCTTGACATGACCTTGACATGACCTTGACTTGACCTTGACTTGACCTTGACTTGACCTTGACATTGACTTGACCTTGACTTGACCTTGACATGACCTTGACTTGACCTTCACTTGACCTTGACTTGACCTTGACTTGACCTTTACTTGACCTTGACTTGACCTTGACTTGACCTTGACTTGACCTTGACTTGACCTTGACTCAACCTTGACTTGACCTTGACCTGACCTTGACATGACCTTGACTTGACCTTGGCTTGACCTTGGCTTGACCTTGACATGACCTTGACATGACCCTGACTTGACCTTGACTTGACCTTGACTTGACCTTGACTTGACCTTGACTTGACCTTGACTTGACCTTCACTTGACCTTGACTTGACCTTTACTTGACCTTGACTTGACCTTGACATGACCTTGACTTGACCTTGACTTGACCTTGACTTGACCTTGACTTGACCTTGGCTTGACCTTGACATGATCTTGAGATGACCTTGACTTGACCTTGACTTGACCTTGACTTGACCTTAGCTTGACCTTGACATGACCTTGACATGACCTTGACTTGACCTTGACGTGACCCTGACTTGACCTTGACTTGACCTTGACTTGACCTTGACTTGACCTTGACTTGACCTTGACTTGACCTTGACATGACCTTGACTTGACCTTGAATTGACCTTGACTTGACCTTGACTTGACCTTCACTTGACCTTGACTTGACCTTGACTTGACCTTGACCTTGACTTAACCTTGACTAAACCTTGACTTGACCCTGACTTGACCTTGACATGACCTTTACTTGACCTTGACTTGACCTTGACTTGACCTTGACTTGACCTTGACTTGACCTTGATTTGATCTTGACTTGTCCTTGACTTGACCTTAAATCAACCTTGACTTGACCTTGACCTGACCTTGACATGACCTTGACCTTGACCTTGACATGACCTTGACTTGACCTTCACTTGACCTTGACTTGACCTTGACTTGACCTTGACTTGACCTTGGCTTGACCTTGACATGACCTTGACTTGACCTTGACTTGACCCTGACTTGACCTTGACTTGACCTTAACTTGACCTTGACTTGACCTTGACATGACCTTGACTTGACCTTGACTTGACCTTGACTTGACCTTGACTTGACCTTGACTTGACCTTGACTTGACCTTGACATGACCTTGACATGACCTTGACATGACCTTGACTTGACCTTGACTTGACCTTGACTTGACCCTGACTTGACCTTGACTTGACCTTGACTTGACCTTGACTTGACCTTGACTTGACCTTGACTTGACCTTGACTTGACCTTGACTTGACCTTGACATGACCTTGACTTGACCTTGACTTGACCCTGACTTGACCTTGACTTAACCTTGACTTGACCTTGACTTGACCTTGACATGACCTTGACTTGACCTTGACTTGACCTTGACTTAACCTTGACTTGACCCTGACTTGACCTTGACATGACTTTTACTTGACCTTGACTTGATCTTGACTTGACCTTGACTTGACCTTGACTTGACCTTGACTTGATCTTGACTTGACCTTGACTTGACCTTGACTTGACCTTGACTTGACCTTGACTTGACCTTGACTCAACCTTGACTTGACCTTGACCTGACCTTGAAATGACCTTGACCTTGACTTGACCTTGACACGACCTTGACATGACCTTGACTTGACCTTGACTTGACCTTGACTTGACCCTGACTTGACCTTGACCTTGACTTGACCTTGACTTGACCTTGACTTGACCTTGACATGACCTTGACTTGACCTTGACTTGTCCTTGACATGACCTTGACTTGACTTTGACTTGACCTTGACTTGACCTTGACTTGACCTTGACATGACCTTGACATGACCTTGAATTGACCTTGACTTGACACTGACTTGACCTTGACTTGACCTTGACTTGACCTTGACTTGACCTTGACTTGACCTTGACCTGACCTTCACTTGACCTTGACTTGACCTTGACTTAACCTTGACCTGACCATGACATGACCTTGACCCTGACTTGACCTTGACGTGACTTTTACTTGACCTTGACTTGACCTTGACTTGACCTTGACTTGATCTTGACTTGACCTTGACTTGACCTTGACTTGACCTTGACTTGACCTTGACTTGACCTTGACTTGACCTTGACTCAACCTTGACTTGACCTTGACCTGACCTTGAAATGACCTTGACCTTGACTTGACCTTGACACGACCTTGACATGACCTTGACTTGACCTTGACTTGACCTTGACTTGACCCTGACTTGACCTTGACTTGACCTTGACTTGACCTTGACTTGACCTTGACATGACCTTGACTTGACCTTGACTTGTCCTTGACCTTGACTTGACTTTGACTTGACCTTGACTTGACCTTGACTTGACCTTGACATGACCTTGACATGACCTTGACTTGACCTTGACTTGACCCTGACTTGACCTTGACTTGACCTTGATGTGACCTTTACTTGACCTTGACTTGACCTTGACTTGACCCTGACTAGACCTTGACATGACCTTTACTTGACCTTGACTTGACCCTGACTTGACCTTGACTTGACCTTGACTTGACCTTGACTTGACCTTGACTTGACCTTGACTTGACCTTGACTCAACCTTGACTTGACCTTGACCTGACCTTGACATGACCTTGACCTTGACTTTACCTTGACTTGACCTTGACATGACCTTGACATGACCTTGACTTGACCTTGACTTGACCTTGACTTGACCCTGACTTGACCTTGACTTGAACTTGAACTTGACTTGACCTTGACTTGATCTTGACTTGACCTTGACTTGACCTTGACTTGACCTTGACTTGACCTTGACTCAACCTTGACTTGACCTTGACCTGACCTTGACATGACCTTGACCTTGACTTTACCTTGACTTGACCTTGACATGACCTTGACATGACCTTGACTTGACCTTGACTTGACCTTGACTTGACCCTGACTTGACCTTGACTTGAACTTGAACTTGACTTGACCTTGACATGACCTTGACTTGACCTTGACTTGATCTTGAATTGACCTTGACTTGACCTTGACATGACCTTGACATGACCTTGACTTGACCTTGACCTGACCTTGACTTGACCTTGACCTTGACTTGACCTTGACTTGACCTTGACATGACCTTGACTTGACCTTCACTTGACCTTGACTTGACCTTGACTTGACCTTGACCTTGACTTGACCTTGACTTGACCTTGACTTGACCTTGACCTTGACTTGACCTTGACTTGAACTTGACATGACCTTGACTTGACCTTCACTTGACCTTGACTTGACCTTGACTTGACCTTCACTTGACCTTGACTTGACCATGACTTGACCTTGACTTGACCTTGACTTGACCTTGACTCAACCTTGACTTGACCTTGACCTGACCTTGACATGACCTTGACCTTGACTTTACCTTGACTTGACCTTGACATGACCTTGACATGACCTTGACTTGACCTTGACTTGACCTTGACTTGACCCTGACTTGACCTTGACTTGAACTTGAACTTGACTTGACCTTGACATGACCTTGACTTGACCTTGACTTGATCTTGAATTGACCTTGACTTGACCTTGACATGACCTTGACATGACCTTGACTTGACCTTGACCTGACCTTGACTTACCCTTGACTTGACCTTGACATGACCTTGACTTGACCTTGACATGACTTTGACTTGACCTTGACTTGACCTTGACTTGACCTTGACTTGACCTTGACTTGACCCTGACTTGACCTTGACATGACCTTTACTTGACCTTGACGTGACCTTGACTTGAACCTGACTTGACCTTGACATGACCTTTACTTGACCTTGACTTGACCTTGACTTGACCTTGACTTAACCTTGACTTGACCTTGACTTGACCTTGACTCAACCTTGACTTGACCTTGACCTGACCTTGACATGACCTTGACTTGACCTTGGCTTGACCTTGGCTAGACCTTGACATGACCTTGACATGACCCTGACTTGACCTTGACTTGACCTTGACTTGACCTTGACTTGACCTTGACTTGACCTTCACTTGACCTTGACTTGACCTTGACTTGACCTTGACTTGACCTTTACTTGACCTTGACTTGACCTTGACATGACCTTGACTTGACCTTGACTTGACCTTGACTTGACCTTGACTTGACCTTGGCTTGACCTTGACATGATCTTGACATGACCTTGACTTGACCTTGACTTGACCTTGACTTGACCTTAGCTTGACCTTGACATGACCTTGACATGACCTTGACTTGACCTTGAGTTGACCCTGACTTGACCTTGACTTGACCTTGACTTGACCTTGACTTGACCTTGACTTGACCTTGACATGACCTTGACGTGACCTTGAATTGACCTTGACTTGACCTTGACTTGACCTTGACTTGACCTTCACGTGACCTTGACTTGACCTTGACTTGACCTTGACCTTGACCTTGACTTAACCTTGACTTAACCTTGACTTGACCCTGACTTGACCTTGACATGACCTTTACTTGACCTTGACTTGACCTTGACTTGACCTTGACTTGACCTTGACTTGACCTTGACTTGACCTTGACTTGACCTTGATTTGATCTTGACTTGTCCTTGACTTGACCTTGAATCAACCTTGACTTGACCTTGACCTGACCTTGACTTGACCTTCACTTGACCTTGACTTGACCTTGACTTGACCTTGACTTGACCTTGGCTTGACCTTGACATGACCTTGACTTGACCGTGACCTTGACTTGACCCTGACTTGACCTTGACTTGACCTTAACTTGACCTTGACTTGACCTTGACATGAGCTTGACTTGACCTTGACTTGACCTTGACTTGACCTTGACTTGACCTTGACTTGACCTTGACTTGACCTTGACATGACCTTGACATGACCTTGACTTGACCTTGACTTGACCTTGACTTGACCCTGACTTGACCTTGACTTGACCTTGACTTGACCTTGACTTGACCTTGACTTGACCTTGACTTGACCTTGACTTGACCTTGACTTGACCTTGACATGACCTTGACTTGACCTTGACTTGACCCTGACTTGACCTTGACTTAACCTTGACTTGACCTTGACTTGACCTTGACATGACCTTGACATGACCTTGACTTGACCTTGACTTGACCCTGACTTGACCTTGACTTAACCTTGACTTGACCTTGACTTGACCTTGACATGACCTTGACTTGACCTTGACTTGACCTTGACTTAACCTTGACTTGACCCTGACTTGACCTTGACATGACTTTTACTTGACCTTGACTTGATCTTGACTTGACCTTGACTTGACCTTGACTTGACCTTGACTTGATCTTGACTTGACCTTGACTTGACCTTGACTTGACCTTGACTTGACCTTGACTCAACCTTGACTTGACCTTGACCTGACCTTGAAATGACCTTGACCTTGACTTGACCTTGACACGACCTTGACATGACCTTGACTTGACCTTGACTTGACCTTGACTTGACCCTGACTTGACCTTGACTTGACCTTGACTTGACCTTGACTTGACCTTGACATGACCTTGACTTGACCTTGACTTGTCCTTGACATGACCTTGACTTGACTTTGACTTGACCTTGACTTGACCTTGACTTGACCTTGACATGACCTTGACATGACCTTGAATTGACCTTGACTTGACACTGACTTGACCTTGACTTGACCTTGACATGACCCTGACTTGACCTTGACTTGACCTTGACTTGATCTTGAATTGACCTTGACTTGACCTTGACATGACCTTGACTTGACCCTGACTTGACCTTGACTTGACCTTGACTTGATCTTGAATTGACCTTGACTTGACCTTGACATGACCTTGACATGACCTTGACTTGACCTTGACCTGACCTTGACTTACCCTTGACTTGACCTTGACATGACCTTGACTTGACCTTGACATGACTTTGACTTGACCTTGACTTGACCTTGACTTGACCTTGACTTGACCTTGACTTGACCCTGACTTGACCTTGACATGACCTTTACTTGACCTTGACGTGACCTTGACTTGACCCTGACTTGACCTTGACATGACCTTTACTTGACCTTGACTTGACCTTGACTTGACCTTGACTTAACCTTGACTTGACCTTGACTTGACCTTGACTCAACCTTGACTTGACCTTGACCTGACCTTGACTTACCCTTGACTTGACCTTGACATGACCTTGACTTGACCTTGACATGACTTTGACTTGACCTTGACTTGACCTTGACTTGACCTTGACTTGACCTTGACTTGACCTTGACATGACCTTGACATGACCTTGACTTGACCTTGACCTGACCTTGACTTACCCTTGACTTGACCTTGACATGACCTTGACTTGACCTTGACATGACTTTGACTTGACCTTGACTTGACCTTGACTTGACCTTGACTTGACCTTGACTTGACCCTGACTTGATCTTGAATTGACCTTTACTTGACCTTGACGTGACCTTGACTTGACCCTGACTTGACCTTGACATGACCTTTACTTGACCTTGACTTGACCTTGACTTGACCTTGACTTAACCTTGACCTGACCTTGACATGACCTTGACTTGACCTTGGCTAGACCTTGACATGACCTTGACATGACCCTGACTTGACCTTGACTTGACCTTGACTTGACCTTGACTTGACCTTGACTTGACCTTCACTTGACCTTGACTTGACCTTGACTTGACCTTGACTTGACCTTTACTTGACCTTGACTTGACCTTGACATGACCTTGACTTGACCTTGACTTGACCTTGACTTGACCTTGACTTGACCTTGGCTTGACCTTGACATGATCTTGACATGACCTTGACTTGACCTTGACTTGACCTTGACTTGACCTTAGCTTGACCTTGACATGACCTTGACATGACCTTGACTTGACCTTGACTTGACCCTGACTTGACCTTGACTTGACCTTGACTTGACCTTGACTTGACCTTGACTTGACCTTGACTTGACCTTGACATGACCTTGAATTGACCTTGACTTGACCTTGACTTGACCTTGACTTGACCTTCACTTGACCTTGACTTGACCTTGACTTGACCTTGACTTGACCTTGACCTTGACCTTGACTTAACCTTGACTTGACCCTGACTTGACCTTGACATGACCTTTACTTGACCTTGACTTGACCTTGACTTGACCTTGACTTGACCTTGACTTGACCTTGACTTGACCTTGATTTGATCTTGACTTGTCCTTGACTTGACCTTGAATCAACCTTGACTTGACCTTGACCTGACCTTGACTTGACCTTCACTTGACCTTGACTTGACCTTGACTTGACCTTGACTTGACCTTGGCTTGACCTTACATGACCTTGACTTGACCGTGACCTTGACTTGACCCTGACTTGACCTTGACTAGACCTTAACTTGACCTTGACTTGACCTTGACATGACCTTGACTTGACCTTGACTTGACCTTGACTTGACCTTGACTTGACCTTGACTTGACCTTGACTTGACCTTGACATGACCTTGACATGACCTTGACTTGACCTTGACTTGACCTTGACTTGACCCTGACTTGACCTTGACTTGACCTTGACTTGACCTTGACTTGACCTTGACTTGACCTTGACTTGACCTTGACTTGACCTCGACTTGACCTTGACATGACCTTGACTTGACCTTGACTTGACCCTGACTTGACCTTGACTTAACCTTGACTTGACCTTGACTTGACCTTGACATGACCTTGACATGACCTTGACTTGACCTTGACTTGACCCTGACTTGACCTTGACTTAACCTTGGCTTGACCTTGACTTGACCTTGACATGACCTTGACTTGACCTTGACTTGACCTTGACTTAACCTTGACTTGACCCTGACTTGACCTTGACATGACTTTTACTTGACCTTGACTTGATCTTGACTTGACCCTGACTTGACCTTGACTTGACCTTGACTTGACCTTGACTTGACCTTGACTTGACCTTGACTTGACCTTGACTTGACCTCGACTTGACCTTGACATGACCTTGACTTGACCTTGACTTGACCCTGACTTGACCTTGACTTAACCTTGACTTGACCTTGACTTGACCCTGACTTGACCTTGACTTGACCTTGACTTGACCTTGACTTGACCTTGACTTGACCTTGACTTGACCTTGACTTGACCTCGACTTGACCTTGACATGACCTTGACTTGACCTTGACTTGACCCTGACTTGACCTTGACTTAACCTTGACTTGACCTTGACTTGACCTTGACATGACCTTGACATGACCTTGACTTGACCTTGACTTGACCCTGACTTGACCTTGACTTAACCTTGGCTTGACCTTGACTTGACCTTGACTTGACCCTGACTTGACCTTGACTTGACCTTGACTTGACCTTGACTTGACCTTGACATGACCTTGACTTGACCTTGACTTGTCCTTGACATGACCTTGACTTGACTTTGACTTGACCTTGACTTGACCTTGACATGACCTTGACATGACCTTGAATTGACCTTGACTTGACACTGACTTGACCTTGACTTGACCTTGACATGACCCTGACTTGACCTTGACTTGACCTTGACTTGATCTTGAATTGACCTTGACTTGACCTTGACATGACCTTGACTTGACCCTGACTTGACCTTGACTTGACCTTGACTTGATCTTGAATTGACCTTGACTTGACCTTGACATGACCTTGACATGACCTTGACTTGACCTTGACCTGACCTTGACTTACCCTTGACTTGACCTTGACATGACCTTGACTTGACCTTGACATGACTTTGACTTGACCTTGACTTGACCTTGACTTGACCTTGACTTGACCTTGACTTGACCCTGACTTGACCTTGACATGACCTTTACTTGACCTTGACGTGACCTTGACTTGACCCTGACTTGACCTTGACATGACCTTTACTTGACCTTGACTTGACCTTGACTTGACCTTGACTTAACCTTGACTTGACCTTGACTTGACCTTGACTCAACCTTGACTTGACCTTGACCTGACCTTGACTTACCCTTGACTTGACCTTGACATGACCTTGACTTGACCTTGACATGACTTTGACTTGACCTTGACTTGACCTTGACTTGACCTTGACTTGACCTTGACTTGACCTTGACATGACCTTGACATGACCTTGACTTGACCTTGACCTGACCTTGACTTACCCTTGACTTGACCTTGACATGACCTTGACTTGACCTTGACATGACTTTGACTTGACCTTGACTTGACCTTGACTTGACCTTGACTTGACCTTGACTTGACCCTGACTTGATCTTGAATTGACCTTGACGTGACCTTGACTTAACCTTGACTTGACCCTGACTTGACCTTGACATGACCTTTACTTGACCTTGACTTGACCTTGACTTGACCTTGACTTAACCTTGACCTGACCTTGACATGACCTTGACTTGACCTTGGCTAGACCTTGACATGACCTTGACATGACCCTGACTTGACCTTGACTTGACCTTGACTTGACCTTGACTTGACCTTGACTTGACCTTCACTTGACCTTGACTTGACCTTGACTTGACCTTGACTTGACCTTTACTTGACCTTGACTTGACCTTGACATGACCTTGACTTGACCTTGACTTGACCTTGACTTGACCTTGGCTTGACCTTGACATGATCTTGACATGACCTTGACTTGACCTTGACTTGACCTTGACTTGACCTTAGCTTGACCTTGACATGACCTTGACATGACCTTGACTTGACCTTGACTTGACCCTGACTTGACCTTGACTTGACCTTGACTTGACCTTGACTTGACCTTGACTTGACCTTGACATGACCTTGAATTGACCTTGACTTGACCTTGACTTGACCTTGACTTGACCTTCACTTGACCTTGACTTGACCTTGACTTGACCTTGACTTGACCTTGACCTTGACCTTGACTTAACCTTGACTTAACCTTGACTTGACCCTGACTTGACCTTGACATGACCTTTACTTGACCTTGACTTGACCTTGACTTGACCTTGACTTGACCTTGACTTGACCTTGACTTGACCTTGATTTGATCTTGACTTGTCCTTGACTTGACCTTGAATCAACCTTGACTTGACCTTGACCTGACCTTGACTTGACCTTCACTTGACCTTGACTTGACCTTGACTTGACCTTGACTTGACCTTGGCTTGACCTTACATGACCTTGACTTGACCGTGACCTTGACTTGACCCTGACTTGACCTTGACTTGACCTTAACTTGACCTTGACTTGACCTTGACATGACCTTGACTTGACCTTGACTTGACCTTGACTTGACCTTGACTTGACCTTGACTTGACCTTGACTTGACCTTGACATGACCTTGACATGACCTTGACTTGACCTTGACTTGACCTTGACTTGACCCTGACTTGACCTTGACTTGACCTTGACTTGACCTTGACTTGACCTTGACTTGACCTTGACTTGACCTTGACTTGACCTCGACTTGACCTTGACATGACCTTGACTTGACCTTGACTTGACTCTGACTTGACCTTGACTTAACCTTGACTTGACCTTGACTTGACCTTGACATGACCTTGACATGACCTTGACTTGACCTTGACTTGACCCTGACTTGACCTTGACTTAACCTTGGCTTGACCTTGACTTGACCTTGACATGACCTTGACTTGACCTTGACTTGACCTTGACTTAACCTTGACTTGACCCTGACTTGACCTTGACATGACTTTTACTTGACCTTGACTTGATCTTGACTTGACCTTGACTTGACCTTGACTTGACCTTGACTTGATCTTGACTTGACCTTGACTTGACCTTGACTTGACCTTGACTTGACCTTGACTCAACCTTGACTTGACCTTGACCTGACCTTGAAATGACCTTGACCTTGACTTGACCTTGACACGACCTTGACATGACCTTGACTTGACTTTGACTTGACCTTGACTTGACCCTGACTTGACCTTGACTTGACCTTGACTTGACCTTGACTTGACCTTGACATGACCTTGACTTGACCTTGACTTGTCCTTGACATGACCTTGACTTGACTTTGACTTGACCTTGACTTGACCTTGACTTGACCTTGACTTGACCTTGACATGACCTTGACATGACCTTGAATTGACCTTGACTTGACACTGACTTGACCTTGACTTGACCTTGACTTGACCTTGACTTGACCTTGACTTGACCTTCACTTGACCTTGACTTGACCTTGACTTAACCTTGACCTGACCATGACATCGACGCTTCCATTCTATAACGTTCTAAGTGTACCTAGAACGTTTTTAATGTTCTTGAATTTTTGAATCCTACGTTCTCTAATTTGAATACTGTCAAAATTTGGTTAAGATAGGCCGATCCGTTCCAAAGTTATAGGCATAAATATACTTAGACTACACACATAGTCGTAAAAATTGTCCATTCTAAAATATAGTAAGTACACTTAGAATACTTTTGCCTGGAAAATTTTAAATTGACTTGAAAACTAAGTTGAATTAGTATGTTAAGGAAGGGACATTTCTTAACGTTGTGTGTTCTATGTGTATTTGGTATGTTCAGTCTGCTATTTTTAGTGACTGTAAGTGTAGTTAAAAGGTTTTTTCCCGAATTAAAAAAATAATTTTGTGCGTGTAAGTGTACATAAGATGTTTTAGTTTGGAAAAAGTGGTCAACCAAATCGGACGCTTAATTTTTGTATTTTCGGATATAAAATGATTTCTCGTGCCAGGAAAATGATAAATTTAGCACAAAATAACGTGAGAGGTATTATTTATTAAATTTCCATATTATTTAAAATAATAAATAAGTTTTTTATTAGGAAAAGGTGAATCAAAAAGTATAAGTTCAATGTCATATAACAGTGAGGAAAGTGTTGGTAAGGAATTTTTGAACTAAGTTAAATGTTGTGCTTATGTATATTGGATTTTTTGACAGGAAATAAAGAGCAAACTAGTCCAGCAAACGAAAAATCTTCTAAATTTGATAATGAAAATAGTGAAAATTCTGATTCACTAGGTATGTGATGTATTCATATTAATATATTTAAATTTTTTTATATTAATTAATTGAATTTTTAGAAGCATATCCCGGTAGTGACTGCGAATATAACACATCGAATAATTCATCTGCAATAGGTGTGTTTATAGACACTTTATTAAATAATTTATTTTAAATATCCCTCCAACTTTTAGAGCCATTTCCCGGCAGTTGCAGCGAATATAATCCGTCAAGTAATTCGTCGGAAGCAGAATCGAATCCAGAGTTTAGTCCAATAACTCCAAAATTAAAAAAGAAAAAATTAAATCCGGAATTTGATACACCACCCGAAAACTTTTGCAAAAGACATAGACGTCCATCCGAGTGGAAGAAAAATATAGCAAAATATTTAAAAAACCATGGAAATGATCACTACAATAAAAAAGGTCAGTTTGTACCAAAGAAAGAGTTAAAAGAAGGTTGCAAAGAATCTTGTAGAATGAGATGTTCACAAAAGCTGTCCAAAGATAGAAGAACACAGATTTTTAAAAATTTTTATAAAAATGGCAGCAAGGAACTTCAATGGGCTTTTATAGCAAATTTAATAACACTGCACAAGAAAAAAGTTTGCACAAATATAGAAAACTCGCGAAAAAATGAGTCAAGAAAGTATTTTCTAAGTTATGAAGAAAATGGGAATGAAATAAGAAAACAAGTCTGCAAACCCATGTTTATAAATACATTGTCAATATCTCAACAGACAATCGAAACCGTGATACGCAAAAAGCATTCTAATGCAGGATTTATATCACCCGACAGAAGAGGAAAGCATTCTATTGCAAATAAAACTTTAAGTAGAATAAGAGACATCGTTATAGAGCATGTTAACGAGTTTCCTTTAGTAGAATCACACTACTGTCGCCAACGAGTACAAAAAAAGTACTTGGATGGTGAAATATCTTCGGTTACTGAAATGTATCGTTTATATGAAATTTGGTTCTCCGAAAAGTCAATTGATATCGGCTTAAAAGCAACATTAAGACACTATCGCGATGTTTTGAAAGATTCTTTCAATATTTCATTCTATATTCCAAAAAAGGATTTATGCAACTTATGCGAAAAGTTCAAGAACTCTGATGAAGAAGGAAAAAAGCTCATTGAATTTCAATTCAATCACCATTTATCTTGCAAGCAAAAATCTAGAGAACTGAAAGATGTCGACAAAAAAGAGTGTATTGAAAACGATAACGTTATTACAGTTTGCTTTGATTTTCAAAAAATTTTTTCATCACCTTGTGCTGAAGTGAGCACTTTTTACTACAAAAGAAAATTACATGCTTATAACTTCACAATTTTCGAGCTTGGTTCCAATATAGCATCTTGTTTTGTATGGGATGAAACAATTGCAAAGAAAGGTGCGATAGAAGTAGCCACATGTTTATTTCAATTTATATCAACAAAACATAAAGAATTCGGCATAACTAAGTTTAATTTATGGTCTGACAATTGTGGAGGTCAAAACAAAAATAAGATTGTATTCTCTATGTATGTATGGATTGCACGAAAACTACAAATCGACATTAGTCACAAATTCTTAGAAAAGGGTCATACTCAAAATGAAGGCGACGGTGTTCATGCACTTATAGAGAAGTGCAAGAAAAATAAAAGAATATACACGCCGATAGAATGGTACTCCGTGATAAGAAATGCTAAGAAAACACCGCCGTTATACAATGTAATTGAAATGGACCATGATGATTTTTTGGATTTCAAGCAATTTGCTTCTGTAGCAAATTGGACAAAAAATATACAAAATGAAAAATTACGTCTATCAAAAATCCGAGAAATAAGTGTTTATAAAGAACAAAATTATAAATTATTTTATAAATATGAATTTGAAGAGAATTTCAAAGAAATAAAGATATATGATGAAACTAGGAAGAGAAGAAAAGAAAATAAAATTGTTATTGAAGAAATACCAAAAGCATACATATCCGCATTTCCTATAACGGAAGAAAAACGAAAAGATCTTTTATATCTGTGTGATCAAAATTTAATTCCAAAATTTTACCAAAATTTCTACAGACAACTTAATGGTTTTAATGGAAAAGAATATGTAGTCGTGTCAGATAATGACGACTAAATAATACACTATGGTTTCTATTTATTTAATGTTATACTGAATTAATACTGCTTCTGTTATCTTTATTCTTATAATTTTGTTTAAGTAACCTTGAATTTATGTTATAACTACTTTTTGTTTGAACTGAATTGCTATACATATTTAATTTTCTTTTTTGTTTTACGAATAAAATTAATTTAAAAAGAAAATAATAGTTTTTTTTTGTATAACATTTTAACTAAAAATTCGTCTATGTGGGAAAATATAATTTACTAAAATGTTTGTCCAAACTAAAATATTATATGTATACTTAGGTGATTAACATAAAAACAATAGACCTATCAAAAACATGCTAAGTACACTTAGATGACCAATAGCCAATGTTTTCACCGTGCTAAAACATTTTATATCATTTTTAGCTATGATCCAATTAACATTTGTAAATTCAGAAAATTCTAAAAAAAATCTACTCAAATTCTATTAAAAACAGTGAAAGAATAACTGGCGTATCTTATATAGCGTATGAGATATCGCGTGAAAACTTTGAGAGCTCGTAACTCAAAACTCACATTTTCGACTTAGAATGGTATAGAATGGAGGCATCGACATGACCTTGACCCTGACTTGACCTTGACATGACTTTTACTTGACCTTGACTTGACCTTGACTTGACCTTGACTTGATCTTGACTTGACCTTGACTTGACCTTGACTTGACCTTGACTTGACCTTGACTCAACCTTGACTTGACCTTGACCTGACCTTGAAATGACCTTGACCTTGACTTGACCTTGACACGACCTTGACATGACCTTGACTTGACCTTGACTTGACCTTGACTTGACCCTGACTTGACCTTGACTTGACCTTGACTTGACCTTGACTTGACCTTGACATGACCTTGACTTGACCTTGACTTGTCCTTGACATGACCTTGACTTGACTTTGACTTGACCTTGACTTGACCTTGACTTGACCTTGACATGACCTTGACATGACCTTGACTTGACCTTGACTTGACCCTGACTTGACCTTGACTTGACCTTGATGTGACCTTTACTTGACCTTGACTTGACCTTGACTTGACCCTGACTAGACCTTGACATGACCTTTACTTGACCTTGACTTGACCCTGACTTGACCTTGACTTGACCTTGACTTGACCTTGACTTGACCTTGACTTGATCTTGACTTGACCTTGACTTGACCTTGACTTGACCTTGACTTGACCTTGACTCAACCTTGACTTGACCTTGACCTGACCTTGACATGACCTTGACCTTGACTTTACCTTGACTTGACCTTGACATGACCTTGACATGACCTTGACTTGACCTTGACTTGACCTTGACTTGACCTTGACTTGACCCTGACTTGACCTTGACTTGAACTTGAACTTGACTTGACCTTGACATGACCTTGACTTGACCTTGACTTGATCTTGAATTGACCTTGACTTGACCTTGACATGACCTTGACATGACCTTGACTTGACCTTGACCTGACCTTGACTTGACCTTGACCTTGACTTGACCTTGACTTGACCTTGACATGACCTTGACTTGACCTTCACTTGACCTTGACTTGACCTTGACTTGACCTTGACCTTGACTTGACCTTGACTTGACCTTGACCTTGACTTGACCTTGACTTGACCTTGACATGACCTTGACTTGACCTTCACTTGACCTTGACTTGACCTTGACTTGACCTTCACTTGACCTTGACTTGACCATGACTTGACCTTGACTTGACCTTGACTTGACCTTGACTCAACCTTGACTTGACCTTGACCTGACCTTGACATGACCTTGACCTTGACTTTACCTTGACTTGACCTTGACATGACCTTGACAAGACCTTGACTTGACCTTGACTTGACCTTGACTTGACCCTGACTTGACCTTGACTTGAACTTGAACTTGACTTGACCTTGACATGACCTTGACTTGACCTTGACTTGATCTTGAATTGACCTTGACTTGACCTTGACATGACCTTGACATGACCTTGACTTGACCTTGACCTGACCTTGACTTGCCCTTGACTTGACCTTGACATGACCTTGACTTGACCTTGACATGACTTTGACTTGACCTTGACTTGACCTTGACTTGACCTTGACTTGACCTTGACTTGACCCTGACTTGACCTTGACATGACCTTTACTTGACCTTGACGTGACCTTGACTTGACCCTGACTTGACCTTGACATGACCTTTACTTGACCTTGACTTGACCTTGACTTGACCTTGACTTGACCTTGACTTAACCTTGACTTGACCTTGACTTGACCTTGACTCAACCTTGACTTGACCTTGACCTGACCTTGACATGACCTTGACTTGACCTTGGCTTGACCTTGGCTAGACCTTGACATGACCTTGACATGACCCTGACTTGATCTTGACTTGACCTTGACTTGACCTTGACTTGACCTTGACTTGACCTTCACTTGACCTTGACATGACCTTGACTTGACCTTGACTTGACCTTGACTTGACCTTGACTTGACCTTGACTTGACCTTGGCTTGACCTTGACATGATCTTGACATGACCTTGACTTGACCTTGACTTGACCTTGACTTGACCTTAGCTTGACCTTGACATGACCTTGACATGACCTTGACTTGACCTTGACTTGACCCTGACTTGACCTTGACTTGACCTTGACTTGTCCTTGACTTGACCTTGACTTGACCTTGACTTGACCTTGACATGACCTTGACTTGACCTTGAATTGACCTTGACTTGACCTTGACTTGACCTTGACTTGACCTTCACTTGACCTTGACTTGACCTTGACTTGACCTTGACTTGACCTTGACCTTGACCTTGACTTAACCTTGACTTAACCTTGACTTGACCCTGACTTGACCTTGACATGACCTTTACTTGACCTTGACTTGACCTTGACTTGACCTTGACTTGACCTTGACTTGACCTTGACTTGACCTTGATTTGATCTTGACTTGTCCTTGACTTGACCTTGAATCAACCTTGACTTGACCTTGACCTGACCTTGACTTGACCTTCACTTGACCTTGACTTGACCTTGACTTGACCTTGACTTGACCTTGGCTTGACCTTGACATGACCTTGACTTGACCTTGACCTTGACTTGACCCTGACTTGACCTTGACTTGACCTTAACTTGACCTTGACTTGACCTTGACATGACCTTGACTTGACCTTGACTTGACCTTGACTTGACCTTGACTTGACCTTGACTTGACCTTGACTTGACCTTGACATGACCTTGACATGACCTTGACTTGACCTTGACTTGACCTTGACTTGACCCTGACTTGACCTTGACTTGACCTTGACTTGACCTTGACTTGACCTTGACTTGACCTTGACTTGACCTTGACTTGACCTTGACTTGACCTTGACTTGACCTTGACATGACCTTGACTTGACCTTGACTTGACCCTGACTTGACCTTGACTTAACCTTGACTTGACCTTGACTTGACCTTGACATGACCTTGACTTGACCTTGACTTGACCTTGACTTAACCTTGACTTGACCCTGACTTGACCTTGACATGACTTTTACTTGACCTTGACTTGATCTTGACTTGACCTTGACTTGACCTTGACTTGACCTTGACTTGATCTTGACTTGACCTTGACTTGACCTTGACTTGACCTTGACTTGACCTTGACTTGACCTTGACTCAACCTTGACTTGACCTTGACCTGACCTTGAAATGACCTTGACCTTGACTTGACCTTGACACGACCTTGACATGGCCTTGACTTGACCTTGACTTGACCTTGACTTGACCCTGACTTGACCTTGACTTGACCTTGACTTGACCTTGACTTGACCTTGACATGACCTTGACTTGACCTTGACTTGTCCTTGACATGACCTTGACTTGACTTTGACTTGACCTTGACTTGACCTTGACTTGACCTTGACATGACCTTGACATGACCTTGAATTGACCTTGACTTGACACTGACTTGACCTTGACTTGACCTTGACTTGACCTTGACTTGAACTTGACTTGACCTTGACTTGACCTTCACTTGACCTTGACTTGACCTTGACTTGACCTTGACTTGACCTTTACTTGACCTTGACTTGACCTTGACATGACCTTGACTTGACCTTGACTTGACCTTGACTTGACCTTGACTTGACCTTGACTTGACCTTGGCTTGACCTTGACATGATCTTGACATGACCTTGACTTGACCTTGACTTGACCTTGACTTGACCTTAGCTTGACCTTGACATGACCTTGACATGACCTTGACTTGACCTTGACTTGACCCTGACTTGACCTTGACTTGACCTTGACTTGACCTTGACTTGACCTTGACTTGACCTTGACTTGACCTTGACATGACCTTGACTTGACCTTGAATTGACCTTGACTTGACCTTGACTTGACCTTGACTTGACCTTCACTTGACCTTGACTTGACCTTGACTTGACCTTGACTTGACCTTGACCTTGACCTTGACTTAACCTTGACTTAACCTTGACTTGACCCTGACTTGACCTTGACATGACCTTTACTTGACCTTGACTTGACCTTGACTTGACCTTGACTTGACCTTGACTTGACCTTGACTTGACCTTGATTTGATCTTGACTTGTCCTTGACTTGACCTTGAATCAACCTTGACTTGACCTTGACCTGACCTTGACTTGACCTTCACTTGACCTTGACTTGACCTTGACTTGACCTTGACTTGACCTTGGCTTGACCTTGACATGACCTTGACTTGACCTTGACCTTGACTTGACCCTGACTTGACCTTGACTTGACCTTAACTTGACCTTGACTTGACCTTGACATGACCTTGACTTGACCTTGACTTGACCTTGACTTGACCTTGACTTGACCTTGACTTGACCTTGACTTGACCTTGACATGACCTTGACATGACCTTGACTTGACCTTGACTTGACCTTGACTTGACCCTGACTTGACCTTGACTTGACCTTGACTTGACCTTGACTTGACCTTGACTTGACCTTGACTTGACCTTGACTTGACCTTGACTTGACCTTGACTTGACCTTGACATGACCTTGACTTGACCTTGACTTGACCCTGACTTGACCTTGACTTAACCTTGACTTGACCTTGACTTGACCTTGACATGACCTTGACTTGACCTTGACTTGACCTTGACTTAACCTTGACTTGACCCTGACTTGACCTTGACATGACTTTTACTTGACCTTGACTTGATCTTGACTTGACCTTGACTTGACCTTGACTTGACCTTGACTTGATCTTGACTTGACCTTGACTTGACCTTGACTTGACCTTGACTTGACCTTGACTTGACCTTGACTCAACCTTGACTTGACCTTGACCTGACCTTGAAATGACCTTGACCTTGACTTGACCTTGACACGACCTTGACATGACCTTGACTTGACCTTGACTTGACCTTGACTTGACCCTGACTTGACCTTGACTTGACCTTGACTTGACCTTGACTTGACCTTGACATGACCTTGACTTGACCTTGACTTGTCCTTGACATGACCTTGACTTGACTTTGACTTGACCTTGACTTGACCTTGACTTGACCTTGACATGACCTTGACATGACCTTGAATTGACCTTGACTTGACACTGACTTGACCTTGACTTGACCTTGACTTGACCTTGACTTGAACTTGACTTGACCTTGACTTGACCTTCACTTGACCTTGACTTGACCTTGACTTAACCTTGACCTGACCATGACATGACCTTGACCTTGACTTGCCCTTTACATGACCTTGACTTGACTTTGACTTGACCTTGACTTGACCTTGACATGACCTTGACATGACCTTGACTTGACCTTGACTTGACCCTGACTTGACCTTGACTTGACCTTGATGTGACCTTTACTTGACCTTGACTTGACCTTGACTTGACCCTGACTAGACCTTGACATGACCTTTACTTGACCTTGACTTGACCCTGACTTGACCTTGACTTGACCTTGACTTGACCTTGACTTGACCTTGACTTGACCTTGACTTGATCTTGACTTGACCTTGACTTGACCTTGACTTGACCTTGACTTGACCTTGACTTGACCTTGACTCAACCTTGACTTGACCTTGACCTGACCTTGACATGACCTTGACCTTGACTTTACCTTGACTTGACCTTGACATGACCTTGACATGACCTTGACTTGACCTTGACTTGACCTTGACTTGACCCTGACTTGACCTTGACTTGAACTTGACTTGACCTTGACATGACCTTGACTTGACCTTGACTTGATCTTGAATTGACCTTGACTTGACCTTGACATGACCTTGACATGACCTTGACTTGACCTTGACCTGACCTTGACTTGACCTTGACCTTGACTTGACCTTGACTTGACCTTGACATGACCTTGACTTGACCTTCACTTGACCTTGACTTGACCTTGACTTGACCTTCACTTGACCTTGACTTGACCTTGACTTGACCTTGACTTGACCTTGACATGACCTTGACTTGACCTTCACTTGACCTTGACTTGACCTTGACTTGACCTTCACTTGACCTTGACTTGACCATGACTTGACCTTGACTTGACCTTGAGTTGATCTTGATTTGACCTTGACTTGACCTTGACTTGACCTTCACTTGACCTTGACTTGACCTTGACGTGACCTTGACTTGACCTTGACTTGACCTTGACTTGACCTTGACTTGACCTTGACTTGACCTTGACTTGACCTTGACTCAACCTTGACTTGACCTTGACTTGACCTTGGCCTGACCTTGACATGACCTTGACCTTGACATGACCTTGACTTGACCTTGACATGACCTTGACTTGACCTTGACTTGACCTTGACTTGACCTTGACTTGACCTTCACTTGACCTTGACTTGACCTTGGCTTGACCTTGACCTGACCCTGACTTGACCTTGACTTGATCTTGACTTGAGCTTGACTTGACCTTGACTTGACCTTGACTCAACCTTGACTTGACCTGACCTTGACATGACCTTGACTTGACCTTGACTTGACCTTGACTTGACCTTGACTTGACCCTGACTTGACCTTGACTTGAACTTGAACTTGACTTGACCTTGACATGACCTTGACTTGACCTTGACTTGATCTTGAATTGACCTTGACTTGACCTTGACATGACCTTGACATGACCTTGACTTGACCTTGACCTGACCTTGACTTGACCTTGACCTTGACTTGACCTTGACTTGACCTTGACTTGACCCTGACTTGACCTTGACTTGAACTTGAACTTGACTTGACCTTGACATGACCTTGACTTGACCTTGACTTGATCTTGAATTGACCTTGACTTGACCTTGACATGACCTTGACATGACCTTGACTTGACCTTGACCTGACCTTGACTTGACCTTGACCCTGACTTGACCTTGACTTGACCTTGACTTGACCTTGACTTGACCTTGACTTGACCTTGACTTGACCTTGACATGACCTTGACTTGACCTTGAATTGACCTTGACTTGACCTTGACTTGACCTTGACTTGACCTTCACTTGACCTTGACTTGACCTTGACTTGACCTTGACTTGACCTTGACCTTGACCTTGACTTAACCTTGACTTAACCTTGACTTGACCCTGACTTGACCTTGACATGAGCTTTACTTGACCTTGACTTGACCTTGACTTGACCTTGACTTGACCTTGACTTGACCTTGATTTGATCTTGACTTGTCCTTGACTTGACCTTGAATCAACCTTGACTTGACCTTGACCTGACCTTGACATGACCTTGACCTTGACATGACCTTGACTTGACCTTCACTTGACCTTGACTTGACCTTGACTTGACCTTGACTTGACCTTGACATGACCTTGACCTTGACTTGACCCTGACTTGACCTTGACTTGACCTTGACTTGACCTTGACTTGACCTTGACTTGACCTTGACTTGACCTTGACTTGACCTTGACATGACCTTGACTTGACCTTGACTTGACCCTGACTTGACCTTGACTTAACCTTGACTTGACCTTGACTTGACCTTGACATGACCTTGACTTGACCTTGACTTGACCTTGACTTAACCTTGACTTGACCCTGACTTGACCTTGACATGACTTTTACTTGACCTTGACTTGATCTTGACTTGACCTTGACTTGACCTTGACTTGACCTTGATTTGATCTTGACTTGACCTTGACTTGACCTTGACTTGACCTTGACTTGACCTTGACTTGACCTTGACTTGACCTTGACTCAACCTTGACTTGACCTTGACCTGACCTTGAAATGACCTTGACCTTGACTTGACCTTGACACGACCTTGACATGACCTTGACTTGACCTTGACTTGACCTTGACTTGACCCTGACTTGACCTTGACTTGACCTTGACTTGACCTTGACTTGACCTTGACATGACCTTGACTTGACCTTGACTTGTCCTTGACATGACCTTGACTTGACTTTGACTTGACCTTGACTTGACCTTGACTTGACCTTGACATGACCTTGACATGACCTTGAATTGACCTTGACTTGACACTGACTTGACCTTGACTTGACCTTGACTTGACCTTGACTTGACCTTGACTTGACCTTGACTTGACCTTGACTTGACCTTCACTTGACCTTGACTTGACCTTGACTTAACCTTGACCTGACCATGACATGACCTTGACCTTGACTTGCCCTTTACATGACCTTGACTTGACTTTGACTTGACCTTGACTTGACCTTGACTTGACCTTGACATGACCTTGACATGACCTTGACTTGACCTTGACTTGACCCTGACTTGACCTTGACTTGACCTTGATGTGACCTTTACTTGACCTTGACTTGACCTTGACTTGACCCTGACTAGACCTTGACATGACCTTTACTTGACCTTGACTTGACCCTGACTTGACCTTGACTTGACCTTGACTTGACCTTGACTTGACCTTGACTTGACCTTGACTTGATCTTGACTTGACCTTGACTTGACCTTGACTTGACCTTGACTTGACCTTGACTTGACCTTGACTCAACCTTGACTTGACCTTGACCTGACCTTGACATGACCTTGACCTTGACTTTACCTTGACTTGACCTTGACATGACCTTGACTTGACCTTGACTTGACCCTGACTTGACCTTGACTTGAACTTGACTTGACCTTGACATGACCTTGACTTGACCTTGACTTGATCTTGAATTGACCTTGACTTGACCTTGACATGACCTTGACATGACCTTGACTTGACCTTGACCTGACCTTGACTTGACCTTGACCTTGACTTGACCTTGACTTGACCTTGACATGACCTTGACTTGACCTTCACTTGACCTTGACTTGACCTTGACTTGACCTTCACTTGACCTTGACTTGACCTTGACTTGACCTTGACCTTGACTTGACCTTGACTTGACCTTGACATGACCTTGACTTGACCTTCACTTGACCTTGACTTGACCTTGACTTGACCTTCACTTGACCTTGACTTGACCATGACTTGACCTTGACTTGACCTTGAGTTGATCTTGATTTGACTTTGACTTGACCTTGACTTGACCTTCACTTGACCTTGACTTGACCTTGACGTGACCTTGACTTGACCTTGACTTGACCTTGACTTGACCTTGACTTGACCTTGACTTGACCTTGACTTGACCTTGACTCAACCTTGACTTGACCTTGACTTGACCTTGGCCTGACCTTGACATGACCTTGACCTTGACATGACCTTGACTTGACCTTGACATGACCTTGACTTGACCTTGACTTGACCTTGACTTGACCTTGACCTTGACTTGACCTTGACTTGACCTTGACTTGACCTTCACTTGACCTTGACTTGACCTTGGCTTGACCTTGACCTGACCCTGACTTGACCTTGACTTGATCTTGACTTGAGCTTGACTTGACCTTGACTTGACGTTGACTCAACCTTGACTTGACCTTGACCTGACCTTGACCTGACCTTGACAAGACCTTGACCTGACCTTGACATGACCTTGACTTGACCTTGACTTGACCTTGACTTGACCTTGACTTGACCCTGACTTGACCTTGACTTGAACTTGAACTTGACTTGACCTTGACATGACCTTGACTTGACCTTGACTTGATCTTGAATTGACCTTGACTTGACCTTGACATGACCTTGACATGACCTTGACTTGACCTTGACTTGACCTTGACTTGACCTTGACATGACCTTGACTTGACCTTCACTTGACCTTGACTTGACCTTGACTTGACCTTCACTTGACCTTGACTTGACCTTGACTTGACCTTGACTTGACCTTGACCTTGACTTGACCTTGACTTGACCTTGACATGACCTTGACTTGACCTTCACTTGACCTTGACTTGACCTTGACTTGACCTTCACTTGACCTTGACTTGACCATGACTTGACCTTGACTTGACCTTGAGTTGATCTTGATTTGACCTTGACTTGACCTTGACTTGACCTTCACTTGACCTTGACTTGACCTTGACGTGACCTTGACTTGACCTTGACTTGACCTTGACTTGACCTTGACTCAACCTTGACTTGACCTTGACTTGACCTTGACCTGACCTTGACATGACCTTGACCTTGACTTGACCTTGGCTTGACCTTGACATGACCTTGACATGACCTTGACTTGACCTTGACTTGACCTTGACTTGACCTTGACCTTGACTTGACCTTGACTTGACCTTGACATGACCTTGACTTGACCTTCACTTGACCTTGACTTAACCTTGACTTGACCTTCACTTGACCTTGAATTGACCTTGACCTTGACCTTGACTTGACCTTGACTTGACCTTGACATGACCTTGACTTGACCTTCACTTGACCTTGACTTGACCTTGACTTGACCTTCACTTGACCTTGACTTGACCATGACTTGACCTTGACTTGACCTTGAGTTGATCTTGATTTGACCTTGACTTGACCTTGACTTGACCTTCACTTGACCTTGACTTGACCTTGACGTGACCTTGACTTGACCTTGACTTGAGCTTGACTTGACCTTGACTTGACCTTGACTCAACCTTGACTTGACCTTGACTTGACCTTGGCCTGACCTTGACATGACCTTGACCTTGACATGACCTTGACCTTGACATGACCTTGACTTGACCTTGACTTGATCTTGACTTGACCTTGACCTGACCTTGACATGACCTTGACCTTGACTTGACCTTGGCTTGACCTTGACATGACCTTGACTTGACCTTGACTTGACCTTGACTTGACCTTGACATGACCTTGACTTGACCTTCACTTGACCTTGACTTGACCTTGACTTGACCTTCACTTGACCTTGACTTGACCTTGACTTGACCTTGACATGACCTTGACTTGACCTTCACTTGACCTTGACTTGACCTTGACTTGACCTTCACTTAACCTTGACTTGACCATGACTTGACCTTGACTTGACCTTGACTTGACCTTGAGTTGATCTTGATTTGACCTTTACTTGACCTTGACTTGACCTTCACTTGACCTTGACTTGACCTTGACGTGACCTTGACTTGACCTTGACTTGACCTTGACTTGACCTTGACTTGACCTTGACTCAACCTTGACTTGACCTTGACTTGACCTTGGCCTGACCTTGACATGACCTTGACCTTGACATGACCTTGACTTGACCTTGACTTGATCTTGACTTGACCTTGACTTGACCTTGACATGACCTTGACTTGACCTTCACTTGACCTTGACTTGACCTTGACTTGACCTTGACTTGACCTTCACTTGACCTTGACTTGACCATGACTTGACCTTGACTTGACCTTGACTTGATCTTGACTTGACCTTGACTTGACCTTGACTTGACCTTGACTTGACCTTGACTTGACCTTGACTCAACCTTGACTTGACCTTGACTTGACCTTGACCTGACCTTGACATGACCTTGACCTTGACATGACCTTGACTTGACCTTGACTTGATCTTGACTTGACCTTGACTTGACCTTGACTTGACCTTGACATGACCTTGTCATGACCTTGACTTGACCTTGACCTGACCCTGACTTGACCTTGATCTTGACTTGACCTTGACTTGACTCAACCTTGACTTGACCTTGACCTGACCTTGACATGACCTTGACCTTGACTTTACCTTGACTTGACCTTGACATGACCTTGACATGACCTTGACTTGACCTTGACTTGACCTTGACTTGACCCTGACTTGACCTTGACTTGAACTTGAACTTGACTTGACCTTGACATGACCTTGACTTGACCTTGACTTGATCTTGAATTGACCTTGACTTGACCTTGACATGACCTCTACATGACCTTGACTTGACCTTGACCTGACCTTGACTTGCCCTTGACTTGACCTTGACATGACCTTGACTTGACCTTGACATGACTTTGACTTGACCTTGACTTGACCTTGACTTGACCTTGACTTGACCTTGACTTGACCCTGACTTGACCTTGACATGACCTTTACTTGACCTTGACGTGACCTTGACTTGACCTTGACATGACCTTTACTTGACCTTGACTTGACCTTGACTTGACCTTGACTTAACCTTGACTTGACCTTGACTTGACCTTGACTTGACCTTGACTCAACCTTGACTTGACCTTGACCTGACCTTGACATGACCTTGACTTGACCTTGGCTTGACCTTGGCTTGACCTTGACATGACCTTGACATGACCCTGACTTGACCTTGACTTGACCTTGACTTGACCTTGACTTGACCTTGACTTGACCTTCACTTGACCTTGACTTGACCTTGACTTGACCTTGACTTGACCTTTACTTGACCTTGACTTGACCTTGACATGACCTTGACTTGACCTTGACTTGACCTTGACTTGACCTTGACTTGACCTTGACTTGACCTTGGCTTGACCTTGACATGATCTTGACATGACCTTGACTTGACCTTGACTTGACCTTGACTTGACCTTAGCTTGACCTTGACATGACCTTGACATGACCTTGACTTGACCTTGACTTGACCCTGACTTGACCTTGACTTGACCTTGACCTTGACTTGACCTTGACTTGACCTTGACTTGACCTTGACTTGACCTTGACTTGACCTTGACATGACCTTGACTTGACCTTGAATTGACCTTGACTTGACCTTGACTTGACCTTGACTTGACCTTCACTTGACCTTGACTTGACCTTGACTTGACCTTGACTTGACCTTGACCTTGACTTAACCTTGACTTAACCTTGACTTGACCCTGACTTGACCTTGACATGACCTTTACTTGACCTTGACTTGACCTTGACTTGACCTTGACTTGACCTTGACTTGACCTTGATTTGACCTTGACTTGACCTTGATTTGATCTTGACTTGTCCTTGACTTGACCTTGAATCAACCTTGACTTGACCTTGACCTGACCTTGACATGACCTTGACCTTGACCTTGACATGACCTTGACTTGACCTTCACTTGACCTTGACTTGACCTTGACTTGACCTTGACTTGACCTTGGCTTGACCTTGACATGACCTTGACTTGACCTTGACTTGACCCTGACTTGACCTTGACTTGACCTTAACTTGACCTTGACTTGACCTTGACATGACCTTGACTTGACCTTGACTTGACCTTGACTTGACCTTGACTTGACCTTGACTTGACCTTGACATGACCTTGACATGACCTTGACTTGACCTTGACTTGACCTTGACTTGACCCTGACTTGACCTTGACTTGACCTTGACTTGACCTTGACATGACCTTGACTTGACCTTGACTTGACCCTGACTTGACCTTGACTTAACCTTGACTTGACCTTGACTTGACCTTGACATGACCTTGACTTGACCTTGACTTGACCTTGACTTGACCTTGACTTGACCTTGACTTGACCTTGACTCAACCTTGACTTGACCTTGACCTGACCTTGAAATGACCTTGACTTGACCTTGACTTGACCTTGACTTGACCTTGACATGACCTTGACATGACCTTGAATTGACCTTGACTTGACACTGACTTGACCTTGACTTGACCTTGACTTGACCTTGACTTGACCTTGACTTGACCTTGACTTGACCTTCACTTGACCTTGACTTGACCTTGACTTAACCTTGACCTGACCATGACATGACCTTGACCTTGACTTGCCCTTTACATGACCTTGACTTGACTTTGACTTGACCTTGACTTGACCTTGACTTGACCTTGACTCAACCTTGACTTGACCTTGACCTGACCTTGAAATGACCTTGACTTGACCTTGACTTGACCCTGACTTGACCTTGACATGACTTTTACTTGACCTTGACTTGATCTTGACTTGACCTTGACTTGACCTTGACTTGACCTTGACTTGATCTTGACTTGACCTTGACTTGACCTTGACTTGACCTTGACTTGACCTTGACTTGACCTTGACTAAACCTTGACTTGACCTTGACTTGACCTTGACACGACCTTGACATGACCTTGACTTGACCTTGACTTGACCTTGACTTGACCCTGACTTGACCTTGACTTGACCTTGACTTGACCTTGACTTGACCTTGACATGACCTTGACTTGACCTTGACTTGTCCTTGACATGACCTTGACTTGACTTTGACTTGACCTTGACTTGACCTTGACTTGACCTTGACATGACCTTGACATGACCTTGAATTGACCTTGACTTGACACTGACTTGACCTTGACTTGACCTTGACTTGACCTTGACTTGACCTTGACTTGACCTTGACTTAACCTTGACCTGACCATGACATGACCTTGACCTGACCATGACATGACCTTGACCTTGACTTGCCCTTTACATGACCTTGACTTGACTTTGACTTGACCTTGACTTGACCTTGACATGACCTTGACTTGACCTTGACTTGACCTTGACTTGACCCTGACTTGACCTTGACTTGACCTTGGCTTGACCTTGACATGATCTTGACATGACCTTGGCTTGACCTTGACTTGACCTTGACTTGACCTTGACTTGACCTTAGCTTGACCTTGACATGACCTTGACATGAACTTGACTTGACCTTGACTTGACCCTGACTTGACCTTGACTTGACCTTGACTTGACCTTGACTTGACCTTGACTTGACCTTGACTTGACCTTGACATGACCTTGACTTGACCTTGAATTGACCTTGACTTGACCTTGACTTGACCTTGACTTGACCTTCACTTGACCTTGACTTGACCTTGACTTGACCTTGACTTGACCTTGACCTTGACTTAACCTTGACTTAACCTTGACTTGACCCTGACTTGACCTTGACATGACCTTTACTTGACCTTGACTTGACCTTGACTTGACCTTGACTTGACCTTGACTTGACCTTGATTTGACCTTGACTTGACCTTGATTTGATCTTGACTTGTCCTTGACTTGACCTTGAATCAACCTTGACTTGACCTTGACCTGACCTTGACATGACCTTGACCTTGACCTTGACATGACCTTGACTTGACCTTTACTTGACCTTGACTTGACCTTGACTTGACCTTGACTTGACCTTGGCTTGACCTTGACATGACCTTGACTTGACCTTGACTTGACCCTGACTTGACCTTGACTTGACCTTAACTTGACCTTGACTTGACCTTGACATGACCTTGACTTGACCTTGACTTGACCTTGACTTGACCTTGACTTGACCTTGACATGACCTTGACATGACCTTGACTTGACCTTGACTTGACCTTGACTTGACCCTGACTTGACCTTGACTTGACCTTGACTTGACCTTGACATGACCTTGACTTGACCTTGACTTGACCCTGACTTGACCTTGACTTAACCTTGACTTGACCTTGACTTGACCTTGACATGACCTTGACTTGACCTTGACTTGACCTTGACTTGACCTTGACTTGACCTTGACTTGACCTTGACTCATCCTTGACTTGACCTTGACCTGACTTTGAAATGACCTTGACTTGACCTTGACTTGACCTTGACATGACCTTGACATGACCTTGAATTGACCTTGACTTGACACTGACTTGACCTTGACTTGACCTTGACTTGACCTTGACTTGACCTTGACTTGACCTTGACTTGACCTTCACTTGACCTTGACTTGACCTTGACTTAACCTTGACCTGACCATGACATGACCTTGACCTTGACTTGCCCTTTACATGACCTTGACTTGACTTTGACTTGACCTTGACTTGACCTTGACTTGATCTTGACTTGACCTTGACTTGACCTTGACTTGACCTTGACTTGACCTTGACTTGACCTTGACTCAACCTTGACTTGACCTTGACCTGACCTTGAAATGACCTTGACCTTGACTTGACCTTGACACGACCTTGACATGACCTTGACTTGACCTTGACTTGACCTTGACTTGACCTTGACTTGACCCTGACTTGACCTTGACTTGACCTCGACTTGACCTTGACTTGACCTTGACATGACCTTGACTTGACCTTGACTTGTCCTTGACATGACCTTGACTTGACTTTGACTTGACCTTGACTTGACCTTGACTTGACCTTGACATGACCTTGACATGACCTTGAATTGACCTTGACTTGACACTGACTTGACCTTGACTTGACCTTGACTTGACCTTGACTTGACCTTGACTTGACCTTGACTTGACCTTGACTTGACCTTCACTTGACCTTGACTTGACCTTGACTTAACCTTGACCTGACCATGACATGACCTTGACCTTGACTTGCCCTTTACATGACCTTGACTTGACTTTGACTTGACCTTTACTTGACCTTGACTTGACCTTGACATGACCTTGACATGACCTTGACTTGACCTTGACTTGACCCTGACTTGACCTTGACTTGACCTTGATGTGACCTTTACTTGACCTTGACTTGACCTTGACTTGACCCTGACTAGACCTTGACATGACCTTGACTTGACCCTGACTTGACCTTGACTTGACCTTGACTTGACCTTGACTTGACCTTGACTTGATCTTGACTTGACCTTGACTTGACCTTGACTTGACCTTGACTTGACCTTGACCTGACCTTGACATGACCTTGACCTTGACTTGACCTTGACATGACCTTGACATGACCTTGAATTGACCTTGACTTGACCCTGACTTGACCTTGACTTGACCTTGACTTGACCTTGACTTGACCTTGACTTGACCTTGACTTGACCTTGACTTGACCTTGAATTGACCTTGACTTGACCTTGACCTGACCATGACATGACCTTGACTTGACCTTGACTTGACCTTGACTTGACCCTGACTTGACCTTGACTTGACCTTGACTTGACCTTGACTTGACCTTGACTTGACCTTGACTTGACCTTGACTTGACCTTGACTTGACCTTGACTTGACCTTGACTTGACCTTGACTTGACCTTGACATGACCTTGACTTGACCTTGATTTGACCTTGACTTGACCTTGACTTGACCCTGACTTGACCTTGACTTAACCTTGACTTGACCTTGACTTGACCTTGACATGACCTTGACTTGACCTTGACTTGACCTTGACTTGACCTTGACTTTGACTTGACCTTGACTTAACCTTGACTTGACCCTGACTTGACCTTGACATGACTTTTACTTGACCTTGACTTGACCTTGACTTGACCTTGACTTGACCTTGACTTGACCTTGACTTGACCTTGACTTGACCTTGACTCAACCTTGACTTGACCTTGACTTGACCTTCACTTGACCTTGACTTGACCATGACTTGACCTTGACTTGACCTTGACTTGATCTTGACTTGACCTTGACTTGACCTTGACTTGACCTTGACTCAACCTTGACTTGACCTTGACTTGACCTTGACCTGACCTTGACATGACCTTGACCTTGACTTGACCTTGACTTGATCTTGACTTGACCTTGACTTGACCTTGACATGACCTTGTCATGACCTTGACTTGACCTTGACCTGACCCTGACTTGACCTTGACTTGATCTTGACTTGACCTTGACTTGACCTTGACTTGACCTTGACTCAACCTTGACTTGACCTTGACCTGACCTTGACATGACCTTGACCTTGACTTTACCTTGACTTGACCTTGACATGACCTTGACATGACCTTGACTTGACCTTGACTTGACCTTGACTTGACCCTGACTTGACCTTGACTTGAACTTGAACTTGACTTGACCTTGACATGACCTTGACTTGACCTTGACTTGATCTTGAATTGACCTTGACTTGACCTTGACATGACCTTGACATGACCTTGACTTGACCTTGACCTGACCTTGACTTGCCCTTGACTTGACCTTGACATGACCTTGACTTGACCTTGACATGACCTTGACTTGACCTTGACTTGACCTTGACTTGACCTTGACTTGACCCTGACTTGACCTTGACATGACCTTTACTTGACCTTGACGTGACCTTGACTTGACCTTGACATGACCTTTACTTGACCTTGACTTGACCTTGACTTGACCTTGACTTAACCTTGACTTGACCTTGACTTGACCTTGACTTGACCTTCACTCAACCTTGACTTGACCTTGACCTGACCTTGACATGACCTTGACTTGACCTTGGCTTGACCTTGGCTTGACCTTGACATGACCTTGACATGACCCTGACTTGACCTTGACTTGACCTTGACTTGACCTTGACTTGACCTTCACTTGACCTTGACTTGACCTTGACTTGACCTTGACTTGACCTTTACTTGACCTTGACTTGACCTTGACATGACCTTGACTTGACCTTGACTTGACCTTGACTTGACCTTGACTTGACCTTGGCTTGACCTTGACATGATCTTGACATGACCTTGACTTGACCTTGACTTGACCTTGACTTGACCTTAGCTTGACCTTTACATGACCTTGACATGACCTTGACTTGACCTTGACTTGACCCTGACTTGACCTTGACTTGACCTTGACTTGACCTTGACTTGACCTTGACTTGACCTTGACTTGACCTTGACATGACCTTGACTTGACCTTGAATTGACCTTGACTTGACCTTGACTTGACCTTCACTTGACCTTGACTTGACCTTGACTTGACCTTGACTTGACCTTGACCTTGACTTAACCTTGACTTAACCTTGACTTGACCCTGACTTGACCTTGACATGACCTTTACTTGACCTTGACTTGACCTTGACTTGACCTTGACTTGACCTTGACTTGACCTTGATTTGACCTTGACTTGACCTTGATTTGATCTTGACTTGTCCTTGACTTGACCTTGAATCAACCTTGACTTGACCTTGACCTGACCTTGACATGACCTTGACCTTGACCTTGACATGACCTTGACTTGACCTTCACTTGACCTTGACTTGACCTTGACTTGACCTTGACTTGACCTTGGCTTGACCTTGACATGACCTTGACTTGACCTTGACTTGACCCTGACTTGACCTTGACTTGACCTTAACTTGACCTTGACTTGACCTTGACATGACCTTGACTTGACCTTGACTTGACCTTGACTTGACCTTGACTTGACCTTGACTTGACCTTGACATGACCTTGACATGACCTTGACTTGACCTTGACTTGACCTTGACTTGACCCTGACTTGACCTTGACTTGACCTTGACTTGACCTTGACATGACCTTGACTTGACCTTGACTTGACCCTGACTTGACCTTGACCTGACCTTGACTTGCCCTTGACTTGACCTTGACATGACCTTGACTTGACCTTGACTTGACTTTGACTTGACCTTGACTTGACCTTGACTTGACCTTGACTTGACCTTGACTCAACCTTGACTTGACCTTGACCTGACCTTGAAATGACCTTGACTTGACCTTGACTTGACCTTGACTTGACCTTGACATGACCTTGACATGACCTTGAATTGACCTTGACTTGACACTGACTTGACACTGACTTGACCTTGACTTGACCTTGACTTGACCTTGACTTGACCTTGACTTGACCTTGACTTGACCTTCACTTGACCTTGACTTGACCTTGACTTAACCTTGACCTGACCATGACATGACCTTGACCTTGACTTGCCCTTTACATGACCTTGACTTGACTTTGACTTGACCTTGACTTGACCTTGACTTGACCTTGACTCAACCTTGACTTGACCTTGACCTGACCTTGACATGACCTTGACTTGACCTTGGCTTGACCTTGGCTTGACCTTGACATGACCTTGACATGACCCTGACTTGACCTTGACTTGACCTTGACTTGACCTTGACTTGACCTTCACTTGACCTTGACTTGACCTTGACTTGACCTTGACTTGACCTTTACTTGACCTTGACTTGACCTTGACATGACCTTGACTTGACCTTGACTTGACCTTGGCTTGACCTTGGCTTGACCTTGACATGACCTTGACATGACCCTGACTTGACCTTGACTTGACCTTGACTTGACCTTCACTTGACCTTGACTTGACCTTGACTTAACCTTGACCTGACCATGACATGACCTTGACCTTGACTTGCCCTTTACATGACCTTGACTTGACTTTGACTTGACCTTCACTTGACCTTGACTTGACCTTGACTTAACCTTGACCTGACCATGACATGACCTTGACCTTGACTTGCCCTTTACATGACCTTGACTTGACTTTGACTTGACCTTGACTTGACCTTGACTTGACCTTGACTCAACCTTGACTTGACCTTGACCTGACCTTGACATGACCTTGACTTGACCTTGGCTTGACCTTGGCTTGACCTTGACATGACCTTGACATGACCCTGACTTGACCTTGACTTGACCTTGACTTGACCTTGACTTGACCTTCACTTGACCTTGACTTGACCTTGACTTGACCTTGACTTGACCTTTACTTGACCTTGACTTGACCTTGACATGACCTTGACTTGACCTTGACTTGACCTTGGCTTGACCTTGGCTTGACCTTGACATGACCTTGACATGACCCTGACTTGACCTTGACTTGACCTTGACTTGACCTTCACTTGACCTTGACTTGACCTTGACTTAACCTTGACCTGACCATGACATGACCTTGACCTTGACTTGCCCTTTACATGACCTTGACTTGACTTTGACTTGACCTTGACTTGACCTTGACTTGACCTTGACTTAACCTTGACCTGACCATGACATGACCTTGACCTTGACTTGACCTTGACATGACCTTGACTTGACCTTGACATGACTTTGACTTGACCTTGACTTGACCTTGACTTGACCTTGACTTGACCCTGACTTGACCTTGACATGACCTTTACTTGACCTTGACGTGACCTTGACTTGACCTTGACATGACCTTTACTTGACCTTGACTTGACCTTGACTTGACCTTGACTTAACCTTGACTTGACCTTGACTTGACCTTGACTTGACCTTGACTCAACCTTGACTTGACCTTGACCTGACCTTGACATGACCTTGACTTGACCTTGGCTTGACCTTGGCTTGACCTTGACATGACCTTGACATGACCCTGACTTGACCTTGACTTGACCTTGACTTGACCTTGACTTGACCTTCACTTGACCTTGACTTGACCTTGACTTGACCTTTACTTGACCTTGACTTGACCTTGACATGACCTTGACTTGACCTTGACTTGACCTTGACTTGACCTTGACTTGACCTTGACTTGACCTTGGCTTGACCTTGACATGATCTTGACATGACCTTGACTTGACCTTGACTTGACCTTGACTTGACCTTAGCTTGACCTTGACATGACCTTGACATGACCTTGACTTGACCTTGACTTGACCCTGACTTGACCTTGACTTGACCTTGACTTGACCTTGACTTGACCTTGACTTGACCTTGACTTGACCTTGACATGACCTTGACTTGACCTTGAATTGACCTTGACTTGACCTTGACTTGACCTTGACTTGACCTTCACTTGACCTTGACTTGACCTTGACTTGACCTTGACTTGACCTTGACCTTGACTTAACCTTGACTTGACCCTGACTTGACCTTGACATGACCTTTACTTGACCTTGACTTGACCTTGACTTGACCTTGACTTGACCTTGACTTGACCTTGACTTGACCTTGATTTGACCTTGACTTGACCTTGATTTGATCTTGACTTGTCCTTGACTTGACCTTGAATCAACCTTGACTTGACCTTGACCTGACCTTGACATGACCTTGACCTTGACCTTGACATGACCTTGACTTGACCTTCACTTGACCTTGACTTGACCTTGACTTGACCTTGACTTGACCTTGGCTTGACCTTGACATGACCTTGACTTGACCTTGACTTGACCCTGACTTGACCTTGACTTGACCTTAACTTGACCTTGACTTGACCTTGACATGACCTTGACTTGACCTTGACTTGACCTTGACTTGACCTTGACTTGACCTTGACTTGACCTTGACATGACCTTGACATGACCTTGACTTGACCTTGACTTGACCTTGACTTGACCCTGACTTGACCTTGACTTGACCTTGACTTGACCTTGACATGACCTTGACTTGACCTTGACTTGACCCTGACTTGACCTTGACTTAACCTTGACTTGACCTTGACTTGACCTTGACATGACCTTGACTTGACCTTGACTTGACCTTGACTTGACCTTGACTTGACCTTGACTTGACCTTGACTCAACCTTGACTTGACCTTGACCTGACCTTGAAATGACCTTGACTTGACCTTGACTTGACCTTGACTTGACCTTGACATGACCTTGACATGACCTTGAATTGACCTTGACTTGACACTGACTTGACCTTGACTTGACCTTGACTTGACCTTGACTTGACCTTGACTTGACCTTGACTTGACCTTCACTTGACCTTGACTTGACCTTGACTTAACCTTGACCTGACCATGACATGACCTTGACCTTGACTTGCCCTTTACATGACCTTGACTTGACTTTGACTTGACCTTGACTTGACCTTGACTTGACCTTGACTCAACCTTGACTTGACCTTGACCTGACCTTGAAATGACCTTGACTTGACCCTGACTTGACCTTGACATGACTTTTACTTGACCTTGACTTGACCTTGACTTGACCTTGACTTGATCTTGACTTGACCTTGACTTGACCTTGACTTGACCTTGACTTGACCTTGACTTGACCTTGACTCAACCTTGACTTGACCTTGACCTGACCTTGAAATGACCTTGACCTTGACTTGACCTTGACACGACCTTGACATGACCTTGACTTGACCTTGACTTGACCTTGACTTGACACTGACTTGACCTTGACTTGACCTTGACTTGACCTTGACTTGACCTTGACATGACCTTGACTTGACCTTGACTTGTCCTTGACATGACCTTGACTTGACTTTGACTTGACCTTGACTTGACCTTGACTTGACCTTGACATGACCTTGACATGACCTTGAATTGACCTTGACTTGACACTGACTTGACCTTGACTTGACCTTGACTTGACCTTGACTTGACCTTGACTTGACCTTGACTTGACCTTGACTTGACCTTCACTTGACCTTGACTTGACCTTGACTTAACCTTGACCTGACCATGACATGACCTTGACCTTGACTTGCCCTTTACATGACCTTGACTTGACTTTGACTTGACCTTGACTTGACCTTGACTTGACCTTGACATGACCTTGACATGACCTTGACTTGACCTTGACTTGACCCTGACTTGACCTTGACTTGACCTTGATGTGACCTTTACTTGACCTTGACTTGACCTTGACTTGACCCTGACTAGACCTTGACATGACCTTGACTTGACCCTGACTTGACCTTGACTTGACCTTGACTTGACCTTGACTTGATCTTGACTTGACCTTGACTTGACCTTGACTTGACCTTGACCTGACCTTGACATGACCTTGACCTTGACTTGACCTTGACATGACCTTGACATGACCTTGAATTGACCTTGACTTGACCCTGACTTGACCTTGACTTGACCTTGACTTGACCTTGACTTGACCTTGACTTGACCTTGACTTGACCTTGACTTGACCTTGACTTGACCTTGACTTGACCTTGACTTGACCTTGACCTGACCATGACATGACCTTGACTTGACCTTGACTTGACCTTGACTTGACCCTGACTTGACCTTGACTTGACCTTGACTTGACCTTGACTTGATCTTGACTTGACCTTGACTTGACCTTGACTTGACCTTGACTTGACCTTGACTTGACCTTGACATGACCTTGACATGACCTTGAATTGACCTTGACTTGACCCTGACTTGACCTTGACTTGACCCTGACTTGACCTTGACTTGACCTTGACTTGACCTTGACTTGACCCTGACTTGACCTTGACTTGACCTTGACTTGACCTTGACTTGACCTTGACTTGACCTTGACTTGACCTTGACTTGACCTTGACTTGACCTTGACTTGACCTTGACTTGACCTTGACTTGACCTTGACTTGACCTTGACTTGACCTTGACTTGACCTTGACTTAACCTTGACCTGACCATGACATGACCTTGACCTTGACTTGCCCTTTACATGACCTTGACTTGACTTTGACTTGACCTTGACTTGACCTTGACTTGACCTTGACATGACCTTGACATGACCTTCACTTGACCTTGACTTGACCCTGACTTGACCTTGACTTGACCTTGATGTGACCTTTACTTGACCTTGACTTGACCTTGACTTGACCCTGACTAGACCTTGACATGACCTTGACTTGACCCTGACTTGACCTTGACTTGACCTTGACTTGACCTTGACTTGATCTTGACTTGACCTTGACTTGACCTTGACTTGACCTTGACTTGACCTTGACTTGACCTTGACCTGACCTTGACATGACCTTGACCTTGACTTGACCTTGACATGACCTTGACATGACCTTGAATTGACCTTGACTTGACCCTGACTTGACCTTGACTTGACCTTGACTTGACCTTGACTTGACCTTGACTTGACCTTGACTTGACCTTGACTTGACCTTGACTTGACCTTGACCTGACCATGACATGACCTTGACTTGACCTTGACTTGACCTTGACTTGACCCTGACTTGACCTTGACTTGACCTTGACTTGACCTTGACTTGACCTTGACTTGACCTTGACTTGACCTTGACTTGACCTTGACTTGACCTTGACTTGACCTTGACTTGACCTTGACTTGACCTTGACATGACCTTGACTTGACCTTGATTTGACCTTGACTTGACCTTGACTTGACCCTGACTTGACCTTGACTTAACCTTGACTTGACCTTGACTTGACCTTGACATGACCTTGACTTGACCTTGACTTGACCTTGACTTAACCTTGACTTGACCCTGACTTGACCTTGACATGACTTTTACTTGACCTTGACTTGACCTTGACTTGACCTTGACTTGACCTTGACTTGACCTTGACTTGACCTTGACTTGACCTTGACTCAACCTTGACTTGACCTTGACCTGACCTTGACATGACCTTGACCTTGACTTGACCTTGACTTGACCTTGACATGACCTTGTCATGACTTTGACTTGACCTTGACCTGACCTTGACTTGCCCTTTACTTGACCTTGACATGACCTTGACTTGACCTTGACTTGACCTTGACATGACTTTGACTTCACCTTGACTTGACCTTGACTTGACCTTGACTTGACCCTGACTAGACCTTGACATGACTTTTACTTGACCTTGACTTGACCCTGACTTGACCTTGACTTGACCTTGACATGACCTTGACATGACCTTGACTTGACCTTGACTTGACCCTGAATTGACCTTGACTTGACCTTGACATGACCTTTACTTGACCTTGACTTGACCTTGACTTGACCCTGGCTTGACCCTGACTAGACCTTGACATGACCTTTACTTGACCTTGACTTGACCTTGACATGACCTTTACTTGACCTTGACTTGACCCTGACTTGACCTTGACTTGACCTTGACTTGACCTTGACTTGATCTTGACTTGACCTTGACTTGACCTTGACTTGACCTTGACTCAACCTTGACTTGACCTTGACCTGACCTTGACATGACCTTGACATGACCTTGAATTGACCTTGACTTGACCCTGACTTGACCTTGACTTGACCTTGACTTGACCTTGACTTGACCTTGACTTGACCTTCACTTGACCTTGACTTGACCTTGACTTGACCTTGACCTTACCATGACATGACCTTGACCTTGACTTGCCCTTTACATGACCTTGACTTGACTTTGACTTGACCTTGACTTGACCTTGACTTGACCTTTACATGACCTTGACATGACCTTGACTTGACCTTGACTTGACCCTGACTTGACCTTGACTTGACCTTGACATGACCTTTACTTGACCTTGACTTGACCTTGACTTGACCCTGACTAGATCTTGACATGACCTTTACTTGACCTTGACTTGACCTTGACTTGACGTTGACTTGACCCTGACTTGACATTGACATGACCTTTACTTGACCTTGACTTGACCTTGACTTGACCCTGACTTGACATTGACATGACCTTTACTTGACCTTGACTTGACCTTGACCTGACCTTGACATGACCTTGACCTTGACTTGACCTTGACTTGACCTTGACATGACCTTGACATGACCTTGACTTGACTTGACGTTGACTTGACCCTGACTTGACATTGACATGACCTTGACTTGACCTTGACTTGACCTTGACATGACCTTGACTTGACCTTGACTTGACCTTGACATGACCTTGACTTGACATTGACTTGACCTTGACATGACCTTGGCTTGACCTTGACTTGACCTTGATTTGACCTGGACTTGACCTTGACTTGACCTTGACTTGACCTTGACTTGACCTTGACTTGACCTTGACTTGACCTTGACTTGACCTTCACTTGACCTTGACTTGACCTTGACCTGACCTTGACTTGACCCTGACTTGACTTTGACATGACCTTTACTTGACCTTGACTTGACCTTGACTTGACCTTGACTTGACCCTGACTAGACCTTGACATGACCTTGACTTGACCTTCACTTTATCTTGACTTGACCCTGACTTGACCTTGACTTGACCTTGACTTGACTTTGACTTTGACTTGACCTTGACTTAACCTTGACTTGACCCTGACTTGACCTTGACATGACTTTTACTTGACCTTGACTTGACCTTGACTTGACCTTGACTTGACCCTGACTAGACCTTGACATGACTTTTACTTGACCTTGACTTGACCCTGACTTGACCTTGACTTGACCTTGACATGACCTTGACATGACCTTGACTTGACCTTGACTTGACCCTGAATTGACCTTGACTTGACCTTGACATGACCTTTACTTGACCTTGACTTGACCTTGACTTGACCCTGACTTGACCCTGACTAGACCTTGACATGACCTTTACTTGACCTTGACTTGACCCTGACTTGACCTTGACTTGACCTTGACATGACCTTGACATGACCTTTACTTGACCTTGACTTGACCCTGACTTGACCTTGACTTGACCTTGACTTGACCTTGACTTGATCTTGACTTGACCTTGACTTGACCTTGACTTGACCTTGACTCAACCTTGACTTGACCTTGACCTGACCTTGACATGACCTTGACCTTGACTGGACCTTGACTTGACCTTGACATGACCTTGACATGACCTTGAATTGACCTTGACTTGACCCTGACTTGACCTTGACTTGACCTTGACTTGACCTTGACTTGACCTTGACTTGACCTTCACTTGACCTTGACTTGACCTTGACTTGACCTTGACCTGACCATGACATGACCTTGACCTTGACTTGCCCTTTACATGACCTTGACTGGACTTTGACTTGACCTTGACTTGACCTTGACTTGACCTTGACATGACCTTGACATGACTTTGACTTGACCTTGACTTGACCCTGACTTGACCTTGACTTGACCTTGACATGACCTTTACTTGACCTTGACTTGACCTTGACCTTGACTTGACCCTGACTAGATTTTGACATGACCTTTACTTGACCTTGACTTGACCCTGACTTGACCTTGACTTGACCTTGACTTGACGTTGACTTGACCCTGACTTGACATTGACATGACCTTTACTTGACCTTGACTTGACCTTGACTTGACCCTGACTTGACATTGACATGACCTTTACTTGACCTTGACTTGACCTTGACCTGACCTTGACATGACCTTGACCTTGACTTGACCTTGACTTGACCTTGACATGACCTTGACATGACCTTGACTTGACTTGACGTTGACTTGACCCTGACTTGACATTGACATGACCTTGACTTGACCTTGACTTGACCTTGACATGACCTTGACTTGACCTTGACTTGACCTTGACATGACCTTGACTTGACCTTGACTTGACCTTGACATGACCTTGGCTTGACCTTGACTTGACCTTGATTTGACCTTGACTTGACCTGGACTTGACCTTGATTTGACCTTGACTTGACCTTGACTTGACCTTGACTTGACCTTCACTTGACCTTGACTTGACCTTGACCTGACCTTGACTTGACCCTGACTTGACTTTGACATGACCTTTACTTGACCTTGACTTGACCTTGACTTGACCTTGACTTGACCCTGACTAGACCTTGACATGACCTTGACTTGACCTTCACTTTATCTTGACTTGACCCTGACTTGACCTTGACTTGACCTTGACTTGACCTTGACTTGACCTTGACTTGATCTTGACTTGACCTTGACCTGACCTTGACATGACCTTGACCTTGACTTGACCTTGACATGACCTTGACATGACCTTGACTTGACCTTGACTTGACCTTGACTTGACCCTGACTTGACCTTCACTTGACCTTGACTTGACCTTGACTTGACCTTGACTTGACCTTGACTTGACCTTGACTTGACCTTGACTTGACCTTCACTTGACCTTGACTTGACCTTGACTTGACCTTGACCTGACCTTGACTTGACCCTGACTTGACCTTGATATGACCTTTACTTGACCTTGACTTGACCTTGACTTGACCCTGACTAGACCTTGACATGACCTTTACTTGACCTTGACTTGACCTTGACCTTGACTTGACCTTGACTTAACCTTGACTTGACCTTGACTTGACCTTGACTTGATCTTGACTTGACCTTGACTTGACCTTGACCTGACGTTGACATGACCTTGACTTGACCTTGGCTTGACCTTGGCATGACCTTGTCATGACCTTGACTTGACCTTGACTTGACCTTGACTTGACCTTGACTTGACCTTGACTTGACCTTCACTTGACCTAGACTTGACCTTGACTTGACCTTGACTTGACCTAGACTTGACCTTGACATGACCTTGATATGACCTTGACCTGACCTTGACTTGCCCTTGACTTGACCTTGACATGACCTTGACTTGACCTTGACTTAACCTTGACTTGACCTTGACTTGACCTTGACTTGATCTTGACTTGACCTTGACTTGACCTTGACCTGACGTTGACATGACCTTGACTTGACCCTGACTTGACCTTGACTTGACCTTGACATGACCTTGACTTGACCTTGACTTGCCCTTGACTTGACCTTGACATGACCTTGACTTGACCGTGACTTGACCTTGACATGACTTTGACTTGACCTTGACTTGACCTTGACTTGACCTTGACTTGACCTTGACTTGACCTTGACTTGACGTTGACTTGACCCTGACTTGACATTGACATGACCTTTACTTGACCTTGACTTGACCTTGGCTTGACCCTGACTTGACGTTGACATGACCTTTACTTGACCTTGACTTGACCTTGACTTGATCTTGACTTGACCTTGACTTGACCTTGACTTGGCCTTGACTTGACCTTGACTTAACCTTGACTTAACCTTGACTTGACCTTGACTTGACCTTGACTTGATCTTGACTTGACCTTGACTTCACCTTGACTTCACCTTAACTTGACCTTGACTCAACCTTGACTTGACCTTGACCTGACCTTGACATGACCTTGACTTGACCTTGATTTGACCTTGACTTGACCTTGACTTGACCCTGACTTGACCTAGACTTAACCTTGACTTGACCTTGACTTGACCTTGGCTTGACCTTGACATGACCTTGACATGACCTTGACTTGACCTGGACTTGACCTTGACTTGACCTTGACTTGACCTTGACATGACCTTGACTTGACCTTCACTTGACCTTGACTTGACCTTGACTTGACCTTGACTTGACCTTGACTTGATCTTGACTTGACCTTGACTTGACCTTCACTTGACCTTGACTTGACCTTGAGTTGATCTTGACTTGACCTTGACTTGACCTTGACTTGACCTTGACTTGACCTTCACTTGACCTTGACTTGACCTTGACTTGACCTTGACTTGACCTTGACTTGACCTTGACTTGACCTTGACTCAACCTTGACTTGACCTTGACTTGACCTTGACCTGACCTTGACATGACCTTGACCTTGACATGACCTTGACTTGACCTTGACTTGATCTTGACTTGACCTTGACTTGACCTTGACATGACCTTGACTTGACCTTCACTTGACCTTGACTTGACCTTGACTTGACCTTCACTTGACCTTGACTTGACCATGACTTGACCTTGACTTGACCTTGACATGATCTTGACTTGACCTTGACTTGACCTTGACTTGACTTTGACTCAACCTTGACTTGACCTTGACTTGACCTTGACCTGACCTTGACATGACCTTGACCTTGACATGACCTTGACTTGACCTTGACTTGATCTTGACTTGACCTTGACTTGACCTTGACATGACCTTGTCATGACCTTGACTTGACCTTGACCTGACCCTGACTTGACCTTGACTTGATCTTGACTTGACCTTGACTTGACCTTGACTTGACCTTGACTCAACCTTGAATTGACCTTGACCTGACCTTGACATGACCTTGACCTTGACTTGACCTTGACTTGACCTTGACATGACCTTGACATAACCTTGACTTGACCTTGACTTGACCTTGACTTGACCCTGACTTGACCTTGACTTGAACTTGACTTGACCTTGACATGACCTTGACTTGACCTTGACTTGATCTTGAATTGACCTTGACTTGACCTTGACATGACCTTGACATGACCTTGACTTGACCTTGACCTGACCTTGACTTGCCCTTGACTTAACCTTGACATGACCTTGACTTGACCTTGACATGACTTTGACTTGACCTTGACTTGACCTTGACTTGACCTTGACTTGACCTTGACTTGACCCTGACTTGACCTTGACATGACCTTTACTTGACCTTGACGTGACCTTGACTTGACCCTGACTTGACCTTGACATGACCTTTACTTGACCTTGACTTGACCTTGACTTGACCTTGACTTAACCTTGACTTGACCTTGACTTGACCTTGACTTGATCTTGACTTGACCTTGACTTCACCTTGACTTGACCTTGACTCAACCTTGACTTGACCTTGACCTGACCTTCACATGACCTTGACCTTGACTTGACCTTGGCTTGACCTTGGCTTGACCTTGACATGACCTTGACATGACCTTGACTTGACCTTGACTTGACCTTGACTTGACCTTGACTTGACCTTCACTTGACCTTGACTTGACCTTGACTTGACCTTTACTTGACTTGACCTTGACATGACCTTGACTTGACCTTGACTTGACCTTGACTTGACCTTGACTTGACCTTGACTTGACCTTGACTTGACCCTGACTTGACCTTGACTTGACCTTGACTTGACCTTGACTTGACCTTGACTTGACCTTGACATGACCTTGACTTGACCTTGAATTGACCTTGACTTGACCTTGACTTGACCTTGACTTGACCTTGACTTGACCTTCACTTGACCTTGACTTGACCTTGACTTGACCTTGACCTTGACTTAACCTTGACTTAACCTTGACTTAACCTTGACTTAACCTTGACTTGACCCTGACTTGACCTTGACATGACCTTTACTTGACCTTGACTTGACCTTGACTTGACCTTGACTTGACCTTGACTTGACCTTGATTTGATCTTGACTTGACCTTGACTTGACCTTGACTCAACCTTGACTTGACCTTGACCTGACCTTGACATGACCTTGACCTTGACCTTGACATGACCTTGACTTGACCTTCACTTGACCTTGATTTGACCTTGACTTGACCTTGACTTGACCCTGACCTGACCTTGACTTAACCTTGACTTGACCTTGACTTGACCTTGACATGACCTTGACTTGACCTTGACATGACCTTGACTTTGACTTGACCTTGACTTAACCTTGACTTGACCCTGACTTGACCTTGATATGACTTTTACTTGACCTTGACTTGACCTTGACTTGACCTTGACTTGACCTTGACTTGATCTTGACTTGACCTTGACTTGACCTTGACTTGACCTTGACTCAACCTTGACTTGACCTTGACCTGACCTTGAAATGACCTTGACCTTGACTTGACCTTGACATGACCTTGACTTGACCTTGACTTGACCTTGACTTGACCCTGGCTTGACCTTGACTTGACCTTGACTTGACCTTGACATGACCTTGACTTGACCTTGACTTGTCCTTGACATGACCTTGACTTGACTTTGACTTGACTTGACCTTGACTTGACCTTGACTTGACCTTGACTTGACCTTGACCTGACCATGACATGACCTTGACCTTGACTTGACCTTGACATGACCTAGACATGACCTTGACTTGACCTTGACTTGATCTCGACTTGACCTTGACATGACCTTGACATGACCTTGACTTGACCTTGACTTGACCTTGACTTGACATTGACTTGTCCTTGACATGACCTTGACTTGACTTTGACTTGACTTGACCTTGACTTGACCTTGACTTGACCTTGACTTGACCTTGACCTGACCATGACATGACCTTGACCTTGACTTGACCTTGACATGACCTTGACTTGACCTTGACTTAACCTTCACTTGACCTTGACATGACCTTGACATGACCTTGACATGACCTTGACTTGACCTTGACTTGACCTTGACTTGACATTGACTTGACCTTGACTTGACCTTGACATGACCTTGACATGACCTTTACTTCGCCTTGCCTTGACCTTGACTTGACCTTGACTTAACCTTGACTTGACCTTGACCTTGACATGACCTTGACTTGACCTTGACTTGACCTTGACTTGGCCTTGACTTGACCTTGACTTAACCTTGACTTGACCCAGACTTGACCTTGACATGACCTTGACTTGACCTTGACTTAACCTTCACTTGACCTTGACATGACCTTGACATGACCTTGACTTGACCTTGACTTGACCTTGACTTGACTTGACCTTGACTTGACCTTGACATGACCTTGACATGACCTTGACTTCACCTTGACTTGACCTTGACTTGACTCTGACTTGACCTTGACTTAACCTTGACTTGACCTTGACCTTGACATGACCTTGACTTGACCTTGACTTGACCTTGACTTGGCCTTGACTTGACCTTGACTTAACCTTGACTTGACCCAGACTTGACCTTGACATGACCTTGACTTGACCTTGCCTTGACCTTGACTTGACCTTGACTTAACCTTGACCTTGACTTGACCTTGACTTGACCTTGACTTGACCTTGAGTTGACCTTGACTTGACCTTGGCTCAACCTTGACTTGACCTGACCTTGACATGACCTTGACCGTGACTTGACTTTGACACGACCTTGACATGACCTTAACTTGACCTTGACTTGACCTTGACTTGACCTTGACTTGACCCTGACTTGACCTCGACTTGACCTTGACTTGACCTTGACTTGACCTTGACATGACCTTGACTTGACCTTGACATGACCTCGACTTGACCTTGACTTGACCTTGACTTTACCTGGACTTGACCTTGACTTGACCTTGACTTGACATTCACTTGACCTTGACTTGACCTTGACTTGACCTTGACTTGACCTTGACCTGACCTTGACTTGACCCTGACTTGACCTTGACATGACCTTTACTTGACCTTGACTTGACCTTGACTTGACCCTGACTAGACCTTGACATGACCTTTACTTGACCTTGACTTAACCTTGACTTGACCTTGACTTGACCTTGACTTAACCTTGACTTGACCTTGACTTGACCTTGACCTGACCTTGACATGACCTTGACCTTGACTTGACCTTGACTTGACATTGACATGACCTAGACATGACCTTGACTTGACCTTGACTTGACGTTGACTTGACCCTGACTTGACATTGACATGACCTTTACTTGACCTTGAATTGACCTTGACTTGACCCTGACTTGACCTTGACATGACCTTTACTTGACCTTGACTTGACCTTGACCTGACCTTGACATGACCTTGACCTTGACTTGACCTTGACTTGACCTTGACATGACCTTGACATGACCTTGACTTGACCTTGACTTGACGTTGACTTGACCCTGACTTGACATTGACATGACCTTGACTTGACCTTGACTTGACCTCGACATGACCTTGACTTGACCTTGACTTGACCTTGACATGACCTTGACTTGACCTTGACTTGACCTTTACATGACCGTGACTTGACCTTGACTTGACCTTGACTTTACCTTGACTTGACCTTGACTTGACCTTGACTTGACCTTCACTTGACCTTGACTTCACCTTGACTTGACCCTGACCTGACCTTGACTTGACCCTGACTTGACCTTGACATGACCTTTACTTAACCTTGACTTGACCTTGACTTGACCTTGACTTGACCCTGACTAGACCTTGACATGAACTTTACTTGACCTTGACTTGACCTTGACTTGACCCTGACTTGACCTTGACTTGATCTTGACTTGACCTTGACTTGACCTTGACTTGATCTTGACTTGACCTTGACTTGACCTTGACTTGACCTTGACTTGACCTTGACTCAACCTTGACTTGACCTTGACCTGACCTTGACTTGACCTTGACTTGACCCTGACTTGACCTTGACTTGACCTTGACTTGACCTTGACTTGACCTTGACTTGACCTTGACTTGACCTTGACTTGACCTTCACTTGACCTTGAGTTGACCTTGACTTGACCTTGACCTGACCTTGACTTGACCCTGACTTGACCTTATCATGACCTTTACTTGACCTTTACTTGACCTTGACTTGACCTTGACTTGACCCTGACTAGACCTTGACATGACCTTTACTTGACCTTGACTTGACCTTGACTTGACCCTGACTAGACCTTGACATGACCTTTACTTGACCTTGACTTGACCTTGACTTGACCTTGACTTGACCTTGACTTAACCTTGACTTGACCTTGACTTGACCTTGACTTGATCTTGACCTTGACTCAACCTTGACTTGACCTTCACCTGACCTTGACATGACCTTGACCTTGACCTTGGCTTGACCTTGGCATGACCTTGTCATGACCTTGACTTGACCTTGACTTGACCTTGACTTGACTTTGACTTGACCTTCACTTGACCTGGACTTGACCTTGACTTGACCTTGACTTGACCTTGACTTCACCTTGACATGACCTTGACATGACCTTGACTTGACCTTGACTTGACCTTGACCTGACCCTGACTTGACCTTGACTTGACCTTGACTTGACCTTGACATGACCTTGACATGACCTTGACTTGACCTTGACTTGATCTTGATTGACCTTGACTTGACCTTGACATGACCTTGTCATGACTTTGACTTGACCTTGACCTGACCTTGACTTGCCCTTGACTTGACCTTGACATGACCTTGACTTGACCTTGACTTGACCTTGACATGACTTTGACTTGACCTTGACTTGACCTTGACTTGACCTTCACTTGACCTTGACTTGACGTTGACTTGACCCTGACTTGACATTGACATGACCTTTACTTGACCTTGACTTGACCCTGACTTGACCTTGACATGACCTTTACTTGACCTTGAATTGACCTTGACTTGACCTTGACTTGACCTTGACTTGACCTTGACTTGACCTTGACTTGACCTTGACTTGACTTTGACTTGACCTTGACTTAACCTTGACTTGACCTTGACTTGACCTTGACTTGGTCTTGACTTGACCTTGACTTGACCTTGACTTCACCATGACTTGACCTTGACTCAACCTTGACTTGACCTTTACCTTACCTTGACATGACCTTGACTTGACCTTGACATGACCTCGACTTGACCTTGACTTGACCTTGACTTTACCTGGACTTGACCTTGACTTGACCTTGACTTGACATTCACTTGACCTTGACTTGACCTTGACTTGACCTTGACTTGACCTTGACCTGACCTTGACTTGACCCTGACTTGACCTTGACATGACCTTTACTTGACCTTGACTTGACCTTGACTTGACCCTGACTAGACCTTGACATGACCTTTACTTGACCTTGACTTAACCTTGACTTGACCTTGACTTGACCTTGACTTAACCTTGACTTGACCTTGACTTGACCTTGACCTGACCTTGACATGACCTTGACCTTGACTTGACCTTGACTTGACATTGACATGACCTAGACATGACCTTGACTTGACCTTGACTTGACGTTGACTTGACCCTGACTTGACATTGACATGACCTTTACTTGACCTTGAATTGACCTTGACTTGACCCTGACTTGACCTTGACATGACCTTTACTTGACCTTGACTTGACCTTGGCTTGACCTTGACATGACTTTGACTTGACCTTGACTTGACCTTGACCTTGACTTGACCTTGACTTGACCTTGACTTGACGTTGACTTGACCCTGACTTGACATTGACATGACCTTTACTTGACCTTGACTTGATCTTGACTTGACCTTGACTTGACCCTGACTTGACCTTGACATGACCTTTACTTGACCTTGAATTGACCTTGACTTTACCTTTACTTGACCTTGACTTGACCTTGACTTGACCTTGACTAGACCTTGACTTGACCTTCACTTGACCTTGACTTGACCTTGACTTGACCTTGACTTGACCCTGACTTGACCTTGACATGTCCTTTACTTGACCTTGACTTGACCTTGACTTAACCTTGACTTGACCTTGACTTGACCTTGACTTGATCTTGACTTGACCTTGACTTGACCTTGACTTGACCTTGACTTGACCTTGACTTGACCTTGACTCAACCTTGACTTGACCTTGACCTGACCTTGACATGACCTTGACCTTGACTTGACCTTGACACGACTTTGACATGACCTTGACTTGACCTTGACTTGACCCTGACTTGACCTTGACTTGACCTTGACTTGACCTTGACTTGACCTTGACTTGACCTTGAATTGACCTTGACTTGACCTTGACTTGACCTTGACTTGACCTTGACTTGACCTTGACTTGACCTTGAGTTGACCTTGACTTGACCTTGACTTGACCTTGAATTGACCTTGACTTGACCTTGACTTGACCTTGACTTGACCTTGACTTGACCTTGAGTTGACCTTGACTTGACCTTGACATGACCTTGACTTGACCTTGACTTGACCTTGACTTGACTTAGACTTGACCTTGACACGACCTTGACATGACCTTGACTTGACCTTGACTTGACCTTGACTTGACATTGACATGACCTTGACATGACCTTGACTTGACCTTGACTTGACCCTGACTTGACCTTGACTTGACCTTGACTCAACCTTGACTTGACCTTGACCTGACCTTGACATGACCTTGACCTTGACTTGACCTTGACACGACTTTGACATGACCTTGACTTGACCCTGACTTGACCTTGACTTGACCTTGACTTGACCTTGACTTGACCTTGACTTGACCTTGAATTGACCTTGACTTGACCTTGACTTGACCTTGACTTGACCTTGACTTGACCTTGACTTGACCTTGACTTGACCTTGAGTTGACCTTGACTTGACCTTGACATGACCTTGACTTGACCTTGACTTGACCTTGACTTGACTTAGACTTGACCTTGACACGACCTTGACATGACCTTGACTTGACCTTGACTTGACCTTGACTTGACATTGACATGACCTTGACATGACCTTGACTTGACCTTGACTTGACCCTGACTTGACCTTGACTTGACCTTGACTTGACCTTGACTTGACCCTGACTTGACCTTGACTTGGCCTTGACTTGACCTTGACATGACCTTGACTTGACCTTGGCTTGACCTTGACTTGACCTTGACTTGACCTTGACATGACCTTGACATGACCTTGACTTGACCTTGACTTGACCTTGACTTGACCCTGACTTGACCTTGACTTGACCTTGACTTGACCTTGACTTGACCTTGACAAGACCTTGACTTGACCTTGACTTGACCTTGACTTGACCTTGACTTGACCCTGACTTGACCTTGACTTGACCTTGACTTGACCTTGACATGACCTTGACTTGAGCTTGACTTGACCTTGACTTAACCTTGACATGACCTTGACTTGACCTTCACTTGACCTTGACTTGACCTTGACTTTACCTTGACTTGACCTTGACTTGACCTTCACTTGACCTTGACTTGACCTTGACATGACCTTGACTTGACCTTGACTTGATCTAGACTTGAGCTTGACTTGACCTTGACTCAACCTTGACTTGACCTTGACTTGACCTTGACCTGACCTTGACATGACCTTGACCTTGACTTGACCTTGGCTTGACCTTTACATGACCTTGACATGACCTTGACTTGACCTTGACTTGACCTTGACTTGACCTTCACTTGACCTTGACCTTGACTTGACCTTGACTTGACCCTGACTTGACCTTGACATGACCTTTACTTGACCTTGACTTGACCTTGACTTGACCTTGACTTAACCTTGACTTGACCTTGACTTGACCTTGACTTGATCTTGACTGGACCTCGACTTGACCTTGACTTGACCTTGACTTGACCTTGACTCAACCTTGACTTGACCTTGACCTGACCTTGACATGACCTTGACCTTGACTTGACCTTGACTTGACCTTGACTTGACCCTGACTAGACCCTGACATGACCTTTACTTGACCTTTACTTGACCTTGACTTGACCCTGACTTGACCTTGACTTGATCTTGACTTGACCTTGACTTGACCTTGACTTAACCTTGACTTGACCTTGACTTGACCTTGACTTGATCTTGACTTCACCTTGACTTGACCTTGACTTGACTTGACCTTGACTCAACCTTGACTTGACCTTCACCTGACCTTGACATGACCTTGACCTTGACTTGACCTTGGCTTGACCTTGGCATGACCTTGTCATGACCTTGACTTGACCTTGACTTGACCTTGACTTGACCTTCACTTGACCTTGAGTTGACCTTGACTTGACCTTGACCTGAACTTGACTTGACCCTGACTTGACCTTGACATGACCTTTACTTGACCTTGACTTGACCTTGACTTGACCCTCACTAGACCTTGACATGACCTTTACTTGACCTTGACTTGACCTTGACTTGACCTTGACTTGACCTTGACTCAACCTTGACTTGACCTTGACTTGACCTTGACCTGACCTTGACTTGACCTTGACTTGACCTTGACTTGACCTTCACTTGACCTTGACCTTGACTTGACCTTGACTTGACCCTGACTTGACCTTGACATGACCTTTACTTGACCTTGACTTGACCTTGACTTGACCTTGACTTGACCTTGACTCAACCTTGACTTGACCTTGACTTGACCTTGACCTGACCTTGACTTGACCTTGACTTGACCCTGACTTGACCTTGACTTGACCTTGACTTGACCTTCACTTGACCTTGAGTTGACCTTGACTTGACCTTGACCTGACCTTGACTTGACCCTGACTTGACCTTGACATGACCTTTACTTGACCTTGACTTGACCTTGACTTGACCCTCACTAGACCTTGACATGACCTTTACTTGACCTTGACTTGACCTTGACTTGACCCTGACTAGACCTTGACATGACCTTTACTTGACCTTGACTTGACCTTGACTTGACCTTGACTTAACCTTGACTTGACCTTGACTTGACCTTGACTTGATCTTGACTTCACCTTGACTTGACCTTGACTTGACTTGACCTTGACTCAACCTTGACTTGACCTTCACCTGACCTTGACATGACCTTGACCTTGACTTGACCTTGGCTTGACCTTGGCATGACCTTGTCATGACCTTGACTTGACCTTGACTTGACCTTGACTTGACTTTGACTTGACCTTCACTTGACCTGGACTTGACCTTGACTTGGCCTTGACTTGACCTTGACTTCACCTTGACATGACCTTGACATGACCTTGACTTGACCTTGACTTGACCTTGACCTGCCCCTGAATTGACCTTGACTTGACCTTGACTTGACCTTGACATGACCTTGACATGACCTTGACTTGACCTTGACTTGATCTTGACTTGACCTTGACTTGACCTTGACATGACCTTGTCATGACTTTGACTTGACCTTGACCTGACCTTGACTTGCCCTTTACTTGACCTTGACATGACCTTGACTTGACCTTGACTTGACCTTGACATGACTTTGACTTGACCTTGACTTGACCTTGACTTGACCTTGACTTGACCTTGACTTGACCTTGACTTGACCTTGACTTGACCTTGACTTGACCTTGACTTGACGTTGACTTGACCCTGACTTGACATTGACATGACCTTTACTTGACCTTGACTTGACCCTGACTTGACCTTGACATGACCTTTACTTGACCTTGAATTGACCTTGACTTGACCCTGACTTGACCTTGACTTGACCTTGACTTGACCTTGACTTGACCTTGACTTGACTTTGACTTGACCTTGACTTAACCTTGACTTGACGTTGACTTGACCTTGACTTGATCTTGACTTGACTTTGACTTCACCTTGACTTGACCTTGACTCAACCTTGACTTGACCTTGACCTTACCTTGACATGACCTTGACCTTGACTTGACCTTGACATGACCTTGACATGACCTTGACTTGACCTTGACTTGACCTTGACTTGACCCTGACTTGACCTTGACTTGACCTTGACTTGACCTTGACTTGACCTTGACTTGACCTTGACATGATCTTGACTTGACCTTGACTTGACCTTGACCTGACCTTGATTTGACCTTGACTTGACCTTGACTTGACCTTGACATGACCCTGACTTGACCCTGACTTGACCTTGACATGACCTTGACATGACCTTGACTTGACCTTGACTTGACCTTGACTTGACCTTGGCTTGACCTTGACATGACCTTGACTTGACCTTGACTTGACCCTGACTTGACCTTGACTTGACCTTAACTTGACCTTGACATGACCTTGACTTGACCTTGACTTGACCTTGACATGACCTTGACTTGACCTTGACTTGACCTTGACTTGACCCCGACTTGACCTTGACTTAACCTTGACTTGACCTTGACTTGACCTTGACATGACCTTAACTTGACCTTAACTTGACCTTGACTTGACCTTGACTTTGACTTGGCCTTGACTTAACCTTGACTTGACCCTGACTTGACCTTGACATGACTTTTACTTGACCTTGACTTGACCTTGACTTGACTTTGACTTGACCTTGACTTGACCTTGACTTGACCTTGACTTGACATTGACATGACCTTGACTTGACCTTGACTTGACCTTGACTTGACCTTGACTTGACCCTGACTTGACCTTGACTTGACCTTGACTTGACCTTGACTTGACCTTGACTTGACCTTGACATGATCTTGACTTGACCTTGACTTGACCTTGACCTGACCTTGATTTGACCTTGACTTGACCTTGACTTGACCTTGACTTGACCTTAACTTGACCTTGACATGACCTTGACTTGACCTTGACTTGACCTTGACATGACCTTGACTTGACCTTGACTTGACCTTGACATGACCTTGACTTGACCTTGATTTGACCTTGACTTGACCTTGACTTGACCCCGACTTGACCTTGACTTAACCTTGACTTGACCTTGACTTGACCTTGACATGACCTTGACTTGACCTTAACTTGACCTTGACTTGACCTTGACTTTGACTTGACCTTGACTTAACCTTGACTTGACCCTGACTTGACCTTGACATGACTTTTACTTGACCTTGACTTGACCTTGACTTGACTTTGACTTGACCTTGACTTGACCTTGACTTGACCTTGACTTGATCTTGAATTGACCTTGACTTGACCTTGACTTGACCTTGACTTGACCTTGACTTGACCTTGACTCAACCTTGACTTGACCTTGACCTGACCTTGAAATGACCTTGACCTTGACTTGACCTTGACATGACCTTGACTTGACCTTGACTTGACCTTGACTTGACCCTGACTTGACCTTGACTTGACCTTGACTTGACCTTGACATGACCTTGACTTGACTTGACCTTGACTTGACCTTGACTTGACCTTGACTTAACCTTGACTTGACCTTGACTTGACCTTGACTTGATCTTGACTTGACCTTGACTTGACCTTGACTTGACTTGACCTTGACTCAACCTTGACTTGACCTTCACCTGACCTTGACATGACCTTGACCTTGACTTGACCTTGGCTTGACCTTGGCATGACCTTGTCATGACCTTGACTTGACCTTGACTTGACCTTGACTAGACCTTGACATGACCTTTACTTGACCTTGACTTGACCTTGACTTGACCCTGACTAGACCTTGACATGACCTTTACTTGACCTTGACTTGACCTTGACTTGATCTTGACTTGACCTTGACTTGACCTTGACTTGACCTTGACTTGACCTTGACTCAACCTTGACTTGACCTTGACCTGACCTTGACTTGACCTTGACTTGACCCTGACTTGACCTTGACTTGACCTTGACTTGACCTTGACTTCACCTTGACTTGACCTTGACTCAACCTTGACTTGACCTTGACCTGACCTTGACTTGACCTTGACTTGACCCTGACTTGACCTTGACTTGACCTTGACTTGACCTTGACTTGACCTTGACTTGACCTTCACTTGACCTTGAGTTGACCTTGACTTGACCTTGACCTGACCTTGACTTGACCCTGACTTGACCTTGACACGACCTTTACTTGACCTTGACTTGACCTTGACTTGACCTTGACTTGACCTTGACTTGACCCTGACTAGACCTTGACATGACCTTTACTTGACCTTGACTTGACCTTGACTTGACCCTGACTAGACCTTGACATGACCTTTACTTGAGCTTGACTTGACCTTGACTTGACCTTGACTTGACCTTGACTTGACCTTGACTTAACCTTGACTTGACCTTGACTTGACCTTGACTTGATCTTGACTTGACCTTGACTTGACCTTGACTTGACTTGACCTTGACTCAACCTTGACTTGACCTTCACCTGACCTTGACATGACCTTGACCTTGACTTGACCTTGGCTTGACCTTGGCATGACCTTGTCATGACCTTGACTTGACCTTGACTTGACCTTGACTTGACCTTGACTTGACCTTCACTTGACCTTGAGTTGACCTTGACTTGACCTTGACTTGACCTTGACTTGACCTTGACTTGACCCTGACTAGACCTTGACATGACCTTTACTTGACCTTGACTTGACCTTGACTTGACCCTGACTAGACCTTGACATGACCTTTACTTGACCTTGACTTGACCTTGACTTGATCTTGACTTGACCTTGACTTGACCTTGACTTGACCTTGACTTGACCTTGACTCAACCTTGACTTGACCTTGACCTGACCTTGACTTGACCTTGACTTGACCCTGACTTGACCTTGACTTGACCTTGACTTGACCTTGACTTGACCTTGACTTGACCTTGACTCAACCTTGACTTGACCTTGACCTGACCTTGACTTGACCTTGACTTGACCCTGACTTGACCTTGACTTGACCTTGACTTGACCTTGACTTGACCTTGACTTGACCTTCACTTGACCTTGAGTTGACCTTGACTTGACCTTGACCTGACCTTGACTTGACCCTGACTTGACCTTGACATGACCTTTACTTGACCTTGACTTGACCTTGACTTGACCTTGACTTGACCCTGACTAGACCTTGACATGACCTTTACTTGACCTTGACTTGACCTTGACTTGACCCTGACTAGACCTTGACATGACCTTTACTTGACCTTGACTTGACCTTGACTTGACCTTGACTTGACCTTGACTTAACCTTGACTTGACCTTGACTTTACCTTGACTTGATCTTGACTTGACCTTGACTTGACCTTGACTTGACTTGACCTTGACTCAACTTTGACTTGACCTTCACCTGACCTTGACATGACCTTGACCTTGACTTGACCTTGGCTTGACCTTGGCATGACCTTGTCATGACCTTGACTTGACCTTGACTTGACCTTGACTTGACTTTGACTTGACCTTCACTTGACCTGGACTTGACCTTGACTTGACCTTGACTTCACCTTGACATGACCTTGACATGACCTTGACTTGACCTTGACTTGACCTTGACCTGACCCTGACTTGACCTTGACTTGACCTTGACTTGACCTTGACATGACCTTGACATGACCTTGACTTGACCTTGACTTGATCTTGACTTGACCTTGACTTGACCTTGACATGACCTTGTCATGAATTTGACTTGACCTTGACCTGACCTTGACTTGCCCTTGACTTGACCTTGACATGACCTTGACTTGACCTTGACTTGACCCTGACTTGACATTGACATGACCTTTACTTGACCTTGACTTGACCTTGACTTGACCCTGACTTGACCTTGACATGGCCTTTACTTGACTTGAACTTGACTTGACCTTGGCTTGACCTTGACATGACTTTGACTTGACCTTGACTTGACCTTGACTTGACCTTGACTTGACCTTGACTTGACGTTGACTTGACCCTGACTTGACATTGACATGACCTTTACTTGACCTTGACTTGACCTTGACTTGACCCTGACTTGACCTTGACATGACCTTTACTTGACCTTGAATTGACCTTGACTTGACCTTGACTTGACCTTGACTTGACCTTCACTTGACCTTGACTTGACCTTGACTTGACCTTGACTTGACCCTGACTTGACCTTGACATGACCTTTACTTGACCTTGACTTGACCTTGACTTGACCTTGACTTGACCTTGACTTAACCTTGACTTGACCTTGACTTGACCTTGACTTGATCTTGACTTGACCTTGACTTGACCTTGACTTGACCTTGACTTGACCTTGACTCAACCTTGACTTGACCTTGACCTGACCTTGACCTGACCTTGACATGACCTTGACACGACTTTGACATGACCTTGACTTGACCTTTACTTGACCCTGACTTGACCTTGACTTGACCTTCACTTGACCTTGACTTGACCTTGACTTGACCTTGACTTGACCCTGACTTGACCTTGACATGACCTTTACTTGACCTTGACTTGACCTTGACTTGACCTTGACTTAACCTTGACTTGACCTTGACTTGACCTTGACTTGATCTTGACTTGACCTTGACTTGACCTTGACTTGACCTTGACTCAACCTTGACTTGACCTTGACCTGACCTTGACATGACCTTGACACGACTTTGACATGACCTTGACTTGACCTTGACTTGACCCTGACTTGACCTTGACTTGACCTTGACTTGACCTTGACTTGACCTTGAATTGACCTTGACTTGACCTTGACTTGACCTTGACTTGACCTTGACTCAACCTTGACTTGACCTTGACTTGACCTTGACCTGACCTTGACATGACCTTGACCTTGACTTGACCTTGGCTTGACCTTTACATGACCTTGACATGACCTTGACTTGACCTTGACTTGACCTTGACTTGACCTTCACTTGACCTTGACTTGACCTTGACTTGACCTTGACTTGACCCTGACTTGACCTTGACATGACCTTTACTTGACCTTGACTTGACCTTGACTTGACCTTGACTTGACCTTGACTTGACCTTGACTTGACCTTGACTTAACCTTGACTTGATCTTGACTGGACCTTGACTTGACCTTGACATGACCTTGACTTGACCTTGACATGACCTTGTCATGACTTTGACTTGACCTTGACCTGACCTTGACTTGCCCTTGACTTGACCTTGACATGACCTTGACTTGACCTTGACATGACTTTGACTTGACCTTGACTTGACCTTGACTTGACCTTGACATGACCTTGACTTGACCTTGGCTTGACCTTGACTTGACCTTGACTTGACCTTGACATGACCTTGACATGACCTTGACTTGACCTTGACTTGACCTTTACTTGACCTTCACTTGACCTTGACTTGACCTTGACTTGACCTTGACTTGACCCTGACTTGACCTTGACATGACCTTTACTTGACCTTGACTTGACCTTGACTTGACCTTGAGTTGACCTTGACTTGACCTTGACATGACCTTGACTTGACCTTGACTTGACCTTGACTTGACCTTGACTTGATCTTGACTTGACCTTGACTTGACCTTGACATGACCTTGTCATGACTTTGACTTGACCTTGACCTGACCTTGACTTGCCCTTGACTTGACCTTGACATGACCTTGACTTGACCTTGACATGACTTTGACTTGACCTTGACTTGACCTTGACTTGACCTTGACATGACCTTGACTTGACCTTGGCTTGACCTTGACTTGACCTTGACTTGACCTTGACTCAACCTTGACTTGACCTTGACTTGACCTTGACCTGACCTTGACATGACCTTGACCTTGACTTGACCTTGGCTTGACCTTTACATGACCTTGACATGACCTTGACTTGACCTTGACTTGACCTTGACTTGACCTTCACTTGACCTTGACTTGACCTTGACTTGACCTTGACTTGACCCTGACTTGACCTTGACATGACCTTTACTTGACCTTGACTTGACCTTGACTTGACCTTGAGTTGACCTTGACTTGACCTTGACATGACCTTGACTTGACCTTGACTTGACCTTGACTTGACCTTGACTTGATCTTGACTTGACCTTGACTTGACCTTGACATGACCTTGTCATGACTTTGACTTGACCTTGACCTGACCTTGACTTGCCCTTGACTTGACCTTGACATGACCTTGACTTGACCTTGACATGACTTTGACTTGACCTTGACTTGACCTTGACTTGACCTTGACATGACCTTGACTTGACCTTGGCTTGACCTTGACTTGACCTTGACTTGACCTTGACATGACCTTGACATGACCTTGACTTGACCTTGACTTGACCTTGACTTGACCCTGACTTGACCTTGACTTGACCTTGACTTGACCTTGACTTGACCTTGACTTGACCTTGACATGACCTTGACTTGATCTTGACTTGACCTTGACTTGACCTTGACTTGACCCTGACTTGACCTTGACTTGACCTTGACATGACCTTGACTTGACCTTGACTTGACCTTGACTTGACCTTGACATGACCTTGACTTGACCTTCACTTGACCTTGACTTGACCTTGACTTGACCTTGACTTGACCTTCACTTGACCTTGATTTGACCTTGACTTGATCTTGACTTGACCTTGACTTGACCTTGACTCAACCTTGACTTGACCTTGACTTGACCTTGACCTGACCTTGACATGACCTTGACCTTGACTTGACCTTGGCTTGACCTTTACATGACCTTGACATGACCTTGACTTGACCTTGACTTGACCTTGACTTGACCTTCACTTGACCTTGACTTGACCTTGACTTGACCTTGACTTGACCCTGACTTGACCTTGACATGACCTTTACTTGACCTTGACTTGACCTTGACTTGACCTTGACTTGACCTTGACTTGACCTTGACTTGACCTTGACTTAACCTTGACTTGATCTTGACTGGACCTTGACTTGACCTTGACATGACCTTGACTTGACCTTGACTCAACCTTGACTTGACCTTGACCTTGACCTGACCTTGACATGACCTTGACCTTGACTTGACCTTGACACGACTTTGACATGACCTTGACGTGACCTTGACTTGACCCTGACTTGACCTTGACTTGACCTTGACTTGACCCTGACTTGACCTTGACTTGACTTTGACTTGACCTTGACTTGACCTTGACTCAACCTTGACTTGACCTTGACTCTACCTTGACTTGACCTTGACCTGACCTTGACATGACCTTGACCTTGACTTGACCTTGACACGACTTTGACATGACCTTGACTTGACCTTGACTTGACCCTGACTTGACCTTGACTTGACCTTGACTTGACCTTGACTTGACCTTGACTTGACCTTGACATGACCTTGACATGACCTTGAATTGACCTTGACTTGAACCTGACTTGACCTTGACTTGACCTTGACTTGACCTTGACTTGACCTTGACTTGGCCCTGACTTGACCTTGACTTGACCTTGACTTGACCTTGACATGACCTTGGCTTGACCTTGACCTTGACTTGACCTTGACCTGACCATGACATGACCTTGACTTGACCTTGACATGACCTTGACATGACCTTGACTTGACCTTGACTTGACCTTGACTTGACCTTGACTTGACCTTGAATTGACCTTGACATGACCTTGACATGACCTTGACTTGACCTTGACCTGACCTTGACTTGACCTTGACTTGACCTTGACTTAACCTTGACTTCCCTTCACTTGACCTTGACATGACCTTGATATGACCTTGACTTGACCTTGACTCAACCTTGACTTGACTTTGACCTGACCTTGACATGACCTTGACCTTGACTTGACCTTGACACGACCTTGACATGACCTTGAATTGACCTTGACTAGACCTTGACTTGACCCTGACTTGACCTTGACTTGACCTTGACTTGACCTTGACTTGACCTTGACCTTGACTTGACCTTGACTTAACCTTGACTTGACCTTGACATGTCCTTTACTTGACCTTGACTTGACCTTGACTTGACCTTGACTTGACCTTGCCTTGACCTTGACTTGACCCTGATTTGACCTTGACATGACCTTTACTTGACCTTGACTTGACCTTGACTTGACCTTGACTTAACCTTGACTTGACCTTGACTTGACCTTGACTTGATCTTGACTTGACCTTGACTTGACCTTGATTTGACCTTGACTTGACCTTGACTCAACCTTGACTTGACCTTGACCTGACCTTGACATGACCTTGACCTTGACTTGACCTTGACACGACCTTGACATGACCTTGACTTGACCTTGACTTGACATTGACATGACCTTGACTTGACCTTGACTTGACCTTGACTTGACCTTGACTTGACCTTGACTTGACCTTGACTTGACCTTGACTTGACCTTGACTTGACCTTGACTTGACCTTGACTTAACCTTGACTTGACCCTGACTTGACCTTGACATGTCCTTTACTTGACCTTGACATGACCTTTACTTGACCTTGACTTGACCTTGACTTGACCCTGACTAGACCTTGACATGACCTTTACTTGACCTTGACTTGACCTTGACTTGACCCTGACTTGACCTTGACTTGACCTTGACTTGACCTTGACTTGACCTTGACTTGATCTTGACTTGACCTTGACTTGACCTTGACTTGACCTTGACTTGACCTTGACTCAACCTTGACTTGACCTTGACTTGACCTTGACCTGACCTTGACATGACCTTGACCTTGACGTGACCTTGACTTGACCTTGACATGACCTTGACATGACCTTGACTTGACGTTGACTTGACGTTGACTTGACCCTGACTTGACATTGACATGACCTTTACTTGACCTTGACTTGACTTTGACTTGAACTTGACTTGACCTTGACCTGACCTTGACATGACCTTGACCATGACTTGACCTCTACTTGACCTTGACATGACCTTGACATGACCTTGACTTGACCTTGACTTGACGTTGACTTGACCCTGACTTGACATTGACATGACCTTGACTTGATCTTGACTTGACATTGACATGACCTTAACTTGACCTTGACTTGACCTTGACATGACCTTGACTTGACCTTGACTTGACCTTGACATGACCTTGGATTGACCTTGACTTGACCTTGACTTGACCTTGACTTGACCTTTACTTGACTTTGACTTGACCTTGACTTGACCTTGACTTGACCTTGACTTGACCTTGACTTGACCCTGACTTGACCTTGACATGACTTTTACTTGACCTTGACTTGACCTTGACTTGACCTTGACTTGACCCTGACTAGACCTTGACATGACCTTGACTTGACCTTGCCTTGACCTTGACTTGACCCTGACTTGACCTTGACTTGACCTTGACTTGACCTTGACTTGACCTTGACTTGACCTTGACTTGATCTTGACTTGACCTTGACTTGACCTTGACTTGACCTTGACTTGACCTTGACTTGACCTTGACTCAACCTTGACTTGACCTTGACCTGACCTTGACATGACCTTGACCTTGACTTGACCTTGACTTGACCTTGACATGACCTTGACCTTGACTTGACCCTGACTTGACCTTGACCTTGACTTGACCTTGACTTGACCTTGACTTGACCTTCACTTGACCTTAACTTGACCTTGACTTGACCTTGACCTGACCTTGACTTGACCCTGACTTGACCTTGATATGACCTTTACTTGACCTTGACTTGACCTAGACTTGACGCTGACTCGACCTTGACATGACCTTTACTTGACCTTGACTTGACCTTGACTTGACCTTGACTTGACCTTGACTTGACCTTGACTTGACCTTGACTTAACCTTGACTTGACCTTGACTTGACCTTGACTTGATCTTGACTTGACCTTGACTTGACCTTGACTTGACCTTGACCTGACCTTGACATGACCTTGGCTTGACTTTGGCATGACCTTGTCATAACCTTGATTTGACCTTGACTTGACCTTGACTTGACCTTGACTTGACCTTCACTTGACCTGGACTTGACCTTGACTTGACCTTGACTTGACCTTGACTTGACCTTGACATGACCTTGACATGACCTTGACTTGACCTTGACTTGACCTTGACTTGACCCTGACTTGACCTTGACTTGACCTTGACTTGACCTTGACTTGACCTTGACATGACCTTGACATGACCTTGACTTGACCTTGACTTGATCTTGACTTGACCTTGACTTGACCTTGACATGACCTTGTCATGACCTTGACTTGACCTTGACCTGACCCTGACTTGCCCTTGACTTGACCTTGACATGACCTTGACCTTGACATGACTTTGACTTGACCTTGACTTGACCTTGACTTGACCTTGACTTGACCTTGACTTGACGTTGACTTGACCCTGACTTGACATTGACATGACCTTTACTTGACCTTGACTTGAACTTGACTTGACCCTGACTTGACGTTGACATGACCTTTACTTGACCTTGACTTGACCTTGACTTGACCTTGACTTGACCTTGACTTGACCTTGACTTGGCCTTGACTTGACCTTGACTTAACCTTGACTTGACCTTGACTTGACCTTGACTTGATCTTGACTTGACCTTGACTTGACCTTGACTTCACCTTGACTTGACCTTGACTCAACCTTGACTTGACCTTGACCTGACCTTGACATGACCTTGACCTTGACTTGACCTTGGCTTGACCTTGACATGACCTTGACATGACCTTGACTTGACCTTGACTTGACCTTGACTTGACCTTGACTTGACCTTGACATGACCTTGACTTGACCTTCACTTGACCTTGACTTGACCTTGACTTGACCTTGACTTGACCTTCACTTGACCTTGACTTGACCATGACTTGACCTTGACTTGACCTTGACTTGATCTTGACTTGACCTTGACTTGACCTTGACTTGACCTTGACTTGACCTTGACTTGACCTTCACTTGACCTTGACTTGACCTTGACTTGACCTTGACTTGACCTTGACTTGATCTTGACTTGACCTTGACTTGACCTTGACTCAACCTTGACTTGACCTTGACTTGACCTTGACCTGACCTTGACATGACCTTGACCTTGACATGACCTTGACTTGACCTTGACTCAACCTTGACTTGACCTTGACTTGACCTTGACATGACCTTGTCATGACCTTGACTTGACCTTGACCTGACCCTGACTTGACCTTGACTTGACTTGACCTTGACTCAACCTTGACTTGACCTTGACCTGACCTTGACATGACCTTGACCTTGACTTGACCTTGACTTGACCTTGACATGACCTTGACATGACCTTGACTTGACCTTGACTTGACCTTGACTTGACCCTGACTTGACCTTGACTTGAACTTGACTTGACCTTGACATGACCTTGACTTGACCTTGACTTGATCTTGACTTGACCTTGACCTTGCCTTGACCTTGACATGACCTTGACATGACCTTGACTTGACCTTGACCTGACCTTGACTTGACCTTGACTTGACCTTGACATGACCTTGACTTGACCTTGACATGACTTTGACTTGACCTTGACTTGACCTTGACTTGACCTTGACTTGACCTTGACACTTGACCCTGACTTGACCTTAACATGACCTTTACTTGACCTTGACGTGACCTTGACTTGACCCTGACTTGACCCTTGACATGACCTTTACTTGACCTTGACTTGACCTTGACTTGACCTTGACTTGACCTTGACTTGACCTTGACTTGACCTTGACTTGACCTTGACTTGACCTTGACTTCACCTTGACTTGACCTTGACTCAACCTTGACTTGACCTTGACCTGACCTTGACATGACCTTGACCTTGACTTGACCTTGGCTTGACCTTGGCTTGACCTTGACATGACCTTGACATGACCTTGACTTGACCTTGACTTGGCCTTGACTTGACCTTCACTTGACCTTGACTTGACCTTGACTTGACCTTGACTTGACCTTGACTTGACCTTGACTTGACCTTGACTTGACCTTGACTTGACCTTGACTTGACCTTGACTTGACCTTGACTTGACCTTGACTTAACCTTGACTTGACCTTGACTTGACCTTTACTTGACCTTGACTTGACCTTGACATGACCTTGACTTGACCTTGAATTGACCTTGACTTGACCTTGACTTGACCTTGACTTGACCTTAGCTTGACCTTGACATGACCTTGACATGACCTTGACATGACCTTGACTTGACCTTGACTTGACCTTGACTTGACCTTGACATGACCTTGACTTGACCTTCACTTGACCTTGACTTGACCTTGACTTGACCTTGACATGACCTTGGCTTGACCTTGACTTGACCTTGACTTGACCTTGACTTGACCTTGACTTGACCTGGACTTGACCTTGACTTGACCTTGACTTGACCTTGGCTTGACCTTGACATGACCTTGACATGACCTTGACTTGACCTTGACTTGACCTTGACATGACCTTGACTTGACCTTCACTTGACCTTGACTTGACCTTGACTTGACCTTGACTTGACCTTGACTCAACCTTGACTTGACCTTGACCTGACCTTGACATGACCTTGACCTTGACTTGACCTTGGCTTGACCTTGACATGACCTTGACATGCCCTTGACATGACCTTGACTTGACCTTGACTTGACCTTGACTTGACCTTGACTTGACCTTGACTTGACCTTGACTTGACCTTGACTTAACCTTCACTTGACCTTGACTTGACCTTGACTTGACCTTGACTTGACCTTTACTTGACCTTGACATGACCTTGACTTGACCTTGACTTGACCTTGACTTGACCTTTACTTGACCTTGACTTGACCTTGGCTTGACCTTGACATGACCTTGACATGACCTTGACTTGACCTTGACTTGACCTTGACTTGACCTTAGCTTGACCTTGACATGACCTTGACTTGACCTTGACTTGACCCTGACTTGACCTTGACTTGACCTTGACTTGACCTTGACTTGACCTTGACTCAACCTTGACTTGACCTTCACTTGACCTTGACTTGACCTTGACTTGACCTTGACTTGATCTTGACTTGACTTTGACTTGACCTTGACTCAACCTTGACTTGACCTTGACTTGACCTTGACTTGACCTTGACCTGACCTTGACATGACCTTGACTTGACCTTGACTTGATCTTGACTTGACCTTGACTTGACCTTGACTTGACCTTGACTTGACCTTCACTTGACCTTGACTTGACCTTGACTTGACCTTGACTTGACCTTTACTTGACCTTGACTTGACCTTGACATGACCTTGACTTGACCTTGACTTGACCTTGACTTGACCTTGGCTTGACCTTGACATGACCTTGACATGACCTTGACTTGACCTTGACTTGACCTTGACTTGACCTTGACATGACCTTGACTTGACCTTCACTTGACCTTGACTTGACCTTGACTTGACCTTGACTTGACCTTCACTTGACCTTGACTTGACCATGACTTGACCTTGACTTGACCTTGACTTGACCTTGATTTGACCTTGACTTGACCTTCACTTGACCTTGACTTGACCTCGACTTGACCTTGACTTGACCTTGACTTGACCTCGACTTGACCTTGACTTGACCTTGACTTGACCTTGACTTGATCTTGACTTGACCTTGACTTGACCTTGACTCAACCTTGACTTGACCTTGACTTGACCTTGACCTGACCTTGATATGACCTTGACCTTGACCTTGACATGACCTTGACTTGACGTTGACTTGACCCTGACTTGACATTGACATGACCTTGACTTGACCTTGACTTGACATTGACATGACCTTGACTTGACCTTGACTTGACCTTGACTTGACCTTGACTTGACCTTGACATGACCTTGACTTGACCTTGACTTGACCTTGACATGACCTTGGCTTGCCCTTGACTTGACCTTGACCTTGACTTGACCTTGACTTGACCTTGACTTGACCTTGACTTGATCTTGACTTGACCTTGACTTGACCTTGACGCAACCTTGACTTGACCTTGACTTGACCTTGACTTGACCTTGACCTGACCTTGACATGACCTTGACCTTGACATGACCTTGACTTGACCTTGACTTGACATTGACATGACCTTGACTTGACCTTGACTTGACGTTGACTTGACCCTGACTTGACATTCACATGACCTTGACTTGACCTTGACTTGACATTGACTTGACATTGACATGACCTTGACTTGACCTTGACTTGACATTGACATGACCTTGACTTGACCTTGACTTGACTTGACCTGGACTTGACCTTGACTTGACCTTGACCTGACCTTGACTTGACCTTGACTTGACCTTGACTTGACCTTGACTTGACCTTGACTTGACCTTCACTTGACCTTGACTTGACCTTGACCTGACCTTGACTTGACCATGACTTGACCTTGACATGACCTTTACTTGACCTTGACTTGACCTTGACTTGACCTTGACTTGACCTTGACTTGACCCTGACTAGACCTTGACATGACCTTGACTTGACCTTGACTTGACCTTGACTTGACCCTGACTTGACCTTGACTTGACCTTGACTTGACCTTGACTTGACCTTGACTTGATCTTGACTTGACCTTGACTTGACCTTGACTCAACCTTGACTTGACCTTGACCTGACCTTGACATGACCTTGACCTTGACTTGACCTTGACTTGACCTTGACATGACCTTGACATGACCTTGACTTGACCTTGACTTGACCTTGACTTGACCCTGACTTGACCCTGACTTGACCCTGACTTGACCTTGACCTTGACTTGACCTTGACTTGACCTTGACTTGACCTTGACTTGACCTTGACTTGACCTTGACTTCACCTTCACTTGACCTTAACTTGACCTTGACTTGACCTTGACCTGACCTTGACTTGACCCTGACTTGACCTTGATATGACCTTTACTTGACCTTGACTTGACCTTGACTTGACCCTGACTAGACCTTGACATGACCTTTACTTGACCTTGACTTGACCTTGACTTGACCTTGACTTGACCTTGACTTGACCTTGACTTGACCTTGACTTGACCTTGACTTGACCTTCACTTGACCTGGACTTGACCTTGACTTGACCTTGACTTGACCTTGACTTGACCTTGACTTGACCTTGACATGACCTTGACATGACCTTGACTTGACCTTGACTTGACCCTGACTTGACCTTGACTTGACCTTGACTTGACCTTGACTTGACCTTGACATGACCTTGACATGACCTTGACTTGACCTTGACTTGATCTTGACTTGACCTTGACTTGACCTTGACATGACCTTGTCATGACCTTGACTTGACCTTGACCTGACCCTGACTTGCCCTTGACTTGACCTTGACATGACCTTGACATGACTTTGACTTGACCTTGACTTGACCTTGACTTGACGTTGACTTGACCCTGACTTGACATTGACATGACCTTTACTTGACCTTGACTTGAACTTGACTTGACCCTGACTTGACGTTGACATGACCTTTACTTGACCTTGACTTGACCTTGACTTGACTTGGCCTTGACTTGACCTTGACTTAACCTTGGCTTGACCTTGACTTGACCTTGACTTGATCTTGACTTGACCTTGACTTGACCTTGACTCAACCTTGACTTGACCTTGACCTGACCTTGACATGACCTTGACCTTGACTTGACCTTGGCTTGACCTTGACATGACCTTGACATGACCTTGACTTGACCTTGACTTGACCTTGACTTGACCTTGACATGACCTTGACTTGACCTTGACTTGACCTTGACTTGATCTTGACTTGACCTTGACTTGATCTTGACTCAACCTTGACTTGACCTTGACTTGACCTTGACCTGACCTTGACATGACCTTGACCTTGACATGACCTTGACTTGACCTTGACTCAACCTTGACTTGACCTTGACTTGACCTTGACATGACCTTCACTTGACCTTGACTTGACCATGACTTGACCTTGACTTGACCTTGACTTGATCTTGACTTGACCTTGACTTGACCTTGACTTGACCTTGACTTGACCTGCACTTGACCTTGACTTGACCTTGACTTGACCTTGACTTGACCTTGACTTGACCTTGACTTGATCTTGACTTGACCTTGACTTGACCTTGACTCAACCTTGACTTGACCTTGACTTGACCTTGACCTGACCTTGACTCAACCTTGACTTGACCTTGACGTGACCTTGACCTGACCTTGACATGACCTTGACCTTGACATGACCTTGACTTAACCTTGACTCAACCTTGACTTAACCTTGACATGACCTTGACTTGACCTTGACTTGACCTTGACATGACCTTTACTTGACCTTGACTTGACCTTGACTTGATCTTGACTTGACCTTGACTTGACCTTGACTTGACCTTGACTTGACCTGCACTTGACCTTGACTTGACCTTGACTTGATCTTGACTTGACCTTGACTTGACCTTGACTCAACCTTGACTTGACCTTGACTTGACCTTGACCTGACCTTGACTCAACCTTGACTTGACCTTGACTTGACCTTGACCTGACCTTGACATGACCTTGACCTTGACATGACCTTGACTTGACCTTGACTCAACCTTGACTTAACCTTGACATGACCTTGACTTGACCTTGACATGACCTTTACTTGACCTTGACTTGACCTTGACCTTGACTTGACCTTGACATGACCTTGACTTGACCTTGACTTGATCTTGACTTGACCTTGACTTGACCTTGACCTGACCTTGACTCAACCTTGACTTGACCTTGACTTGACCTTGACTTGACCTTGACTTGACCTTGACTTGACCTTGACTTGACCTTCACTTGACCTTGACTTGACCTTGACTTGACCTTGACTTGACCTTTACTTGACCTTGACTTGACCTTGACATGACCTTGACTTGACCTTGACTTGACCTTGACTTGACCTTGACTTGACCTTGACATGACCTTTACTTGACCTTGACTTGACCTTGACCTTGACTTGACCTTGACATGACCTTGACTTGACCTTGACTTGATCTTGACTTGACCTTGACTTGACCTTGACTCAACCTTGACTTGACCTTGACTTGACCTTGACCTGACCTTGACTCAACCTTGACTTGACCTTGACTTGACCTTGACTTGACCTTGACTTGACCTTGACTTGACCTTGACTTGACCTTCACTTGACCTTGACTTGACCTTGACTTGACCTTGACTTGACCTTTACTTGACCTTGACTTGACCTTGACATGACCTTGACTTGACCTTGACTTGACCTTGACTTGACCTTTACTTGACCTTGACTTGACCTTGGCTTGACCTTGACATGACCTTGACATGACCTTGACTTGACCTTGACTTGACCTTGACTTGACCTTAGCTTGACCTTGACATGACCTTGACATGACCTTGACTTGACCTTGACTTGACCCTGACTTGTCCTTGACTTGACCTTGACTTGACCTTGACTCAACCTTGACTTGACCTTCACTTGACCTTGACTTGACCTTGACTTGACCTTCACTTGACCTTGACTTGACCATGACTTGACCTTGACTTGACCTTGACTTGATCTTGACTTGACCTTGACTTGACCTTGACTTGACCTTGACTTGACCTGCACTTGACCTTGACTTGACCTTGACTTGACCTTGACTTGACCATGACTTGATCTTGACTTGACCTTGACTTGACCTTGACTCAACCTTGACTTGACCTTGACCTGACCTTGACTCAACCTTGACTTGACCTTGACTTGACCTTGACCTGACCTTGACATGACCTTGACCTTGACATGACCTTGACTTGACCTTGACTCAACCTTGACTTGACCTTGACTTGACCTTGACTTGACCTTGACCTGACCTTGACATGACCTTGACCTTGACATGACCTTGACTTGACCTTGACTCAACCTTGACTTGACCTTGACTTGACCTTGACTTGACCTTCACTTGACCTTGACTTGACCATGACTTGACCTTGACTTGACCTTGACTTGATCTTGACTTGACCTTGACTTGACCTTGACTTGACCTTGACTTGACCTGCACTTGACCTTGACTTGACCTTGACTTGACCTTGACTTGATCTTGACTTGACCTTGACTTGACCTTGACTCAACCTTGACTTGACCTTGACTTGACCTTGACCTGACCTTGACATGACCTTGACCTTGACATGACCTTGACTTGACCTTGACTCAACCTTGACTTGACCTTGACTTGACCTTGACATGACCTTGTCATGACCTTGACTTGACCTTGACCTGACCCTGACTTGACCTTTACTTGATCTTGACTTGACCTTGACTTGACTTGACCTTGACTCAACCTTGACTTGACCTTGACCTGACCTTGACATGACCTTGACCTTGACTTGACCTTGACTTGACCTTGACATGACCTTGACATGACCTTGACTTGACCTTGACTTGACCTTGACTTGACCCTGACTTGACCTTGACTTGAACTTGACTTGACCTTGACATGACCTTGACTTGACCTTGACTTGATCTTGACTTGACCTTGCCTTGACTTTGACATGACCTTGACATGACCTTGACTTGACCTTGACCTGACCTTGACTTGCCCTTGACTTGACCTTGACATGACCTTGACTTGACCTTGACATGACTTTGACTTGACCTTGACTTGACCTTGACTTGACCTTGACTTGACCCTGACTTGACCTTGACATGACCTTTACTTGACCTTGACGTGACCTTGACTTGACCCTGACTTGACCTTGACATGACCTTTACTTGACCTTGACTTGACCTTGACTTGACCTTGACTTGACCTTGACTTGATCTTGACTTGACCTTGACTTCACCTTGACTTGACCTTGACTCAACCTTGACTTGACCTTGACCTGACCTTGACATGACCTTGACCTTGACTTGACCTTGGCTTGACCTTGGCTTGACCTTGACATGACCTTGACATGACCTTGACTTGACCTTGACTTGACCTTGACTTGACCTTGACTTGACCTTGACTTGACCTTCACTTGACCTTGACTTGACCTTGACATGACCTTGACTTGACCTTGAATTGACCTTGACTTGACCTTGACTTGACCTTGACTTGACCTTGGCTTGACCTTGACATGACCTTGACATGACCTTGACTTGACCTTGACTTGACCTTGACTTGACCTTAGCTTGACCTTGACATGACCTTGACATGACCTTGACTTGACCTTGACTTGACCCTGACTTGACCTTGACTTGACCTTGAATTGACCTTGACTTGACCTTGACTTGACCTTGACTTGACCTTGACTTGACCTTGACTTGACCTTGACTTAACCTTGACTTAACCTTGACTTGACCTTGACTTGACCCTGACTTGACCTTGACATGACCTTTACTTGACCTTGACTTGACCTTGACTTGACCCTGACTTGACGTTGACATGACCTTTACTTGACCCTGACTTGACCTTGACTTGACCTTGACTTGACTTTGACTTGGCCTTACTTGACCTTGACTTAACCTTGACTTGACCTTGACTTGACCTTGACTTGACCTTGACTTGACCTTGACATGACCTTGACTTGACCTTGAATTGACCTTGACTTGACCTTGACTTGACCTTGACTTGACCTTGACTTGACCTTGACTTGACCTTGACTTAACCTTGACTTAACCTTGACTTGACCCTGACTTGACCTTGACATGACCTTTACTTGACCTTGACTTGACCTTGACTTGACCCTGACTTGACGTTGACATGACCTTTACTTGACCCTGACTTGACCTTGACTTGACCTTGACTTGACCTTGACTTGGCCTTACTTGACCTTGACTTAACCTTGACTTGACCTTGACTTGACCTTGACTTGATCTTGACTTGACCTTGACTTGACCTTGACTTCACCTTGACTTGACCTTGACTCAACCTTGACTTGACCTTGACTTGACCTTGACCTGACCTTGACATGACCTTGACCTTGACATGACCTTGACTTGACCTTGACTCAACCTTGACTTGACCTTGACTTGACCTTGACATGACCTTGTCATGACCTTGACTTGACCTTGACCTGACCCTGACTTGACCTTTACTTGATCTTGACTTGACCTTGACTTGACTTGACCTTGACTCAACCTTGACTTGACCTTGACCTGACCTTGACATGACCTTGACCTTGACTTGACCTTGACTTGACCTTGACATGACCTTGACATGACCTTGACTTGACCTTGACTTGACCTTGACTTGACCCTGACTTGACCTTGACTTGAACTTGACTTGACCTTGACATGACCTTGACTTGACCTTGACTTGATCTTGACTTGACCTTGCCTTGACTTTGACATGACCTTGACATGACCTTGACTTGACCTTGACCTGACCTTGACTTGCCCTTGACTTGACCTTGACATGACCTTGACTTGACCTTGACATGACTTTGACTTGACCTTGACTTGACCTTGACTTGACCTTGACTTGACCCTGACTTGACCTTGACATGACCTTTACTTGACCTTGACGTGACCTTGACTTGACCCTGACTTGACCTTGACATGACCTTTACTTGACCTTGACTTGACCTTGACTTGACCTTGACTTGACCTTGACTTGATCTTGACTTGACCTTGACTTCACCTTGACTTGACCTTGACTCAACCTTGACTTGACCTTGACCTGACCTTGACATGACCTTGACCTTGACTTGACCTTGGCTTGACCTTGGCTTGACCTTGACATGACCTTGACATGACCTTGACTTGACCTTGACTTGACCTTGACTTGACCTTGACTTGACCTTGACTTGACCTTCACTTGACCTTGACTTGACCTTGACATGACCTTGACTTGACCTTGAATTGACCTTGACTTGACCTTGACTTGACCTTGACTTGACCTTGGCTTGACCTTGACATGACCTTGACATGACCTTGACTTGACCTTGACTTGACCTTGACTTGACCTTAGCTTGACCTTGACATGACCTTGACATGACCTTGACTTGACCTTGACTTGACCCTGACTTGACCTTGACTTGACCTTGAATTGACCTTGACTTGACCTTGACTTGACCTTGACTTGACCTTGACTTGACCTTGACTTGACCTTGACTTAACCTTGACTTAACCTTGACTTGACCCTGACTTGACCTTGACATGACCTTTACTTGACCTTGACTTGACCTTGACTTGACCCTGACTTGACGTTGACATGACCTTTACTTGACCCTGACTTGACCTTGACTTGACCTTGACTTGACTTTGACTTGGCCTTACTTGACCTTGACTTAACCTTGACTTGACCTTGACTTGACCTTGACTTGACCTTGACTTGACCTTGACATGACCTTGACTTGACCTTGAATTGACCTTGACTTGACCTTGACTTGACCTTGACTTGACCTTGACTTGACCTTGACTTGACCTTGACTTAACCTTGACTTAACCTTGACTTGACCCTGACTTGACCTTGACATGACCTTTACTTGACCTTGACTTGACCTTGACTTGACCCTGACTTGACGTTGACATGACCTTTACTTGACCCTGACTTGACCTTGACTTGACCTTGACTTGACCTTGACTTGGCCTTACTTGACCTTGACTTAACCTTGACTTGACCTTGACTTGACCTTGACTTGATCTTGACTTGACCTTGACTTGACCTTGACTTCACCTTGACTTGACCTTGACTCAACCTTGACTTGACCTTGACCTGACCTTGACATGACCTTGACCTTGACTTGACCTTGGCTTGACCTTGACATGACCTTGACTTGACCTTGACTTGACCCTGACTTGACCTTGACTTGACCTTGACTTGACCTTGACTTGACCTTGACTCAACCTTGACTTGACCTTGACTTGACCTTGACTTGACCTTGACCTGACCTTGACATGACCTTGACCTTGACATGACCTTGACTTGACCTTGACTTGATCTTGACTTGACCTTGACTTGACCTTGACTTGACCTTGACTTGACCTTCACTTGACCTTGACTTGACCTTGACTTGACCTTGACTTGACCTTTACTTGACCTTGACTTGACCTTGACATGACCTTGACTTGACCTTGACTTGACCTTGACTTGACCTTGGCTTGACCTTGACATGACCTTGACATGACCTTGACTTGACCTTGACTTGACCTTGACTTGACCTTGACATGACCTTGACTTGACCTTCACTTGACCTTGACTTAACCTTGACTTGACCTTGACTTGACCTTGACTTGACCTTGACTTGACCTTGACTTGACCTTGACTTGACCTTGACTTGACCTTCACTTGACCTTGACTTGACCATGACTTGACCTTGACTTGACCTTGACTTGATCTTGACTTGACCTTGACTTGACCTTGACTTGACCTTGACTTGACCTTCACTTGACCTTGACTTGACCTTGACTTGACCTTGACTTGATCTTGACTTGACCTTGACTTGACCTTGACTCAACCTTGACTTGACCTTGGCTTGACCTTGACTTGACCTTGACCTGACCTTGACATGACCTTGACCTTGACATGACCTTGACTTGACCTTGACTTGATCTTGACTTGACGTTGACTTGACCTTGACATGACCTTGTCATGACCTTGACTTGACCTTGACCTGACCCTGACTTGACCTTGACTTGACCTTGACTTGACCTTGACTTGACCTTGACTCAACCTTGACTTGACCTTGACCTGACCTTGACATGACCTTGACCTTGACTTGACCTTGACTTCACCTTGACTTGACCTTGACTCAACCTTGACTTGACCTTGACTTAACCCTGACTTGACCTTGACTTGACCTTGACTTGATCTTGACTTGACCTTGACTTCACCTTGACTTGACCTTGACTCAACCTTGACTTGACCTTGGCCTGACCTTGACTTGACCTTGACCTGACCTTGACATGACCTTGACCTTGACTTGACCTTGGCTTGACCTTGGCTTGACCTTGACATGACCTTGACATGACCTTGACTTGACCTTGACTTGACCTTGACTTGACCTTGACTTGACCTTCACTTGACCTTGACTTGACCTTGACTTGACCATGACTTGACCTTGACTTGACCTTGACTTGATCTTGACTTGACCTTGACTTGACCTTGACTTGACCTTTACTTGACCTTGACGTGACCTTGACTTGACCCTGACTTGACCTTGACATGACCTTTACTTGACCTTGACTTGACCTTGACTTGACCTTGACTTGACCTTGACTTAACCTTGACTTGACCTTGACTTGACCTTGACTTGATCTTGACTTGACCTTGACATCACCTTGACTTGACCTTGACTCAACCTTGACTTGACCTTGACCTGACCTTGACATGACCTTGACCTTGACTTGACCTTGGCTTGACCTTGGCTTGACCTTGGCTTGACCTTGACATGACCTTGACATGACCTTGACTTGACCTTGACTTGACCTTGACTTGACCTTGACTTGACCTTGACTTGACCTTGACTTGACCTTCACTTGACCTTGACTTGACCTTGACCTTGACATGACCTTGACTTGACCTTGACTTGACCTTAGCTTGACCTTGACGTGACCTTGACTTGACCCTGACTTGACCTTGACATGACCTTTACTTGACCTTGACTTGACGTTGACTTGACCTTGACTTGACCTTGACTTGATCTTGACTTGACCTTGACTTCACCTTGACTTCACCTTGACTCAACCTTGACTTGACCTTGACCTGACCTTGACATGACCTTGACCTTGACTTGACCTTGGCTTGACCTTGGCTTGACCTTGACATGACCTTGACATGACCTTGACATGACCTTGACTTGACCTTGACTTGACCTTGACATGACCTTGACTTGACCTTTACTTGACCTTGACTTGACCTTGACTTGACCATGACTTGACCTTGACGTGACCTTGACTTGACCTTGACTTGACCTTAGCTTGACCTTGACGTGACCTTGACTTGACCCTGACTTGACCTTGACATGACCTTTACTTGACCTTGACTTGACCTTGACTTCACCTTGACTTCACCTTGACTCAACCTTGACTTGACCTTGACCTGACCTTGACCTTGACATGACCTTGACTTGACCTTGACTTGATCTTGACTTGACGTTGACTTGACCTTGACATGACCTTGTCATGACCTTGACTTGACCTTGACCTGACCCTGACTTGACCTTGACTTGACCTTGACTTGACCTTGACTTGACCTTGACTCAACCTTGACTTGACCTTGACCTGACCTTGACATGACCTTGACCTTGACCTGACCTTGACATGACCTTGACCTTGACTTGACCTTGACTTCACCTTGACTTGACCTTGACTCAACCTTGACTTGACCTTGACTTAACCCTGACTTGACCTTGACTTGACCTTGACTTGATCTTGACTTGACCTTGACTTCACCTTGACTTGACCTTGACTCAACCTTGACTTGACCTTGACCTGACCTTGACATGACCTTGACCTTGACTTGACCTTGGCTTGACCTTGGCTTGACCTTGACATGACCTTGACTTGACCTTGACTTGACCTTGACTTGACCTTGACTTGACCTTGACTTGACCTTCACTTGACCTTGACTTGACCTTGACTTGACCATGACTTGACCTTGACTTGACCTTGACTTGATCTTGACTTGACCTTGACTTGACCTTGACTTGACCTTGACTTGACCTTTACTTGACCTTGACGTGACCTTGACTTGACCCTGACTTGACCTTGACATGACCTTTACTTGACCTTGACTTGACCTTGACTTGACCTTGACTTGACCTTGACTTAACCTTGACTTGACCTTGACTTGACCTTGACTTGATCTTGACTTGACCTTGACTTCACCTTGACTTGACCTTGACTCAACCTTGACTTGACCATGACCTGACCTTGACATGACCTTGACCTTGACTTGACCTTGGCTTGACCTTGGCTTGACCTTGACATGACCTTGACATGACCTTGACTTGACCTTGACTTGACCTTGACTTGACCTTGACTTGACCTTGACTTGACCTTGACTTGACCTTCACTTGACCTTGACTTGACCTTGACCTTGACATGACCTTGACTTGACCTTGACTTGACCTTAGCTTGACCTTGACCCTGACTTGACCTTGACATGACCTTTACTTGACCTTGACTTGACCTTGACTTGACCTTGACTTGACCTTGACTTGATCTTGACTTGACCTTGACTTCACCTTGACTTCACCTTGACTCAACCTTGACTTGACCTTGACCTGACCTTGACATGACCTTGACCTTGACTTGACCTTGGCTTGACCTTGGCTTGACCTTGACATGACCTTGACATGACCTTGACATGACCTTGACTTGACCTTGACTTGACCTTGACTTGACCTTGACATGACCTTGACTTGACCTTCACTTGACCTTGACTTGACCTTGACTTGACCATGACTTGACCTTGACTTGACCTTGACTTGACCTTGACATGACCTTTACTTGACCTTGACTTGACCTTGACATGACCTTGACTTGACCTTGACTTGACCTTGACATGACCTTGACTTGCCCTTCACTTGACCTTGACTTGACCTTGACTTGACCTTAGCTTGACCTTGACGTGACCTTGACTTGACCCTGACTTGACCTTGACATGACCTTTACTTGACCTTGACTTGACCTTCACTTGACCTTGACTTGACCATGACTTGACCTTGACTTGACCTTGACTTGATCTTGACTTGACCTTGACTTGACCTTGGCTTGACCTTTACTTGACCTTGACGTGACCTTGACTTGACCCTGACTTGACCTTGACATGACCTTTACTTGACCTTGACTTGACCTTGACTAGACCTTAGCTTGACCTTGACGTGACCTTGACTTGACCCTGACTTGACCTTGACATGACCTTTACTTGACCTTGACTTGACCTTGACTTCACCTTGACTTCACCTTGACTCAACCTTGACTTGACCTTGACCTGACCTTGACATGACCTTGACCTTGACTTGACCTTGGCTTGACCTTGGCTTGACCTTGACATGACCTTGACATGACCTTGACATGACCTTGACTTGACCTTGACTTGACCTTGACTTGACCTTGACATGACCTTGACTTGACCTTCACTTGACCTTGACTTGACCTTGACTTAACCATGACTTGACCTTGACTTGACCTTGACTTGACCTTGACATGACCTTTACTTGACCTTGACTTGACCTTGACATGACCTTGACTTGACCTTGACTTGACCTTGACATGACCTTGACTTGACTTGACCTTGACTTGACCTTGACTTGACCTTGACTTGATCTTGACTTGACCTTGACTTCACCTTGACTTGACCTTGACTCAACCTTGACTTGACCTTGACCTGACCTTGACATGACCTTGACCTTGACTTGACCTTGGCTTGACCTTGGCTTGACCTTGGCTTGCCCTTGACATGACCTTGACATGACCTTGACTTGACCTTGACTTGACCTTGACTTGACCTTGACTTGATCTTGACTTGACCTTGACTTCACCTTGACTTCACCTTGACCCAACCTTGACTTGACCTTGACCTGACCTTGACATGACCTTGACCTTGACTTGACCTTGGCTTGACCTTGGCTTGACCTTGGCTTGACCTTGACATGACCTTGACATGACCTTGACTTGACCTTGACTTGATCTTGACTTGACCTTGACTTCACCTTGACTTGACCTTGACTCAACCTTGACTTGACCTTGACCTGACCTTGACATGACCTTGACCTTGACTTGACCTTGGCTTGACCTTGGCTTGACCTTGGCTTGACCTTGACATGACCTTGACTTGACCTTGACTTGACCTTGACTTGACCTTGGCTTGAGCTTGGCTTGACCTTGACATGACCTTGACTTGACCTTGACTTGACCTTGACTTGACCTTGACTTGACCTTTACTTGACCTTGACTTGACCTTGACATGACCTTGACTTGACCTTGACTTGACCTTGACTTGACCTTGACTTGACCTTGACTTGACCTTGACTTGACCTTGACTTGACCTTGGCTTGACCTTGACATGACCTTGACATGACCTTGACTTGACCTTGACTTGACCTTGACTTGACTTTAGCTTGACCTCGACATGACCTTGACATGACCTTGACTTGACCTTGACTTGACCCTGACTTGACCTTGACTTGACCTTGACTTGACCTTGACTTGACCTTGACTTGACCTTGACATGACCTTGACTTGACCTTGAATTGACCTTGACTTGACCTTGACTTGGCCTTGACTTGACCTTGACTTGACCTTGACTTGACCTTGACTTGACCTTGACTTGACCTTGACTTGACCTTGACTTAACATTGACTTAACCTTGACTTGACCCTGACTTGACCTTGACATGACCTTTACTTGACCTTGACTTGACCTTGACTTAACCTTGACTTAACCTTGACTTGACCCTGACTTGACCTTGACATGACCTTTACTTGACCTTGACTTGACCTTGACTTGACCTTGACTTGACCTTGACTTGACCTTGATTTGATCTTGACTTGACCTTGACTTGACCTTGACTCAACCTTGACTTGACCTTGACCTGACCTTGACATGACCTTGACCTTGACCTTGACCTTGACATGACCTTGACTTGACCTTCACTTGACCTTGACTTGACCTTGACTTGACCTTGACTTGACCTTGGCTTGACTTTGACTTGACCTTGACATGACCTTGACTTGACCTTGACTTGACCCTGACTTGACCTTGACTTGACCTTAACTTGACCTTGACTTGACCTTGACATGACCTTGACTTGACCTTGACTTGACCTTGACTTGACCTTGACTTGACCTTGACATGACCTTGACATGACCTTGACTTGACCTTGACTTGACCTTGACTTGACCTTGACTTGACCCTGACTTGACCTTGACTTGACCTTGACTTGACCTTGACTTGACCTTGACTTGACCTTGACTTGACCTTGACTTGACCTTGAATTGACCTTGACATGACCTTGACTTGAACTTGACTTGACCTTGACTTGACCTTGACTTGACCCTGACTTGACCTTGACTTAACCTTGACTTGACCTTGACTTGACCTTGACATGACCTTGACTTGACCTTGACTTGACCTTAACTTGACCTTGACTTGACCTTGACTTGATCTTGTCTTGACCTTGACTTGACCTTGACTTGACCTTGACTTGACCTTGACTCAACCTTGACTTGACCTTGACCTTGAAATGACCTTGACCTTGACTTGACCTTGACACGACCTTGACATGACCTTGACTTGACCTTGACTTGACCTTGACTTGACCTTGACATGACCTTGACTTGACCTTGACTTGACCTTGACTTGACCTTGACTTGACCTTGACATGACCTTGACTTAACCTTGACTTGACCCTGACTTGACCTTGACATGACTTTTACTTGACCTTGACTTGACCTTGACTTGACCTTGACTTGATCTTGACTTGACCTTGACTTGACCTTGACTTGACCTTGACTTGACCTTGACTCAACCTTGACTTGACCTTGACCTGACCTTGAAGTGACCTTGACCTTGACATGACATTGACTTGACCTTGACTTGACCTTGAATTGACCTTGACATGACCTTGACTTGATCTTGACTTGATCTTGACTTGACCTTGACTTGACCCTGACTTGACCTTGACTTGACCTTGACTTGACCTTGACATGACCTTGACTTAACCTTGACTTGACCCTGACTTGACCTTGACATGACTTTTACTTGACCTTGACTTGACCTTGACTTGACCTTGACTTGACCTTGACTTGATCTTGACTTGACCTTGACTTGACCTTGACTTGACCTTGACTCAACCTTGACTTGACCTTGACCTGACCTTGAAGTGACCTTGACCTTGACTTGACCTTGACACGACCTTGACATGACCTTGACTTGACCTTGACTTGACCTTGACTTGACCTTGAATTGACTTTGACATGACCTTGACTTGATCTTGACTTGACCTTGACTTGACCCTGACTTGACCTTGACTTGACCTTGACTTGACCTTGACTTGACCTTGACTTGACCCTGACTTGACCTTGACTTGACCTTGACTTGACCTTGAATTGACCTTGACATGACCTTGACTTGACCTTGACTTGACCTTGACTTGACCTTGACTTGACCCTGACTTGACCTTGACTTGACCTTGACTTGACCTTGACTTGACCCTGACTTGACCTTGACTTAACCTTGACTTGACCTTGACTTGACCTTGACATGACCTTGACTTGACCTTGACTTGACCTTGACTTGATCTTGACTTGACCTTGACTTCACCTTGACTTGACTTTGACTCAACCTTGACTTGACCTTGACCTGACCTTGACATGACCTTGACCTTGACTTGACCTTGGCTTGACCTTGGCTTGACCTTGGCTTGACCTTGACATGACCTTGACTTGACCTTGACTTGACCTTGACTTGACCTTGACTTGACCTTACTTGACCTTCACTTGACCTTGACTTGACCTTGACTTGACCTTGACTTGACCTTGACTTGACCTTTACTTGACCTTGACTTGACCTTGACATGACCTTGACTTGACCTTGACTTGACCTTGACTTGACCTTGACTTGACCTTGACTTGACCTTAGCTTGACCTCGACATGACCTTGACATGACCTTGACTTGACCTTGACTTGACCTTGACTTGACCTTGACTTGACCTTGACATGACCTTGACTTGACCTTGAATTGACCTTGACTTGACCTTGACTTGGCCTTGACTTGACCTTGACTTGACCTTGACTTGACCTTGACTTGACCTTGACTTGACCTTGACTTAACCTTGACTTAACCTTGACTTGACCCTGACTTGACCTTGACATGACCTTTACTTGACCTTGACTTGACCTTGACTTAACCTTGACTTAACCTTGACTTGACCCTGACTTGACCTTGACATGACCTTTACTTGACCTTGACTTGACCTTGACTTGACCTTGACTTGACCTTGATTTGATCTTGACTTGACCTTGACTTGACCTTGACTCAACCTTGACTTGACCTTGACCTGACCTTGACATGACCTTGACCTTGACCTTGACATGACCTTGACTTGACCTTCACTTGACCTTGACTTGACCTTGACTTGACCTTGGCTTGACTTTGACTTGACCTTGACATGACCTTGACTTGACCTTGACTTGACCCTGACTTGACCTTGACTTGACCTTAACTTGACCTTGACTTGACCTTGACATGACCTTGACTTGACCTTGACTTGACCTTGACTTGACCTTGACTTGACCTTGACATGACCTTGACATGACCTTGACTTGACCTTGACTTGACCTTGACTTGACCCTGACTTGACCTTGACTTGACCTTGACTTGACCTTGACTTGACCTTGACTTGACCTTGACTTGACCTTGACTTGACCTTGAATTGACCTTCACATGACCTTGACTTGACCTTGACTTGACCTTGACTTGACCTTGACTTGACCCTGACTTGACCTTGACTTAACCTTGACTTGACCTTGACTTGACCTTGACATGACCTTGACTTGACCTTGACTTGACCTTAACTTGACCTTGACCTTGACTTGACCTTGACTTGATCTTGACTTGACCTTGACTTGACCTTGACTTGACCTTGACTTGACCTTGACCTTGAAATGACCTTGACCTTGACTTGACCTTGACACGACCTTGACATGACCTTGACTTGACCTTGACTTGACCTTGACTTGACCTTGACTTGACCTTGACATGACCTTGACTTGACCTTGACTTGACCTTGACTTGACCTTGACTTGACCTTGACATGACCTTGACTTAACCTTGACTTGACCCTGACTTGACCTTGACATGACTTTTACTTGACCTTGACTTGACCTTGACTTGACCTTGACTTGACCTTGACTTGATCTTGACTTGACCTTGACTTGACCTTGACTTGACCTTGACTTGACCTTGACTTGACCTTGACTCAACCTTGACTTGACCTTGACCTGACCTTGAAGTGACCTTGACCTTGACATGACATTGACTTGACCTTGACTTGACCTTGAATTGACCTTGACATGACCTTGACTTGATCTTGACTTGACCTTGACTTGACCCTGACTTGACCTTGACTTGACCTTGACTTGACCTTGACATGACCTTGACTTAACCTTGACTTGACCCTGACTTGACCTTGACATGACTTTTACTTGACCTTGACTTGACCTTGACTTGACCTTGACTTGACCTTGACTTGATCTTGACTTGACCTTGACTTGACCTTGACTTGACCTTGACTCAACCTTGACTTGACCTTGACCTTGACTTGACCTTGACACGACCTTGACATGACCTTGACTTGACCTTGACTTGACCTTGACTTGACCCTGACTTGACCTTGACTTGACCTTGACTTGACCTTGACTTGACCTTGACTTGACCTTGACTTGACCTTGACTTGACCTTGACTTGACCTTGACTTGACCTTGAATTGACCTTGACATGACCTTGACTTGACCTTGACTTGACCTTGACTTGACCTTGACTTGACCCTGACTTGACCTTGACTTAACCTTGACTTGACCTTGACTTGACCTTGACATGACCTTGACTTGACCTTGACTTGACCTTAACTTGACCTTGACCTTGACTTGACCTTGACTTGATCTTGACTTGACCTTGACTTGACCTTGACTTGACCTTGACTTGACCTTGACTCAACCTTGACTTGACCTTGACCTTGAAATGACCTTGACCTTGACTTGACCTTGACACGACCTTGACATGACCTTGACTTGACCTTGACTTGACCTTGACTTGACCTTGACATGACCTTGACTTGACCTTGACTTGACCTTGACTTGACCTTGACTTGACCTTGACATGACCTTGACTTAACCTTGACTTGACCCTGACTTGACCTTGACATGACTTTTACTTGACCTTGACTTGACCTTGACTTGACCTTGACTTGACCTTGACTTGATCTTGACTTGACCTTGACTTGACCTTGACTTGACCTTGACTTGACCTTGACTCAACCTTGACTTGACCTTGACCTGACCTTGAAGTGACCTTGACCTTGACATGACATTGACTTGACCTTGACTTGACCTTGAATTGACCTTGACATGACCTTGACTTGATCTTGACTTGACCTTGACTTGACCCTGACTTGACCTTGACTTGACCTTGACTTGACCTTGACATGACCTTGACTTAACCTTGACTTGACCCTGACTTGACCTTGACATGACTTTTACTTGACCTTGACTTGACCTTGACTTGACCTTGACTTGATCTTGACTTGACCTTGACTTGACCTTGACTTGACCTTGACTCAACCTTGACTTGACCTTGACCTGACCTTGAAGTGACCTTGACCTTGACTTGACCTTGACTTGACCTTGACTTGACCTTGAATTGACTTTGACATGACCTTGACTTGATCTTGACTTGACCTTGACTTGACCCTGACTTGACCTTGACTTGACCTTGACTTGACCTTGACTTGACCTTGACTTGACCCTGACTTGACCTTGACTTGACCTTGACTTGACCTTGAATTGACCTTGACATGACCTTGACTTGACCTTGACTTGACCTTGACTTGACCTTGACTTGACCCTGACTTGACCTTGACTTGACCTTGACTTGACCTTGACTTGACCCTGACTTGACCTTGACTTAACCTTGACTTGACCTTGACTTGACCTTGACATGACCTTGACTTGACCTTGACTTGACCTTGACTTGATCTTGACTTGACCTTGACTTCACCTTGACTTGACTTTGACTCAACCTTGACTTGACCTTGACCTGACCTTGACATGACCTTGACCTTGACTTGACCTTGGCTTGACCTTGGCTTGACCTTGGCTTGACCTTGACATGACCTTGACTTGACCTTGACTTGACCTTGACTTGACCTTGACTTGACCTTACTTGACCTTCACTTGACCTTGACTTGACCTTGACTTGACCTTGACTTGACCTTGACTTGACCTTTACTTGACCTTGACATGACCTTGACTTGACCTTGACTTGACCTTGACTTGACCTTGACTTGACCTTGACTTGACCTTGACTTGACCTTGGCTTGACCTTGACATGACCTTGACATGACCTTGACTTGACCTTGACTTGACCTTGACTTGACCTTAGCTTGACCTCGACATGACCTTGACATGACCTTGACTTGACCTTGACTTGACCCTGACTTGACCTTGACTTGACCTTGACTTGACCTTGACTTGACCTTGACTTGACCTTGACATGACCTTGACTTGACCTTGAATTGACCTTGACTTGACCTTGACTTGGCCTTGACTTGACCTTGACTTGACCTTGACTTGACCTTGACTTGACCTTGACTTGACCTTGACTTGACCTTGACTTGACCTTGACTTAACCTTGACTTAACCTTGACTTGACCCTGACTTGACCTTGACATGACCTTTACTTGACCTTGACTTGACCTTGACTTGACCTTGACTTGACCTTGATTTGATCTTGACTTGACCTTGACTTGACCTTGACTCAACCTTGACTTGACCTTGACCTGACCTTGACATGACCTTGACCTTGACCTTGACATGACCTTGACTTGACCTTGACTTGACCTTGACTTGACCTTGGCTTGACTTTGACTTGACCTTGACATGACCTTGACTTGACCTTGACTTGACCCTGACTTGACCTTGACTTGACCTTAACTTGACCTTGACTTGACCTTGACATGACCTTGACTTGACCTTGACTTGACCTTGACTTGACCTTGACATGACCTTGACATGACCTTGACTTGACCTTGACTTGACCTTGACTTGACCCTGACTTGACCTTGACTTGACCTTGACTTGACCTTGACTTGACCTTGACTTGACCTTGACTTGACCTTGACTTGACCTTGAATTGACCTTGACATGACCTTGACTTGACCTTGACTTGACCTTGACTTGACCTTGACTTGACCCTGACTTGACCTTGACTTAACCTCGACTTGACCTTGACTTGACCTTGACATGACCTTGACTTGACCTTGACTTGACCTTAACTTGACCTTGACCTTGACTTGACCTTGACTTGATCTTGACTTGACCTTGACTTGACCTTGACCTTGAAATGACCTTGACCTTGACTTGACCTTGACACGACCTTGACATGACCTTGACTTGACCTTGACTTGACCTTGACTTGACCTTGACATGACCTTGACTTGACCTTGACTTGACCTTGACTTGACCTTGACTTGACCTTGACATGACCTTGACTTAACCTTGACTTGACCCTGACTTGACCTTGACATGACTTTTACTTGACCTTGACTTGACCTTGACTTGACCTTGACTTGATCTTGACTTGACCTTGACTTGACCTTGACTTGACCTTGACTTGACCTTGACTTGACCTTGACTCAACCTTGACTTGACCTTGACCTGACCTTGAAGTGACCTTGACCTTGACATGACATTGACTTGACCTTGACTTGACCTTGAATTGACCTTGACATGACCTTGACTTGATCTTGACTTGACCTTGACTTGACCCTGACTTGACCTTGACTTGACCTTGACTTGACCTTGACATGACCTTGACTTAACCTTGACTTGACCCTGACTTGACCTTGACATGACTTTTACTTGACCTTGACTTGACCTTGACTTGACCTTGACTTGATCTTGACTTGACCTTGACTTGACCTTGACTTGACCTTGACTCAACCTTGACTTGACCTTGACCTTGACTTGACCTTGACACGACCTTGACATGACCTTGACTTGACCTTGACTTGACCTTGACTTGACCTTGAATTGACTTTGACATGACCTTGACTTGATCTTGACTTGACCTTGACTTGACCCTGACTTGACCTTGACTTGACCTTGACTTGACCTTGACTTGACCTTGACTTGACCCTGACTTGACCTTGACTTGACCTTGAATTGACCTTGACATGACCTTGACTTGACCTTGAATTGACCTTGACATGACCTTGACTTGACCTTGACTTGACCTTGACTTGACCCTGACTTGACCTTGACTTGACCTTGACTTGACCTTGACTTGACCCTGACTTGACCTTGACTTAACCTTGACTTGACCTTGACTTGACCTTGACTTGACCTTGACTTGACCTTGACTTGACCTTGACTCAACCTTGACTTGACCTTGACCTGACCTTGAAATGACCTTGACCTTGACTTGACCTTGACACGACCTACACATGACCTCGACTTGACCTTGACTTGACCTTGACTTGACCCTGACTTGACCTTGACTTGACCTTGACTTGACCTTGGCTTGACCTTGACATGACCTTGACTTGACCTTGACTTGTCCTTGACATGACCTTGACTTGACTTTGACTTGACCTTGACTTGACCTTGACTTGACCTTGACTTGACCTTGACTTGACCTTGACATGACCTTGACTTGACCTTGACTTGACCTTGACTTGACCTTGACTTGACCTTGACTTGACCTTGACTTGATCTTGACTTGACCTTGACTTGACCTTGACTTGACCTTGACATGACCTTGACTTGACCTTGACTCAACCTTGACTTGACCTTGACCTGACCTTGAAATGACCTTGACCTTGACTTGACCTTGACACGACCTACACATGACCTCGACTTGACCTTGACTTGACCTTGACTTGACCCTGACTTGACCTTGACTTGACCTTGACTTGACTTTGACTTGACCTTGACATGACCTTGACTTGACCTTGACTTGACCTTGACTTGACCTTGAATTGACTTTGACATGACCTTGACTTGATCTTGACTTGACCTTGACTTGACCCTGACTTGACCTTGACTTGACCTTGACTTGACCTTGACTTGACCTTGACTTGACCCTGACTTGACCTTGACTTGACCTTGACTTGACCTTGAATTGACCTTGACATGACCTTGACTTGACCTTGAATTGACCTTGACATGACCTTGACTTGACCTTGACTTGACCTTGACTTGACCCTGACTTGACCTTGACTTGACCTTGACTTGACCTTGACTTGACCCTGACTTGACCTTGACTTAACCTTGACTTGACCTTGACTTGACCTTGACATGACCTTGACTTGACCTTGACTTGACCTTGACTTGACCTTGACTTGACCTTGACTTGACCTTGACTTGATCTTGACTTGACCTTGACTTGACCTTGACTTGACCTTGACATGACCTTGACTTGATCTTGACTTGACCTTGACTTGACCTTGACTTGATCTTGACTTGACCTTGACTTGACCTTGACTTGACCTTGACTTGACCTTGACTTGACCTTGACTTGACCTTGACATGACCTTGACTTGATCTTGACTTGACCTTGACTTGACCTTGACTTGACCTTGACTCAACCTTGACTTGACCTTGACCTGACCTTGAAATGACCTTGACCTTGACTTGACCTTGACCCTGACTTGACCTTGACTTGACCTTAACTTGACCTTGACTTGACCTTGACATGACCTTGACTTGACCTTGACTTGACCTTGACTTGACCTTGACTTGACCTTGACATGACCTTGACTTAACCTAGACTTGACCCTGACTTGACCTTGACATGACTTTTACTTGACCTTGACTTGACCTTGACTTGACCTTGACTTGACCTTGACTTGATCTTGACTTGACCTTGACTTGACCTTGACTTGACCTTGACTTGACCTTGACTCAACCTTGACTTGACCTTGACCTGACCTTGAAATGACCTTGACCTTGACTTGACCTTGACACGACCTACACATGACCTCGACTTGACCTTGACTTGACCTTGACTTGACCCTGACTTGACCTTGACTTGACCTTGACTTGACCTTGGCTTGACCTTGACATGACCTTGACTTGACCTTGACTTGTCCTTGACATGACCTTGACTTGACTTTGACTTGACCTTGACTTGACCTTGACTTGACCTTGACTTGACCTTGATATGACCTTGACATGACCTTGACCTTGACTTGACCCTGACTTGACCTTGACTTGACCTTGACTTGACCTTGACTTGACCTTGACTTGACCTTGTCTTGACCTTCACTTGACCTTGACTTGACCTTGACCTGACCATGACATGACCTTGACCTTGACTTGACCTTGACATGACGTAGACATGACCTTGACTGACCTTGACTTGATCTTGACTTGACCTTGACTTGACCTTGACATGACCTTGACATGACCTTGACATGACCTTGACTTGACCTTGACTTGACCCTGACTTGACCTTGACTTGACCTTGACATGACCTTGACATGACCTTGACTTCACCTTGACTTGACCTTTACTTGACCCTGACTTGACCTTGACTTGATCTTGACTTGACCTTGACTTGACTTTGACCTTGACATGACCTTGAGTTGACCTTGCCTTGACCTTGACTTGACCCTGACTTGACCTTGACATGACCTTTACTTGACCTTGACTTGACCTTGACCTTGACTTGACCTTGACTTGACCTTGACTTAACGTCGACTTGATCTTGACTTGACCTTGACTTGACCTTGACTTGACCTTGATTTGACCTTGACTTAACCTTGGCTCAACCTTGACTTGACCTTGACCTGACCTTGACATGACCTTGACCTTGACTTGACCTTGACACGACCTTGACATGACCTTAACTTGACCTTGACTTGACCTTGACTTGACCCTGACTTGACCTTGACTTGACCTTGGCTTGACCTTGACTTGACCTTGACATGACCTTGACTTGACCTTGACTTGACCTTGACATGACCTCGACTTGACCTTGACTTGACCTTGACTTGACCTTGACTTTACCTGGACTTGACCATGACTTGACCTTGACTTGACCTTGACTTGACCTTGACTTGACCTTGACTTGACCTTCACTTGACCTTGACTTGACCTTGACTTGACCTTGACCTGACCTTGACTTGACCCTGACTTGACCTTGACATGACCTTTACTTGACCTTGACTTGACCTTGACTTGACCCTGACTAGACCTTGACATGACCTTTACTTGACCTTGACTTGACCTTGACATGACCTTGACATGACCCTGACTTGACCTTGACTTGACCTTGACTTGACCTTGACTTGACCTTGACTTGACCTTGACTTGACCTTGACTTGATCTTGACTTGACCTTGACTTGACCTTGACTTGACCTTGACTCAACCTTGACTTGACCTTGACCTGACCTTGACATGACCTTGACTTGACCTTGACTTGACATTGACATGACCTTGACATGACCTTGACTTGACCTTGACTTGACGTTGACTTGACCCTGGCTTGACATTGACATGACCTTTACTTGACCTTGACTTGACCTTGACTTGACCCTGACTTGACCTTGACATGACCTTTACTTGACCTTGACTTGACCTTGACTTGACCTTGACTTGACCTTGACTTGACCTTGACTTGACCCTGACTTGACCTTGACTTAACCTTGACTTGACCTTGACTTGACCTTGACATGACCTTGACTTGACCTTGACTTGACCTTGACTTGATCTTGACTTGACCTTGACTTCACCTTGACTTGACTTTGACTCAACCTTGACTTGACCTTGACCTGACCTTGACATGACCTTGACCTTGACTTGACCTTGGCTTGACCTTGGCTTGACCTTGGCTTGACCTTGACATGACCTTGACTTGACCTTGACTTGACCTTGACTTGACCTTGACTTGACCTTGACTTGACCTTGACTCAACCTTGACTTGACCTTGACCTTGAAATGACCTTGACCTTGACTTGACCTTGACACGACCTTGACATGACCTTGACTTGACCTTGACTTGACCTTGACTTGACCTTGACATGACCTTGACTTGACCTTGACTTGACCTTGACTTGACCTTGACTTGACCTTGACATGACCTTGACTTAACCTTGACTTGACCCTGACTTGACCTTGACATGACTTTTACTTGACCTTGACTTGACCTTGACTTGACCTTGACTTGACCTTGACTTGATCTTGACTTGACCTTGACTTGACCTTGACTTGACCTTGACTTGACCTTGACTCAACCTTGACTTGACCTTGACCTGACCTTGAAGTGACCTTGACCTTGACATGACATTGACTTGACCTTGACTTGACCTTGAATTGACCTTGACATGACCTTGACTTGATCTTGACTTGACCTTGACTTGACCCTGACTTGACCTTGACTTGACCTTGACTTGACCTTGACTTGACCTTGACTTGACCTTGACTTGACCTTGACTTGACCTTGACTTGACCTTGACTTGACCTTGAATTGACCTTGACATGACCTTGACTTGACCTTGACTTGACCTTGACTTGACCTTGACTTGACCCTGACTTGACCTTGACTTAACCTTGACTTGACCTTGACTTGACCTTGACATGACCTTGACTTGACCTTGACTTGACCTTAACTTGACCTTGACCTTGACTTGACCTTGACTTGATCTTGACTTGACCTTGACTTGACCTTGACTTGACCTTGACTTGACCTTGACTCAACCTTGACTTGACCTTGACCTTGAAATGACCTTGACCTTGACTTGACCTTGACACGACCTTGACATGACCTTGACTTGACCTTGACTTGACCTTGACTTGACCTTGACATGACCTTGACTTGACCTTGACTTGACCTTGACTTGACCTTGACTTGACCTTGACATGACCTTGACTTAACCTTGACTTGACCCTGACTTGACCTTGACATGACTTTTACTTGACCTTGACTTGACCTTGACTTGACCTTGACTTGACCTTGACTTGATCTTGACTTGACCTTGACTTGACCTTGACTTGACCTTGACTTGACCTTGACTCAACCTTGACTTGACCTTGACCTGACCTTGAAGTGACCTTGACCTTGACATGACATTGACTTGACCTTGACTTGACCTTGAATTGACCTTGACATGACCTTGACTTGATCTTGACTTGACCTTGACTTGACCCTGACTTGACCTTGACTTGACCTTGACTTGACCTTGACATGACCTTGACTTAACCTTGACTTGACCCTGACTTGACCTTGACATGACTTTTACTTGACCTTGACTTGACCTTGACTTGACCTTGACTTGATCTTGACTTGACCTTGACTTGACCTTGACTTGACCTTGACTCAACCTTGACTTGACCTTGACCTGACCTTGAAGTGACCTTGACCTTGACTTGACCTTGACTTGACCTTGACTTGACCTTGAATTGACTTTGACATGACCTTGACTTGATCTTGACTTGACCTTGACTTGACCCTGACTTGACCTTGACTTGACCTTGACTTGACCTTGACTTGACCTTGACTTGACCCTGACTTGACCTTGACTTGACCTTGACTTGACCTTGAATTGACCTTGACATGACCTTGACTTGACCTTGACTTGACCTTGACTTGACCTTGACTTGACCCTGACTTGACCTTGACTTGACCTTGACTTGACCTTGACTTGACCCTGACTTGACCTTGACTTAACCTTGACTTGACCTTGACTTGACCTTGACATGACCTTGACTTGACCTTGACTTGACCTTGACTTGATCTTGACTTGACCTTGACTTCACCTTGACTTGACTTTGACTCAACCTTGACTTGACCTTGACCTGACCTTGACATGACCTTGACCTTGACTTGACCTTGGCTTGACCTTGGCTTGACCTTGGCTTGACCTTGACATGACCTTGACTTGACCTTGACTTGACCTTGACTTGACCTTGACTTGACCTTACTTGACCTTCACTTGACCTTGACTTGACCTTGACTTGACCTTGACTTGACCTTGACTTGACCTTTACTTGACCTTGACTTGACCTTGACATGACCTTGACTTGACCTTGACTTGACCTTGACTTGACCTTGACTTGACCTTGACTTGACCTTGGCTTGACCTTGACATGACCTTGACATGACCTTGACTTGACCTTGACTTGACCTTGACTTGACCTTAGCTTGACCTCGACATGACCTTGACATGACCTTGACTTGACCTTGACTTGACCCTGACTTGACCTTGACTTGACCTTGACTTGACCTTGACTTGACCTTGACTTGACCTTGACATGACCTTGACTTGACCTTGAATTGACCTTGACTTGACCTTGACTTGGCCTTGACTTGACCTTGACTTGACCTTGACTTGACCTTGACTTGACCTTGACTTGACCTTGACTTGACCTTGACTTGACCTTGACTTAACCTTGACTTAACCTTGACTTGACCCTGACTTGACCTTGACATGACCTTTACTTGACCTTGACTTGACCTTGACTTGACCTTGACTTGACCTTGATTTGATCTTGACTTGACCTTGACTTGACCTTGACTCAACCTTGACTTGACCTTGACCTGACCTTGACATGACCTTGACCTTGACCTTGACATGACCTTGACTTGACCTTGACTTGACCTTGACTTGACCTTGGCTTGACTTTGACTTGACCTTGACATGACCTTGACTTGACCTTGACTTGACCCTGACTTGACCTTGACTTGACCTTAACTTGACCTTGACTTGACCTTGACATGACCTTGACTTGACCTTGACTTGACCTTGACTTGACCTTGACATGACCTTGACATGACCTTGACTTGACCTTGACTTGACCTTGACTTGACCCTGACTTGACCTTGACTTGACCTTGACTTGACCTTGACTTGACCTTGACCTTGACTTGACCTTGACTTGACCTTGAATTGACCTTGACATGACCTTGACTTGACCTTGACTTGACCTTGACTTGACCTTGACTTGACCCTGACTTGACCTTGACTTAACCTCGACTTGACCTTGACTTGACCTTGACATGACCTTGACTTGACCTTGACTTGACCTTAACTTGACCTTGACCTTGACTTGACCTTGACTTGATCTTGACTTGACCTTGACTTGACCTTGACTTGACCTTGACCTTGAAATGACCTTGACCTTGACTTGACCTTGACACGACCTTGACATGACCTTGACTTGACCTTGACTTGACCTTGACTTGACCTTGACATGACCTTGACTTGACCTTGACTTGACCTTGACTTGACCTTGACTTGACCTTGACATGACCTTGACTTAACCTTGACTTGACCCTGACTTGACCTTGACATGACTTTTACTTGACCTTGACTTGACCTTGACTTGACCTTGACTTGATCTTGACTTGACCTTGACTTGACCTTGACTTGACCTTGACTTGACCTTGACTTGACCTTGACTCAACCTTGACTTGACCTTGACCTGACCTTGAAGTGACCTTGACCTTGACATGACATTGACTTGACCTTGACTTGACCTTGAATTGACCTTGACATGACCTTGACTTGATCTTGACTTGACCTTGACTTGACCCTGACTTGACCTTGACTTGACCTTGACTTGACCTTGACATGACCTTGACTTAACCTTGACTTGACCCTGACTTGACCTTGACATGACTTTTACTTGACCTTGACTTGACCTTGACTTGACCTTGACTTGATCTTGACTTGACCTTGACTTGACCTTGACTTGACCTTGACTCAACCTTGACTTGACCTTGACCTTGACTTGACCTTGACACGACCTTGACATGACCTTGACTTGACCTTGACTTGACCTTGACTTGACCTTGAATTGACTTTGACATGACCTTGACTTGATCTTGACTTGACCTTGACTTGACCCTGACTTGACCTTGACTTGACCTTGACTTGACCTTGACTTGACCTTGACTTGACCCTGACTTGACCTTGACTTGACCTTGACTTGACCTTGAATTGACCTTGACATGACCTTGACTTGACCTTGAATTGACCTTGACATGACCTTGACTTGACCTTGACTTGACCTTGACTTGACCCTGACTTGACCTTGACTTGACCTTGACTTGACCTTGACTTGACCCTGACTTGACCTTGACTTAACCTTGACTTGACCTTGACTTGACCTTGACATGACCTTGACTTGACCTTGACTTGACCTTGACTTGACCTTGACTTGACCTTGACTTGACCTTGACTTGATCTTGACTTGACCTTGACTTGACCTTGACTTGACCTTGACATGACCTTGACTTGATCTTGACTTGACCTTGACTTGACCTTGACTTGATCTTGACTTGACCTTGACTTGACCTTGACTTGACCTTGACTTGACCTTGACTTGACCTTGACTTGACCTTGACTTGACCTTGACATGACCTTGACTTGATCTTGACTTGACCTTGACTTGACCTTGACTTGACCTTGACTCAACCTTGACTTGACCTTGACCTGACCTTGAAATGACCTTGACCTTGACTTGACCTTGACCCTGACTTGACCTTGACTTGACCTTAACTTGACCTTGACTTGACCTTGACATGACCTTGACTTGACCTTGACTTGACCTTGACTTGACCTTGACTTGACCTTGACATGACCTTGACTTAACCTAGACTTGACCCTGACTTGACCTTGACATGACTTTTACTTGACCTTGACTTGACCTTGACTTGACCTTGACTTGACCTTGACTTGACCTTGACTTGATCTTGACTTGACCTTGACTTGACCTTGACTTGACCTTGACTTGACCTTGACTCAACCTTGACTTGACCTTGACCTGACCTTGAAATGACCTTGACCTTGACTTGACCTTGACACGACCTACACATGACCTCGACTTGACCTTGACTTGACCTTGACTTGACCCTGACTTGACCTTGACTTGACCTTGACTTGACCTTGGCTTGACCTTGACATGACCTTGACTTGACCTTGACTTGTCCTTGACATGACCTTGACTTGACTTTGACTTGACCTTGACTTGACCTTGACTTGACCTTGACTTGACCTTGATATGACCTTGACATGACCTTGACCTTGACTTGACCCTGACTTGACCTTGACTTGACCTTGACTTGACCTTGACTTGACCTTGACTTGACCTTGTCTTGACCTTCACTTGACCTTGACTTGACCTTGACCTGACCATGACATGACCTTGACCTTGACTTGACCTTGACATGACGTAGACATGACCTTGACTGACCTTGACTTGATCTTGACTTGACCTTGACTTGACCTTGACATGACCTTGACATGACCTTGACATGACCTTGACTTGACCTTGACTTGACCCTGACTTGACCTTGACTTGACCTTGACATGACCTTGACATGACCTTGACTTCACCTTGACTTGACCTTTACTTGACCCTGACTTGACCTTGACTTGATCTTGACTTGACCTTGACTTGACTTTGACCTTGACATGACCTTGAGTTGACCTTGCCTTGACCTTGACTTGACCCTGACTTGACCTTGACATGACCTTTACTTGACCTTGACTTGACCTTGACCTTGACTTGACCTTGACTTGACCTTGACTTAACGTCGACTTGATCTTGACTTGACCTTGACTTGACCTTGACTTGACCTTGATTTGACCTTGACTTAACCTTGGCTCAACCTTGACTTGACCTTGACCTGACCTTGACATGACCTTGACCTTGACTTGACCTTGACACGACCTTGACATGACCTTAACTTGACCTTGACTTGACCTTGACTTGACCCTGACTTGACCTTGACTTGACCTTGGCTTGACCTTGACTTGACCTTGACATGACCTTGACTTGACCTTGACTTGACCTTGACATGACCTCGACTTGACCTTGACTTGACCTTGACTTGACCTTGACTTTACCTGGACTTGACCATGACTTGACCTTGACTTGACCTTGACTTGACCTTGACTTGACCTTGACTTGACCTTCACTTGACCTTGACTTGACCTTGACTTGACCTTGACCTGACCTTGACTTGACCCTGACTTGACCTTGACATGACCTTTACTTGACCTTGACTTGACCTTGACTTGACCCTGACTAGACCTTGACATGACCTTTACTTGACCTTGACTTGACCTTGACATGACCTTGACATGACCCTGACTTGACCTTGACTTGACCTTGACTTGACCTTGACTTGACCTTGACTTGACCTTGACTTGACCTTGACTTGATCTTGACTTGACCTTGACTTGACCTTGACTTGACCTTGACTCAACCTTGACTTGACCTTGACCTGACCTTGACATGACCTTGACTTGACCTTGACCTTGACTTGACATTGACATGACCTTGACATGACCTTGACTTGACCTTGACTTGACGTTGACTTGACCCTGGCTTGACATTGACATGACCTTTACTTGACCTTGACTTGACCTTGACTTGACCCTGACTTGACCTTGACATGACCTTTACTTGACCTTGACTTGACCTTGACATGACCTTGACATGACCTTGACTTGACTTTGACTTGACGTTGACTTGACCCTGACTTGACATTGACATGACCTTGACTTGACCTTGACTTGACCTTGACATGACCTTGACTTGACCTTGACTTGACCTTGACATGACCTTGACTTGACCTTGACTTGACCTTTACATGACCTTGACTTGACCTTGACTTGACCTTGACATGACCTTGACTTGATCTTGAATTGACCTTGACTTGACCTTGACTTGATCTTGACTTGACCTTGACTTGACCTTGACTTGACCTTGACATGACCTTGACTTGATCTTGACTTGACCTTGACTTGACCTTGACTTGACCTTGACCTTGACTTGACCTTGACACGACCTTGACATGACCTTGACTTGACCCTGACTTGACCTTGACTTGACCTTAACTTGACCTTGACTTGACCTTGACATGACCTTGACTTGACCTTGACTTGACCTTGACTTGACCTTGACTTGACCTTGACATGACCTCGACTTAACCTTGACTTGACCCTGACTTGACCTTGACATGACTTTTACTTGACCTTGACTTGACCTTGACTTGACCTTGACTTGACCTTGACTTGATCTTGACTTGACCTTGACTTGACCTTGATTTGACCTTGACTCAACCTTGACTTGACCTTGACCTGACCTTGAAATGACCTTGACCTTGACTTGACCTTGACACGACGTTGACATGACCTTGACTTGACCTTGACTTGACCTTGACTTGACCCTGACTTGACCTTGACTTGACCTTGACTTGACCTTGACTTGACCTTGACATGACCTTGACTTGACCTTGACTTGTCCTTGACATGACCTTGACTTGACTTTGACTTGACCTTGACTTGACCTTGACTTGACCTTGACATGACCTTGACATGACCTTGACTTGACCTTGACTTGACCCTGACTTGACCTTGACTTGACCTTGACTTGACCTTGACTTGACCTTGACTTGACCTTCACTTGACCTTGACTTGATCTTGACCTGACCATGATATGACCTTGACCTTGACTTGACCTTGAAATGACCTAGACATGACCTTGACTTGACCTTGACTTGATCTTGACTTGACCTTGACTTGACCTTGACATGACCTTGACATGACCTTGACATGACCTTGACTTGACCTTGACTTGACCTTGACTTGACCTTGACTTGATCTTGACTTGACCTTGACTTGACCTTGACATGACCTTGACATGACCTTGACTTCACCTTGACTTGACCTTTACTTGACCCTGACTTGACCTTGACTTGACCTTGACTTGACCTTGACTTGACCCAGACTTGGCCTTGACATGACCTTGACTTGACCTTGCCTTGACCTTGACTTGACCCTTACTTGACCTTGACATGACCTTTACTTGACCTTGACTTGACCTTGACTTGACTTGACTTGACCTTGATTTGACCTTGACTTGACCTTGGCTCAACCTTGACTTGACCTTGACCTGACCTTGACATGACCTTGACCTTGACTTGACATTGACCTGACCTTGACATGACCTTGACCTTGACATGACCTTGACACGACCTTGACATGACCTTAACTTGACCTTGACTTGACCTTGACATGACCTTGACTTGACCTTGACTTGACCTTGACATGACCTCGACTTGACCTTGACTTGACCTTGACTTTACCTGGACTTGACCTTGACTTGACCTTGACTTGACCTTGACTTGACCTTGACTTGACCTTGACTTGACCTTCACTTGACCTTGACTTGACCTTGACTTGACCTTGACCTGACCTTGACTTGACCCTGACTTGACATTGACATGACCTTTACTTGACCTTGACTTGACCTTGACATGACCTTTACTTGACCTTGACTTGACCTTGACTTGACCCTGACTTGACCTTGACTTGACCTTGACTTGACCTTGACTTGACCTTGACTTGATCTTGACTTGACCTTGACTTGACTTTGACTTGACCTTGACTTGACCTTGACTCAACCTTGACTTGACCTTGACCTGACCTTGACATGACCTTGACCTTGACTTGACCTTGATATTGACATGACCTTCACATGACCTTGACTTGACGTTGACTTGACCCTGACTTGACCTTGACTTGACCCTGACTTGACCTTGACATGACCTTTACTTGACCTTGACTTGACCTTGACCTGACCTTGACATGACCTTGACCTTGACTTGACCTTGACTTGACCTTGACTTGACCTTGACATGACCTTGACATGACCTTGACTTGACCTTGACTTGACGTTGACTTGACCCTGACTTGACATTGACATGACCTTAACTTGACCTTGACATGACCTTGACTTGACCTTGACTTGACCTTGACATGACCTTGACTTGACCTTGACTTGACCTTTACATGACCTTGACTTGACCTTGACTTGACCTTGACTTGACTTTGACTTGACCTTGACTTGACCTTGACTTGACCTTGACTTGACCTTGACTTGACCTTGACTTGACCTTGACTTGACCTTGACTTGACCTTCACTTGACCTTGATTTCACCTTGACTTGACCTTGACCTGACCTTGACTTGACCCTGACTTGACCTTGACATGACCTTTACTTGACCTTGACTTGACCTTGACTTGACCTTGACTTGACCTTGACTTGACCCTGACTAGACCTTGACATGACCTTTACTTGACCTTGACTTGACCTTGACTTGACCCTGACTTGACCTTGACTTGAACTTGACTTGACCTTGACTTGACCCTGACTAGACCTTGACTTGACCTTGACTTGACCTTCACTTGACCTTGACTTGACCTTAACTTGACCTTGACCTGACCTTGACTTGACCCTGACTTGACCTTGACATGACCTTTACTTGACCTTGACTTGACCTTGACTTGACCCTGACTAGACCTTGACATGACCTTTACTTGACCCTGACTTGACCTTGACTTGACCCTGACTATACCTTGACATGACCTTTACTTGACCTTGACTTGACCTTGACTTTACCTTGACTTAACCTTGACTTGACCTTGACTTGACCTTGACTTGATCTTGACTTGACCTTGACTTGACCTTGACTTGACTTTGACTCAACCTTGACTTGACCTTCACCTGACCTTGACATGACCTTGGCTTGACCTTGGCATGACCTTGTCATGACCTTGACTTGACCTTGACTTGACCTTGACTTGACTTTGACTTGACCTTCACTTGACCTGGACTTGACCTTGACTTGACCTTGACTTGACCTTGACTTGACCTTGACTTCACCTTGACATGACCTTGACATGACCTTGACTTGACCTTGACTTGACCTTGACCTGACCCTGACTTGACCTTGACTTGACCTTGACTTGACCTTGACATGACCTTGACATGACCTTGACTTGACCTTGACTTGATCTTGACTTGACCTTGACTTGACCTTGACATGACCTTGTCATGACTTTGACTTGACCTTGACCTGACCTTGACTTGCCCGTGACTTGACCTTGACATGACCTTGACTTGACCTTGACTTGACCTTGACTTGACCTTGACTTGACGTTGACTTGACCCTGACTTGACATTGACATGACCTTTACTTGACCTTGACTTGACCTTGACTTGACCCTGACTTGACCTTGACATGACCTTTACTTGACCTTGACTTGACCTTGACTTGACCTTGACTTGACCTTGACTTGACTTTGACTTGACTTTGACTTGAACTTGACATGACCGTGCCATGACCTTGACTTGACCTTGACTTGATCTTGACTTGACCTTGACTTGACCTTGACTTCACCTTGACTTGACCTTGAATCAACCTTGACTTGACCTTGACCTGATCTTGACATGACCTTGACCTTGACTTGACCTTGACATGACCTTGACATGACCTTGACTTGACCTTGACTTGACCTTGACTTGACCTTGACATGACCTTGACTTGACCTTCACTTGACCTTGACTTGACCTTGACTTGACCTTGACTTGACCTTGACTGGACCTTCACTTGACCTTGACTTGACCTTGACATGACCTTGACTTGACCTTGACTCAACCTTGACTTGACCTTGACTTGACCTTGACCTGACCTTGACATGACCTTGACCTTGACTTGACCTTGGCTTGACCTTGACATGGCCTTGACATGACCTTGACTTGACCGTGACTTGACCTTGACTTGACCTTGACTTGACCTTGACTTGACCTTCACTTGACCTTGACTTGACCTTGACTCAACCTTGACTTGACCTTGACTTGACCTTGACCTGACCTTGACATGACCTTGACCTTGACTTGACCTTGGCTTGACCTTGACATGGCCTTGACATGACCTTGACTTGACCGTGACTTGACCTTGACTTGACCTTGACTTGACCCTGACTTGACCTTGACATGACCTTTACTTGACCTTGACTTGACCTTGACCTTGACTTGACCTTGACCTGACCTTGACCTTGACCTTGACCTGACCTTGACTTGACCCTGACTTGACCATGACTTGACCTTGACTTGACCTTGACTTGACCTTGACTAGGCCTTGACTTGACCTTCACTTGACCTTGACTTGACCTTGACCTGACCATGACATGACCTTGACTTGACCTTGACTTGACCTTGACATGACCTTGACTTGACCTTGACTTGATCTTGACTTGACCTTGAATTGACCTTGACATGACCTTGACATGACCTTGACTTGACCTTGACCTGACCTTGACTTGACCTTGACCTGACCTTGACTTGACCTTGACTTGACCTTGACTTGACCTTGACTTGATCTTGACTTGACCTAGACTTGACCTTGACTTGACCTTGACTTGACCTTGACTTGACCTTGACTTGACCTTGACTTGACCTTGACCTGACCTTGACATGACCTTGACACGACTTTGACATGACCTTGACTTGACCCTGACTTGACCTTGACTTGACCTTGACTTGACCTTGACTTGACCTTGACTTGACCTTGACTTGACCTTGAGTTGACCTTGACTTGACCTTGACTTGACCTTGACTTGACTTTGACTTGACCTTGACCTTGACTTGACCTTGGCTTGACCTTGACATGGCCTTGACATGACCTTGACTTGACCGTGACTTGACCTTGACTTGACCTTGACTTGACCTTGACTTGACCTTCACTTGACCTTGACTTGACCTTGACTCAACCTTGACTTGACCTTGACTTGACCTTGACCTGACCTTGACATGACCTTGACCTTGACTTGACCTTGGCTTGACCTTGACATGGCCTTGACATGACCTTGACTTGACCGTGACTTGACCTTGACTTGACCTTGACTTGACCCTGACTTGACCTTGACATGACCTTTACTTGACCTTGACTTGACCTTGACCTTGACTTGACCTTGACCTGACCTTGACCTTGACCTTGACCTGACCTTGACTTGACCCTGACTTGACCATGACTTGACCTTGACTTGACCTTGACTTGACCTTGACTAGGCCTTGACTTGACCTTCACTTGACCTTGACTTGACCTTGACCTGACCATGACATGACCTTGACTTGACCTTGACTCAACCTTGACTTGACCTTGACTTGACCTTGACCTGACCTTGACATGACCTTGACCTTGACTTGACCTTGGCTTGACCTTGACATGGCCTTGACATGACCTTGACTTGACCTTGACTTGACCTTCACTTGACCTTGACTTGACCTTGACTCAACCTTGACTTGACCTTGACTTGACCTTGACCTGACCTTGACATGACCTTGACCTTGACTTGACCTTGGCTTGACCTTGACATGGCCTTGACATGACCTTGACTTGACCGTGACTTGACCTTGACTTGACCTTGACTTGACCCTGACTTGACCTTGACATGACCTTTACTTGACCTTGACTTGACCTTGACCTTGACTTGACCTTGACCTGACCTTGACCTTGACCTTGACCTGACCTTGACTTGACCCTGACTTGACCATGACTTGACCTTGACTTGACCTTGACTTGACCTTGACTAGGCCTTGACTTGACCTTCACTTGACCTTGACTTGACCTTGACCTGACCATGACATGACCTTGACTTGACCTTGACTTGACCTTGACATGACCTTGACTTGACCTTGACTTGATCTTGACTTGACCTTGAATTGACCTTGACATGACCTTGACATGACCTTGACTTGACCTTGACCTGACCTTGACTTGACCTTGACCTGACCTTGACTTGACCTTGACTTGACCTTGACTTGACCTTGACTTGATCTTGACTTGACCTAGACTTGACCTTGACTTGACCTTGACTTGACCTTGACTTGACCTTGACTTGACCTTGACTTGACCTTGACTTGACCTTGACCTGACCTTGACATGACCTTGACACGACTTTGACATGACCTTGACTTGACCCTGACTTGACCTTGACTTGACCTTGACTTGACCTTGACTTGACCTTGACTTGACCTTGACTTGACCTTGAGTTGACCTTGACTTGACCTTGACTTGACCTTGACTTGACTTTGACTTGACGTTGACACGACCTTGACATGACCTTGACTTGACCTTGACTTGACCTTGACTTGACCTTGACATGACCTTGACTTGACCTTGACTTGACCTTGACTTGACCCTGACTTGACCTTGACTTGACCTTGACTTGACCTTGACTTGACCCTGACTTGACCTTGACTTGACCTTGACTTGACCTTGACATGACCTTGACTTGACCTTGGCTTGACCTTGACTTGACCTTGACTTGACCTTGACATGACCTTGACATGACCTTGACTTGACCTTGACTTGACCTTGACTTGACCCTGACTTGACCTTGACTTGACTTGACCTTGACTTGACCTTGACTTGACCTTGACTTGACCTTGACTTGACCCTGACTTGACCTTGACTTGACCTTGACTTGACCTTGACATGACCTTGACATGACCTTGACTTGACCTTGACTTGACCTTGACTTGACCTTGACATGACCTTGACTTGACCTTGACTTGACCTTGACTTGACCTTGACATGACCTTGACTTGACCTTGACTTGACCTTGACTTGACCTTGACCTGACCTTGACTTGACCCTGACTTGACCTTGACTTGACCTTGACTTGACCTTGACTTGACCTTGACATGACCTTGACTTGACCTTGACTTGACCTTGACTTGACCTTGACTTGACCTTGACTTGATCTTGACTTGAACTTGACCTTTACTTGACCTTGACTTGACCTTGACTTGACCTTGACCTGACCTTGACACGACTTTGACCTTGACTTGACCTTGACTTGACCTTGACTTGACCTTGACTTGACCTTGAGTTGACCTTGACTTGACCTTGACATGACCTTGACTTGACCTTGACTTGACCTTGACTTGACCTTGACTTGACCTTGACTTGACTTTGACTTGACGTTGACACGACCTTGACATGGCCTTGACTTGACTTTCACTTGACCTTGACCTGACCATGACATGACCTTGACTTGACCTTGACTTGACCTTGACTTGACCAAGACTTGACTCTGACTTGACCTTGACTTGACCTTGACATGACCTTGACTTGACCTTGACTTGACCTTGACATGACCTTGACTTGACCTTGACTTGACCTTGACTTGACCTTGACTTGACCTTGACTTGTCCTTGACATGACCTTGACATGACCTTGACTTGACCTTGACTTGACCTTGACCCTGACTTGACCTTGACTTGACCTTGACTTGACCTTGACTTGACCTTGAGTAGGCCTTGACTTGACTTTCACTTGACCTTGACCTGACCATGACATGACCTTGACTTGACCTTGACTTGACCTTGACATGACCTTGACTTGACCTTGACTTGATCTTGACTTGACCTTGAATTGACCTTGACATGACCTTGACTTGACCTTGACCTGACCTTGACTTGACCTTGACTTGACCTTGACTTGACCTTGACTTGACCTTGACTTAACCTTGACTTCCCTTCACTTGAGCTTGACATGACCTTGACATGACCTTGACATGACCTTGACTTGACCTTGACTTGACCTTGACTTGACCTTGACTTGACCTTGACTTGACCTTGACTTGACCTTGACTTGACCTTGACTTGACCTTGACATGACCTTGACATGACCTTGACTTGACCTTGACTTGACCTTGACTTGACCCTGACTTGACCTTGACTTGACTTTGACTTGACCTTGACTTGACCTTGACTTGACCTTGACTTGACCTTGACATGACCTTGACGTGACCTTGACTTGACCTTGACTTGACCTTGACTTGACCCTGACTTGACCTTGACTCAACCTTGACTTGACCTTGACCTGACCTTGACACGACTTTGACCTTGACTTGACCTTGACTTGACCTTGACTTGACCTTGACTTGACCTTGACTTGACCTTGAGTTGACCTTGGCTTGACCTTGACATGACCTTGACTTGACCTTGACTTGACCTTGACTTGACTTTGACTTGACGTTGACACGACCTTGACATGGCCTTGACTTTCACTTGACCTTGACCTGACCATGACATGACCTTGACTTGACCTTCACTTGACCTTGACTTGACCTTGACTTGACCTTGACTTGACCTTGAATTGACCTTGACATGACCTTGACATGACCTTGACTTGACCTTGACCTGACCTTGACTTGACCTTGACTTGACCTTGACTTGACCTTGACTTAACCTTGACTTTCTTTCACTTGACCTTGACATGACCTTGACATGACCTTGACATGACCTTGACTTGACCTTGACTCAACCTTGACTTGACCTTGACCTGACCTTGACATGACCTTGACTTTCACTTGACCTTGACACGACCTTGACATGACTTTGACTTGACCTTGACTTGACCTTGACTTGACCCTGACTTGACCTTGACATGACCTTGACATGACTTTGACTTGACCTTGACATGACCTTGACTTTACCTTGACTTGACCTTGACTTGACCTTGACTTAACCTTGACTTGACCCTGACTTCCCCTTGACATGTCCTTTACTTGACCTTGACTTGACCTTGCCTTGACCTTGACTTGACCCTGACTTGAGCTTGACATGACCTTTACTTGACCTTGACTTGACCTTGACTTGACCTTGACTTAACCTTGACTTGACCTTGACTTGACCTTGACTTGATCTTGACTTGACCTTGACTTGACCTTGACTTGACCTTGATTTGACCTTGACTTGACCTTGACTCAACCTTGACTTGACCTTGACCTGACCTTGACATGACCTTGACCTTGACTTGACCTTGACACGACCTTGACATGGCCTTGACTTGACCTTGACTTGACCTTCACATGACCTTGACTTGACCTTGACTTGACCTTGACTTGACCCTGACTTGACCTTGACTTGACCTTGACTTGACCTTAACTTGACCTTGACTTGACCTTGACATGACCTTGACTTGACCTTGACTTGACCTTGACTTGACCTTGACATGACCTTGACATGACCTTGACTTGACCTTAACTTGACCTTGACTTGACCCTGACTTGACCTTGACTTGACCTTGACTTGACCTTGACTTGACCTTGACTTGACCTTGACTTGACCTTGACTTGACCTTGACTTGACCTTCACTTGACCTTGACTTGACCTTGACCTGACCTTGACTTGACCCTGACTTGACCTTGACATGACCTTGACTTGACCTTGACTTGACCTTGACTTGACCTTGACTTGACCCTGACTTGACCTTGACTTGACCTTGAATTGACCCTGACTTGACCTTGACTTGACCTTGACATGACCTTGACTTGACCTTGACTTGACCTTGACTTGACCTTGACTTGACCTTGACTTGACCTTGACTCAACCTTGACTTGACCTTGACTTGACCTTGATCTGACCTTGACATGACCTTTACTTGACCTTGACTTGACCTTGACTTGACCTTGACATGACCTTGCATTGACCTTGACTTGACCCTGACTTGACCTTGACATGACCTTGACTTGACCTTGATTTGACCTTGACTTGACCTTGACTTGACCTTGACATGACCTTGACTTGATCTTCACTTGACCTTGACTTGACCTTGACTTGACCTTGACTTGACCTTGACTTGACCTTCACTTGACCTTGACTTGACCTTGACATGACCTTGACATGACCTTGACTTGACCTTGACTTGACCTTGACTTGACCTTGACATGACCTTGACTTGACCTTGACATGACCTTGACATGACCTTGACTTGACCTTGACTTGACCTTGACATGACCTTGACATGACTTTGACTTGACCTTGACTTGACCTTGACTTAACCTTGACTTGACCTTGACTTGACCTTGACTTGACCTTGACTTGACCTTGACTTGACCTTGACTTGACCTTGACTTGACCTTGATTTGACCTTGACTTGACCTTGACTCAACCTTGACTTGACCTTGACCTGACCTTGACCTGACCTTGACATGCCCTTGACCTTGACTTGACCTTGACACGACCTTGACATGTCCTTGACTTGACCCTGACTTGACCTTGACATGACCTTTACTTGACCTTGACCTTGACTTGACCTTGACTTGACCTTGACTTGACCTTGACATGACCTTGACATGACCTTTACTTGACCTTGACTTGACCTTGACTTGACCCTGACTTGACATTGATATGACCTTTACTTGACCTTGACTTGACCTTGACTTGACCTTGACTTGACCCTGACTTGACCTTGACATGACCTTTACTTGACCTTGACTTGACCTTGACTTGACCTTGACTTGACCTTGACTTGACCTTGACTTAACCTTGACTTGACCTTGACTTGACCTTGACTTGATCTTGACTTGACCTTGACTTGACCTTGACTTGACCTTGACTTGACCTTGACATGACCTTGACTTGACCTTGACTTGACCTTGATACGACCTTGACTTGACCTTGACTCAACCTTGACTTGACCTTGACCTGACCTTGACATGACCTTGACCTTGACTTGACCTTGACTTGATCTTGACTTGAACTTGACTTGACCTTGACTTGACCTTGATTTGACCTTGACTTGACCTTGACTCAACCTTGACTTGACCTTGACTTGACCTTGACTTGACCTTGACTTGACCTTGACTCAACCTTGACTTGACCTTGACCTGACCTTGACATGACCTTGACCTTGACTTGACCTTGACACGACTTTGACATGACCTTGACTTGACCCTGACTTGACCTTGACTTGACCTTGACTTGACCTTGACTTGACCTTGACTTGACCCTGACTTGACCTTTACATGACCTTGACTTGACCTTGACTTGACCTTGACTTGACTTTGACTTGACGTTGACACGACCTTGACATGACCTTGACTTGACCTTGACTTGACCTTGACTTGACCTTGACATGACCTTGACTTGACCTTGACTTGACCTTGACTTGACCCTGACTTGACCTTGACTTGACCTTGACTTGACCTTGACTTGACCCTGACTTGACCTTGACTTGACCTTGACATGACCTTGACTTGACCTTGGCTTGACCTTGACTTGACCTTGACTTGACCTTGACATGACCTTTACATGACCTTGACTTGACCTTGACTTGACCTTGACTTGACCCTGACTTGACCTTGACTTGACCTTGACTTGACCTTGACTTGACCTTGACTTGACCCTGACTTGACCTTGACTTGACCTTGACTTGACCTTGACATGACCTTGACATGACCTTGACTTGACCTTGACTTGACCTTGACTTGACCTTGACATGACCTTGACTTGACCTTGACTTGACCTTGACTTGACCTTGACATGACCTTGACTTGACCTTGACTTGACCTTGACTTGACCTTGACCTGACCTTGACTTGACCCTGACTTGACCTTGACTTGACCTTGACTTGACCTTGACTTGACCTTGACATGACCTTGACTTGACCTTGACTTGACCTTGACTTGACCTTGACTTGACCTTGACTTGACCTTGACTTGATCTTGACTTGAACTTGACCTTTACTTGACCTTGACTTGACCTTGACTTGACCTTGACTCAACCTTGACTTGACCTTGACCTGACCTTGACACGACTTTGACCTTGACTTGACCTTGACTTGACCTTGACTTGACCTTGACTTGACCTTGAGTTGACCTTGACTTGACCTTGACATGACCTTGACTTGACCTTGACTTGACCTTGACTTGACCTTGACTTGACCTTGACTTGACTTTGACTTGACGTTGACACGACCTTGACATGGCCTTGACTTGACTTTCACTTGACCTTGACCTGACCATGACATGACCTTGACTTGACCTTGACTTGACCTTGACTTGACCAAGACTTGACTCTGACTTGACCTTGACTTGACCTTGACATGACCTTGACTTGACCTTGACTTGACCTTGACATGACCTTGACTTGACCTTGACTTGACCTTGACTTGACCTTGACTTGACCTTGACTTGTCCTTGACATGACCTTGACATGACCTTGACTTGACCTTGACTTGACCTTGACTTGACCCTGACTTGACCTTGACTTGACCTTGACTTGACCTTGACTTGACATTGAGTAGGCCTTGACTTGACTTTCACTTGACCTTGACCTGACCATGACATGACCTTGACTTGACCTTGACTTGACCTTGACATGACCTTGACTTGACCTTGACTTGATCTTGACTTGACCTTGAATTGACCTTGACATGACCTTGACTTGACCTTGACCTGACCTTGACTTGACCTTGACTTGACCTTCACTTGCCCTTGACTTGACCTTGACTTAACCTTGACTTCCCTTCACTTGAGCTTGACATGACCTTGACATGACCTTGACTTGACCTTGACTTGACCTTGACTTGACCTTGACTTGACCTTGACTTGACCTTGACATGGCCTTGACATGACCTTGACTTGACCTTGACTTGACCTTGACTTGACCCTGACTTGACCTTGACTTGACTTTGACTTGACCTTGACTTGACCTTGACTTGACCTTGACTTGACCTTGACATGACCTTGACGTGACCTTGACTTGACCTTGACTTGACCTTGACTTGACCCTGACTTGACCTTGACTCAAACTTGACTTGACCTTGACCTGACCTTGACACGACTTTGACCTTGACTTGACCTTGACTTGACCTTGACATGACCTTGACTTTACCTTGACTTGACCTTGACTTGACCTTGACTTGACCTTGACTTAACCTTGACTTGACCCTGACTTCCCCTTGACATGTCCTTTACTTGACCTTGACTTGACCTTGCCTTGACCTTGACTTGACCCTGACTTGAGCTTGACATGACCTTTACTTGACCTTGACTTGACCTTGACTTGACCTTGACTTAACCTTGACTTGACCTTGACTTGACCTTGACTTGATCTTAACTTGACCTTGACTTGACCTTGACTTGACCTTGATTTGACCTTGACTTGACCTTGACTCAACCTTGACTTGACCTTGACCTGACCTTGACATGACCTTGACCTTGACTTGACCTTGACACGACCTTGACATGACCTTGACTTGACCTGGACTTGACCTTCACATGACCTTGACTTGACCTTGACTTGACCTTGACTTGACCCTGACTTGACCTTGACTTGACCTTGACTTGACCTTAACTTGACCTTGACTTGACCTTGACATGACCTTGACTTGACCTTGACTTGACCTTGACTTGACCTTGACATGACCTTGACATGACCTTGACTTGACCTTAACTTGACCTTGACTTGACCCTGACTTGACCTTGACTTGACCTTGACTTGACCTTGACTTGACCTTGACTTGACCTTCACTTGACCTTGACTTGACCTTGACCTGACCTTGACTTGACCCTGACTTGACCTTGACATGACCTTGACTTGACCTTGACTTGACCCTGACTTGACCTTGACTTGACTTTGACTTGACCTTGACTTGACCTTGACTTGACCTTGACTTGACCTTGACATGACCTTGACGTGACCTTGACTTGACCTTGACTTGACCTTGACTTGACCCTGACTTGACCTTGACTCAACCTTGACTTGACCTTGACTTGACCTTGACTTGACCTTGACTTGACCTTGAGTTGACCTTGACTTGACCTTGACATGACCTTGACTTGACCTTGACATGACCTTGACTTGACCTTGACTTGACCTTGACTTGACCTTGACTTGACCTTGACATGACCTTGACTTGACCTTGACTTGACCTTGACTTGACCTTGACTTGACCTTGACTTGACCTTGACTTGATCTTGACTTGAACTTGACCTTTACTTGACCTTGACTTGACCTTGACTTGACCTTGACTCAACCTTGACTTGACCTTGACCTGACCTTGACACGACTTTGACCTTGAATTGACCTTGACATGACCTTGACTTGACCTTGACCTGACCTTGACTTGACCTTGACTTAACCTTGACTTCCCTTCACTTGAGCTTGACATGACCTTGACATGACCTTGACATGACCTTGACTTGACCTTGACTTGACCTTGACTTGACCTTGACTTGACCTTGACTTGACCTTGACTTGACCTTGACTTGACCTTGACTTGACCTTGACATGACCTTGACATGACCTTGACTTGACCTTGACTTGACCTTGACTTGACCCTGACTTGACCTTGACTTGACTTTGACTTGACCTTGACTTGACCTTGACTTGACCTTGACTTGACCTTGACATGACCTTGACGTGACCTTGACTTGACCTTGACTTGACCTTGACTTGACCCTGACTTGACCTTGACTCAACCTTGACTTGACCTTGACCTGACCTTGACACGACTTTGACCTTGACTTGACCTTGACTTGACCTTGACTTGACCTTGACTTGACCTTGACTTGACCTTGAGTTGACCTTGACTTGACCTTGACATGACCTTGACTTGACCTTGACTTGACCTTGACTTGACTTTGACTTGACGTTGACACGACCTTGACATGGCCTTGACTTGACTTTCACTTGACCTTGACCTGACCATGACATGACCTTGACTTGACCTTCACTTGACCTTGACTTGACCTTGACTTGACCTTGACTTGACCTTGAATTGACCTTGACATGACCTTGACATGACCTTGACTTGACCTTGACCTGACCTTGACTTGACCTTGACTTGACCTTGACTTGACCTTGACTTAACCTTGACTTTCTTTCACTTGACCTTGACATGACCTTGACATGACCTTGACATGACCTTGACATGACCTTGACTTGACCTTGACTCAACCTTGACTTGACCTTGACCTGACCTTGACATGACCTTGACTTTCACTTGACCTTGACACGACCTTGACATGACCTTGACTTGACCTTGACTTGACCTTGACTTGACCCTGTCTTGACCTTGACATGACCTTGACATGACTTTGACTTGACCTTGACATGACCTTGACTTTACCTTGACTTGACCTTGACTTGACCTTGACTTGACCTTGACTTAACCTTGACTTGACCCTGACTTCCCCTTGACATGTCCTTTACTTGACCTTGACTTGACCTTGCCTTGACCTTGACTTGACCCTGACTTGAGCTTGACATGACCTTTACTTGACCTTGACTTGACCTTGACTTGACCTTGACTTGATCTTGACTTGACCTTGACTTGACCTTGATTTGACCTTGACTTGACCTTGACTCAACCTTGACTTGACCTTGACCTGACCTTGACATGACCTTGACCTTGACTTGACCTTGACACGACCTTGACATGACCTTGACTTGACCTTGACTTGACCTTGACTTGACCTTGACTTGACCTTGACTTGACCTTGACTTGACCCTGACTTGACCTTGACTTGACCTTGACTTGACCTTAACTTGACCTTGACTTGACCTTGACATGACCTTGACTTGACCTTGACTTGACCTTGACTTGACCTTGACATGACCTTGACATGACCTTGACTTGACCTTAACTTGACCTTGACTTGACCCTGACTTGACCTTGACTTGACCTTGACTTGACCTTGACTTGACCTTGACTTGACCTTGACTTGACCTTCACTTGACCTTGACTTGACCTTGACCTGACCTTGACTTGACCCTGACTTGACCTTGACATGACCTTGACTTGACCTTGACTTGACCTTGACTTGACCCTGACTTGACCTTGACTTGACCTTGAATTGACCCTGACTTGACCTTGACTTGACCTTGACACGACCTTGACATGACCTTGACTTGACCTTGACTTGACCTTGACTTGACCTTGACTTGACCTTGACTTGACCTTGACTTGACCTTGACATGACCTTGACTTGACCTTGACTTGACCTTGACATGACCTTGACTTGACCTTGACTTGACCTTGACTTGACCTTGCCTTGACCTTGACTTGACCCTGACTTGACCTTGACATGACTTTTACTTGACCTTGACTTGATCTTGACTTGACCTTGACATGACCTTGCATTGACCTTGACTTGACCCTGACTTGACCTTGACATGACCTTGACTTGACCTTGATTTGACCTTGACTTGACCTTGACTTGACCTTGACATGACCTTGACTTGATCTTCACTTGACCTTGACTTGACCTTGACTTGACCTTGACTTGACCTTGACTTGACCTTGACTTGACCTTCACTTGACCTTGACTTGACCTTGACATGACCTTGACATGACCTTGACTTGACCTTGACTTGACCTTGACTTGACCTTGACATGACCTTGACTTGACCTTGACATGACCTTGACATGACCTTGACTTGACCTTGACTTGACCTTGACATGACCTTGACATGACTTTGACTTGACCTTGACTTGACCTTGACTTAACCTTGACTTGACCTTGACTTGACCTTGACTTGACCTTGACTTGACCTTGACTTGACCTTGACTTGACCTTGATTTGACCTTGACTTGACCTTGACTCAACCTTGACTTGACCTTGACCTGACCTTGACCTGACCTTGACATGCCCTTGACCTTGACTTGACCTTGACACGACCTTGACATGTCCTTGACTTGACCCTGACTTGACCTTGACATGACCTTTACTTGACCTTGACCTTGACTTGATCTTGACTTGACCTTGACTTGACCTTGACATGACCTTGACATGACCTTTACTTGACCTTGACTTGACCTTGACTTGACCCTGACTTGACATTGATATGACCTTTACTTGACCTTGACTTGACCTTGACTTGACCTTGACTTGACCCTGACTTGACCTTGACATGACCTTTACTTGACCTTGACTTGACCTTGACTTGACCTTGACTTGACCTTGACTTGACCTTGACTTAACCTTGACTTGACCTTGACTTGACCTTGACTTGATCTTGACTTGACCTTGACTTGACCTTGACTTGACCTTGACTTGACCTTGACATGACCTTGACTTGACCTTGACTTGACCTTGACACGACCTTGACTTGACCTTGACTCAACCTTGACTTGACCTTGACCTGACCTTGACATGACCTTGACCTTGACCTTGACTTGACCTTGACTTGATCTTGACTTGAACTTGACTTGACCTTGACTTGACCTTGACTTGACCTTGATTTGACCTTGACTTGACCTTGACTCAACCTTGACTTGACCTTGACCACCCCTTGACATGACCTTGACCTTGACTTGACCTTGACTTGACCTTGACTTGACCCTGACTTGACCTTGACTTGACCTTGACTTGACCTTGACTTGACCTTGATTTGACTTTTATTTGACCTGGACTTGACCTTGACTTGACCTTGATTTGACCTTGACTTGACCTTGACTCAACCTTGACTTGACCTTGACCACCCCTTGACATGACCTTGACCTTGACTTGACCTTGACACGACCTTGACATGACTTTGACTTGACCTTGACTTGACCTTGACTTGACCCTGACTTGACCTGACCTTGACATGACCTTGACTTGACTTTGACTTGACCTTGACATGACCTTGACTTGACCTTGACTTGACCTTGACTTGACCTTGACTTGACCCTGACTTGACCTTGACTTGACCTTGACTTGACCTTGACTTGACCTTGATTTGACTTTTATTTGACCTTGACTTGACCTTGACATGACCTTAACCTTGACTTGACCTTGACACGACCTTGACATGACCTTGACTTGACCTTGACTTGACCCTGACTTGACCTTGACATGACCTTGACTTGACCTTGACTTGACCTTGACATGACCTTGACTTGACCTTGACTTGACCTTGACTTGACCTTCACTTGACCTGGACTTGACCTTGACTTGACCTTGATTTGACCTTGACTTGACCTTGACTTGACCTTGACTTGACCTTGACTTGACCTTGACATGACCTTGACATGACCTTGACTTGACCTTGACTTGACCCTGACTTGACCTTGACTTGACCTTGACTTGACCTTGACATGACCTTGACATGACCTTGACTTGATCTTGACTTGACCTTGACATGACCTTGACTCACCTTGACCTGACCTTGACTTTCCCTTGGCTTGTCCTTGACATGACCTTGACTTGACCTTAAAATGACTTTGACTTGACCTTGACTTGACCTTGACTTGACCCTGACTTGACATTGACATGACCTTTACTTGACCTTGACTTGACCTTTAGTTGACCTTGACTTGACCTTGACCTTGACTTAACCTTGACTTGACCTTGACTTGATCTTGAATTGACCTTGACTTGACTTTGACTTGACCTTGACTTGACCTTCACTTGACCTTGACTTGACCTTGACTTGACCTTGACTTGACCTTGACTTGACCTTGACTTGACCTTGACTTGACCCTGACTTGACCTTGACTTGACATTGACTTGACCTTGACATGACCTTGACATGACCTTGACTTGACCTTGACTTGATCTTGGCTTGACCTTGACCTTGACTTGACCTTGACACGACCTTGACATGACCTTGACTTGGCCTTGACTTGACCCTGACTTGACTTTGACATGACCTTGACTTGACCTTGACTTGACCTTGACTTGACCTTCACTTGACCTTGACTTGACCTTGACTTGATCTTGACTTGACCTTGACTTGACCTTGACTCAACCTTGACTTGACCTTGACTTGACCTTGACCTGACCTTGACATGACCTTGACTTGACCTTTACTTGACCTTGACTTGACCTTGACTTGACATTGACTTAACCTTGACTTGACCCTGACTTGACCTTGACTTGACCTTGACTTGACCTTGACTTAACCTTGACTTGACCTTGACTTGATCTTGACTTGACCTTGACTTGACCTTGACTTGACCTTGACTTGACCTTGACTTGACCTTCACTTGACCTTGACTTGACCTTGATTTGACCTTGACTTGACCTTGACTTGACCCTGACTTGACCTTGACTTGACATTGACTTGACCTTGACATGACCTTGACATGACCTTGACTTGACCTTGACTTGATCTTGGCTTGACCTTGACCTTGACTTGACCTTGACACGACCTTGACATGACCTTGACTTGACCTTGACCTGACCTTGACACGACTTTGACCTTGAATTGACCTTGACATGACCTTGACTTGACCTTGACCTGACCTTGACTTGACCTTGACTTGACCTTGACTTGACCTTGACTTAACCTTGACTTCCCTTCACTTGAGCTTGACATGACCTTGACCTTGACTTGACTTTGACTTGACTTTGACTTGAACTTGACATGACCGTGCCATGACCTTGACTTGACCTTGACTTGATCTTGACTTGACCTTGACTTGACCTTGACTTCACCTTGACTTGACCTTGAATCAACCTTGACTTGACCTTGACCTGATCTTGACATGACCTTGACCTTGACTTGACCTTGACATGACCTTGACATGACCTTGACTTGACCTTGACTTGACCTTGACTTGACCTTGACATGACCTTGACTTGACCTTCACTTGACCTTGACTTGACCTTGACTTGACCTTGACTTGACCTTGACTGGACCTTCACTTGACCTTGACTTGACCTTGACATGACCTTGACTTGACCTTGACTCAACCTTGACTTGACCTTGACTTGACCTTGACCTGACCTTGACATGACCTTGACCTTGACTTGACCTTGGCTTGACCTTGACATGGCCTTGACATGACCTTGACTTGACCGTGACTTGACCTTGACTTGACCTTGACTTGACCTTGACTTGACCTTCACTTGACCTTGACTTGACCTTGACTCAACCTTGACTTGACCTTGACTTGACCTTGACCTGACCTTGACATGACCTTGACCTTGACTTGACCTTGGCTTGACCTTGACATGGCCTTGACATGACCTTGACTTGACCGTGACTTGACCTTGACTTGACCTTGACTTGACCCTGACTTGACCTTGACATGACCTTTACTTGACCTTGACTTGACCTTGACCTTGACTTGACCTTGACCTGACCTTGACCTTGACCTTGACCTGACCTTGACTTGACCCTGACTTGACCATGACTTGACCTTGACTTGACCTTGACTTGACCTTGACTAGGCCTTGACTTGACCTTCACTTGACCTTGACTTGACCTTGACCTGACCATGACATGACCTTGACTTGACCTTGACTTGACCTTGACATGACCTTGACTTGACCTTGACTTGATCTTGACTTGACCTTGAATTGACCTTGACATGACCTTGACATGACCTTGACTTGACCTTGACCTGACCTTGACTTGACCTTGACCTGACCTTGACTTGACCTTGACTTGACCTTGACTTGACCTTGACTTGATCTTGACTTGACCTAGACTTGACCTTGACTTGACCTTGACTTGACCTTGACTTGACCTTGACTTGACCTTGACTTGACCTTGACCTGACCTTGACATGACCTTGACACGACTTTGACATGACCTTGACTTGACCCTGACTTGACCTTGACTTGACCTTGACTTGACCTTGACTTGACCTTGACTTGACCTTGACTTGACCTTGAGTTGACCTTGACTTGACCTTGACTTGACCTTGACTTGACTTTGACTTGACGTTGACACGACCTTGACATGACCTTGACTTGACCTTGACTTGACCTTGACTTGACCTTGACATGACCTTGACTTGACCTTGACTTGACCTTCACTTGACCCTGACTTGACCTTGACTTGACCTTGACTTGACCTTGACTTGACCCTGACTTGACCTTGACTTGACCTTGACTTGACCTTGACATGACCTTGACTTGACCTTGGCTTGACCTTGACTTGACCTTGACTTGACCTTGACATGACCTTGACATGACCTTGACTTGACCTTGACTTGACCTTGACTTGACCCTGACTTGACCTTGACTTGACTTGACCTTGACTTGACCTTGACTTGACCTTGACTTGACCTTGACTTGACCCTGACTTGACCTTGACTTGACCTTGACTTGACCTTGACATGACCTTGACATGACCTTGACTTGACCTTGACTTGACCTTGACTTGACCTTGACATGACCTTGACTTGACCTTGACTTGACCTTGACTTGACCTTGACATGACCTTGACTTGACCTTGACTTGACCTTGACTTGACCTTGACCTGACCTTGACTTGACCCTGACTTGACCTTGACTTGACCTTGACTTGACCTTGACTTGACCTTGACATGACCTTGACTTGACCTTGACTTGACCTTGACTTGACCTTGACTTGACCTTGACTTGATCTTGACTTGAACTTGACCTTTACTTGACCTTGACTTGACCTTGACTTGACCTTGACCTGACCTTGACACGACTTTGACCTTGACTTGACCTTGACTTGACCTTGACTTGACCTTGACTTGACCTTGACTTGACCTTGAGTTGACCTTGACTTGACCTTGACATGACCTTGACTTGACCTTGACTTGACCTTGACTTGACCTTGACTTGACCTTGACTTGACTTTGACTTGACGTTGACACGACCTTGACATGGCCTTGACTTGACTTTCACTTGACCTTGACCTGACCATGACATGACCTTGACTTGACCTTGACTTGACCTTGACTTGACCAAGACTTGACTCTGACTTGACCTTGACTTGACCTTGACATGACCTTGACTTGACCTTGACTTGACCTTGACATGACCTTGACTTGACCTTGACTTGACCTTGACTTGACCTTGACTTGACCTTGACTTGTCCTTGACATGACCTTGACATGACCTTGACTTGACCTTGACTTGACCTTGACTTGACCCTGACTTGACCTTGACTTGACCTTGACTTGACCTTGACTTGACCTTGAGTAGGCCTTGACTTGACTTTCACTTGACCTTGACCTGACCATGACATGACCTTGACTTGACCTTGACTTGACCTTGACATGACCTTGACTTGACCTTGACTTGATCTTGACTTGACCTTGAATTGACCTTGACATGACCTTGACTTGACCTTGACCTGACCTTGACTTGACCTTGACTTGACCTTGACTTAACCTTGACTTCCCTTCACTTGAGCTTGACATGACCTTGACATGACCTTGACATGACCTTGACTTGACCTTGACTTGACCTTGACTTGACCTTGACTTGACCTTGACTTGACCTTGACTTGACCTTGACTTGACCTTGACTTGACCTTGACATGACCTTGACATGACCTTGACTTGACCTTGACTTGACCTTGACTTGACCCTGACTTGACCTTGACTTGACTTTGACTTGACCTTGACTTGACCTTGACTTGACCTTGACTTGACCTTGACATGACCTTGACGTGACCTTGACTTGACCTTGACTTGACCTTGACTTGACCCTGACTTGACCTTGACTCAACCTTGACTTGACCTTGACCTGACCTTGACACGACTTTGACCTTGACTTGACCTTGACTTGACCTTGACTTGACCTTGACTTGACCTTGACTTGACCTTGAGTTGACCTTGGCTTGACCTTGACATGACCTTGACTTGACCTTGACTTGACCTTGACTTGACTTTGACTTGACGTTGACACGACCTTGACATGGCCTTGACTTTCACTTGACCTTGACCTGACCATGACATGACCTTGACTTGACCTTCACTTGACCTTGACTTGACCTTGACTTGACCTTGACTTGACCTTGAATTGACCTTGACATGACCTTGACATGACCTTGACTTGACCTTGACCTGACCTTGACTTGACCTTGACTTGACCTTGACTTGACCTTGACTTAACCTTGACTTTCTTTCACTTGACCTTGACATGACCTTGACATGACCTTGACATGACCTTGACTTGACCTTGACTCAACCTTGACTTGACCTTGACCTGACCTTGACATGACCTTGACTTTCACTTGACCTTGACACGACCTTGACATGACTTTGACTTGACCTTGACTTGACCTTGACTTGACCCTGACTTGACCTTGACATGACCTTGACATGACTTTGACTTGACCTTGACATGACCTTGACTTTACCTTGACTTGACCTTGACTTGACCTTGACTTAACCTTGACTTGACCCTGACTTCCCCTTGACATGTCCTTTACTTGACCTTGACTTGACCTTGCCTTGACCTTGACTTGACCCTGACTTGAGCTTGACATGACCTTTACTTGACCTTGACTTGACCTTGACTTGACCTTGACTTAACCTTGACTTGACCTTGACTTGACCTTGACTTGATCTTGACTTGACCTTGACTTGACCTTGACTTGACCTTGATTTGACCTTGACTTGACCTTGACTCAACCTTGACTTGACCTTGACCTGACCTTGACATGACCTTGACCTTGACTTGACCTTGACACGACCTTGACATGGCCTTGACTTGACCTTGACTTGACCTTCACATGACCTTGACTTGACCTTGACTTGACCTTGACTTGACCCTGACTTGACCTTGACTTGACCTTGACTTGACCTTAACTTGACCTTGACTTGACCTTGACATGACCTTGACTTGACCTTGACTTGACCTTGACTTGACCTTGACATGACCTTGACATGACCTTGACTTGACCTTAACTTGACCTTGACTTGACCCTGACTTGACCTTGACTTGACCTTGACTTGACCTTGACTTGACCTTGACTTGACCTTGACTTGACCTTGACTTGACCTTGACTTGACCTTCACTTGACCTTGACTTGACCTTGACCTGACCTTGACTTGACCCTGACTTGACCTTGACATGACCTTGACTTGACCTTGACTTGACCTTGACTTGACCTTGACTTGACCCTGACTTGACCTTGACTTGACCTTGAATTGACCCTGACTTGACCTTGACTTGACCTTGACATGACCTTGACTTGACCTTGACTTGACCTTGACTTGACCTTGACTTGACCTTGACTTGACCTTGACTTGACCTTGACTCAACCTTGACTTGACCTTGACTTGACCTTGATCTGACCTTGACATGACCTTTACTTGACCTTGACTTGACCTTGACTTGACCTTGACATGACCTTGCATTGACCTTGACTTGACCCTGACTTGACCTTGACATGACCTTGACTTGACCTTGATTTGACCTTGACTTAACCTTGACTTGACCTTGACATGACCTTGACTTTATCTTCACTTGACCTTGACTTGACCTTGACTTGACCTTGACTTGACCTTGACTTGACCTTCACTTGACCTTGACTTGACCTTGACATGACCTTGACATGACCTTGACTTGACCCTGACTTGACCTTGACATGACCTTGACTTGACCTTGATTTGACCTTGACTTGACCTTGACTTGACCTTGACATGACCTTGACTTGATCTTCACTTGACCTTGACTTGACCTTGACTTGACCTTGACTTGACCTTGACTTGACCTTCACTTGACCTTGACTTGACCTTGACATGACCTTGACATGACCTTGACTTGACCTTGACTTGACCTTGACTTGACCTTGACATGTCCTTGACTTGACCCTGACTTGACCTTGACATGACCTTTACTTGACCTTGACCTTGACTTGACCTTGACTTGACCTTGACTTGACCTTGACATGACCTTGACATGACCTTTACTTGACCTTGACTTGACCTTGACTTGACCCTGACTTGACATTGATATGACCTTTACTTGACCTTGACTTGACCTTGACTTGACCTTGACTTGACCCTGACTTGACCTTGACATGACCTTTACTTGACCTTGACTTGACCTTGACTTGACCTTGACTTGACCTTGACTTGACCTTGACTTAACCTTGACTTGACCTTGACTTGACCTTGACTTGATCTTGACTTGACCTTGACTTGACCTTGACTTGACCTTGACTTGACCTTGACATGACCTTGACTTGACCTTGACTTGACCTTGATACGACCTTGACTTGACCTTGACTCAACCTTGACTTGACCTTGACCTGACCTTGACATGACCTTGACCTTGACTTGACCTTGACTTGATCTTGACTTGAACTTGACTTGACCTTGACTTGACCTTGATTTGACCTTGACTTGACCTTGACTCAACCTTGACTTGACCTTGACTTGACCTTGACTTGACCTTGACTTGACCTTGACTCAACCTTGACTTGACCTTGACCTGACCTTGACATGACCTTGACCTTGACTTGACCTTGACACGACTTTGACATGACCTTGACTTGACCCTGACTTGACCTTGACTTGACCTTGACTTGACCTTGACTTGACCTTGACTTGACCCTGACTTGACCTTTACATGACCTTGACTTGACCTTGACTTGACCTTGACTTGACTTTGACTTGACGTTGACACGACCTTGACATGACCTTGACTTGACCTTGACTTGACCTTGACTTGACCTTGACATGACCTTGACTTGACCTTGACTTGACCTTGACTTGACCCTGACTTGACCTTGACTTGACCTTGACTTGACCTTGACTTGACCCTGACTTGACCTTGACTTGACCTTGACTTGACCTTGACATGACCTTGACTTGACCTTGGCTTGACCTTGACTTGACCTTGACTTGACCTTGACATGACCTTTACATGACCTTGACTTGACCTTGACTTGACCTTGACTTGACCCTGACTTGACCTTGACTTGACCTTGACTTGACCTTGACTTGACCTTGACTTGACCCTGACTTGACCTTGACTTGACCTTGACTTGACCTTGACATGACCTTGACATGACCTTGACTTGACCTTGACTTGACCTTGACTTGACCTTGACATGACCTTGACTTGACCTTGACTTGACCTTGACTTGACCTTGACATGACCTTGACTTGACCTTGACTTGACCTTGACTTGACCTTGACCTGACCTTGACTTGACCCTGACTTGACCTTGACTTGACCTTGACTTGACCTTGACTTGACCTTGACATGACCTTGACTTGACCTTGACTTGACCTTGACTTGACCTTGACTTGACCTTGACTTGACCTTGACTTGATCTTGACTTGAACTTGACCTTTACTTGACCTTGACTTGACCTTGACTTGACCTTGACTCAACCTTGACTTGACCTTGACCTGACCTTGACACGACTTTGACCTTGACTTGACCTTGACTTGACCTTGACTTGACCTTGAGTTGACCTTGACTTGACCTTGACATGACCTTGACTTGACCTTGACTTGACCTTGACTTGACCTTGACTTGACCTTGACTTGACTTTGACTTGACGTTGACACGACCTTGACATGGCCTTGACTTGACTTTCACTTGACCTTGACCTGACCATGACATGACCTTGACTTGACCTTGACTTGACCTTGACTTGACCAAGACTTGACTCTGACTTGACCTTGACTTGACCTTGACATGACCTTGACTTGACCTTGACTTGACCTTGACATGACCTTGACTTGACCTTGACTTGACCTTGACTTGACCTTGACTTGACCTTGACTTGTCCTTGACATGACCTTGACATGACCTTGACTTGACCTTGACTTGACCTTGACTTGACCCTGACTTGACCTTGACTTGACCTTGACTTGACCTTGACTTGACCTTGAGTAGGCCTTGACTTGACTTTCACTTGACCTTGACCTGACCATGACATGACCTTGACTTGACCTTGACTTGACCTTGACATGACCTTGACTTGACCTTGACTTGATCTTGACTTGACCTTGAATTGACCTTGACATGACCTTGACTTGACCTTGACCTGACCTTGACTTGACCTTGACTTGACCTTCACTTGACCTTGACTTGACCTTGACTTAACCTTGACTTCCCTTCACTTGAGCTTGACATGACCTTGACATGACCTTGACTTGACCTTGACTTGACCTTGACTTGACCTTGACTTGACCTTGACTTGACCTTGACATGGCCTTGACATGACCTTGACTTGACCTTGACTTGACCTTGACTTGACCCTGACTTGACCTTGACTTGACTTTGACTTGACCTTGACTTGACCTTGACTTGACCTTGACTTGACCTTGACATGACCTTGACGTGACCTTGACTTGACCTTGACTTGACCTTGACTTGACCCTGACTTGACCTTGACTCAAACTTGACTTGACCTTGACCTGACCTTGACACGACTTTGACCTTGACTTGACCTTGACTTGACCTTGACATGACCTTGACTTTACCTTGACTTGACCTTGACTTGACCTTGACTTGACCTTGACTTAACCTTGACTTGACCCTGACTTCCCCTTGACATGTCCTTTACTTGACCTTGACTTGACCTTGCCTTGACCTTGGCTTGACCCTGACTTGAGCTTGACATGACCTTTACTTGACCTTGACTTGACCTTGACTTGACCTTGACTTAACCTTGACTTGACCTTGACTTGACCTTGACTTGATCTTAACTTGACCTTGACTTGACCTTGACTTGACCTTGATTTGACCTTGACTTGACCTTGACTCAACCTTGACTTGACCTTGACCTGACCTTGACATGACCTTGACCTTGACTTGACCTTGACACGACCTTGACATGACCTTGACTTGACCTGGACTTGACCTTCACATGACCTTGACTTGACCTTGACTTGACCTTGACTTGACCCTGACTTGACCTTGACTTGACCTTGACTTGACCTTAACTTGACCTTGACTTGACCTTGACATGACCTTGACTTGACCTTGACTTGACCTTGACTTGACCTTGACATGACCTTGACATGACCTTGACTTGACCTTAACTTGACCTTGACTTGACCCTGACTTGACCTTGACTTGACCTTGACTTGACCTTGACTTGACCTTCACTTGACCTTGACTTGACCTTGACCTGACCTTGACTTGACCCTGACTTGACCTTGACATGACCTTGACTTGACCTTGACTTGACCCTGACTTGACCTTGACTTGACTTTGACTTGACCTTGACTTGACCTTGACTTGACCTTGACTTGACCTTGACATGACCTTGACGTGACCTTGACTTGACCTTGACTTGACCTTGACTTGACCCTGACTTGACCTTGACTCAACCTTGACTTGACCTTGACTTGACCTTGACTTGACCTTGACTTGACCTTGAGTTGACCTTGACTTGACCTTGACATGACCTTGACTTGACCTTGACATGACCTTGACTTGACCTTGACTTGACCTTGACTTGACCTTGACTTGACCTTGACATGACCTTGACTTGACCTTGACTTGACCTTGACTTGACCTTGACTTGACCTTGACTTGACCTTGACTTGATCTTGACTTGAACTTGACCTTTACTTGACCTTGACTTGACCTTGACTTGACCTTGACTCAACCTTGACTTGACCTTGACCTGACCTTGACACGACTTTGACCTTGAATTGACCTTGACATGACCTTGACTTGACCTTGACCTGACCTTGACTTGACCTTGACTTGACCTTGACTTGACCTTGACTTAACCTTGACTTCCCTTCACTTGAGCTTGACATGACCTTGACATGACCTTGACATGACCTTGACTTGACCTTGACTTGACCTTGACTTGACCTTGACTTGACCTTGACTTGACCTTGACTTGACCTTGACTTGACCTTGACTTGACCTTGACATGACCTTGACATGACCTTGAATTGACCTTGACTTGACCTTGACTTGACCCTGACTTGACCTTGACTTGACTTTGACTTGACCTTGACTCGACCTTGACTTGACCTTGACTTGACCTTGACATGACCTTGACGTGACCTTGACTTGACCTTGACTTGACCTTGACTTGACCCTGACTTGACCTTGACTCAACCTTGACTTGACCTTGACCTGACCTTGACACGACTTTGACCTTGACTTGACCTTGACTTGACCTTGAGTTGACCTTGACTTGACCTTGACATGACCTTGACTTGACCTTGACTTGACCTTGACTTGACTTTGACTTGACGTTGACACGACCTTGACATGGCCTTGACTTGACTTTCACTTGACCTTGACCTGACCATGACATGACCTTGACTTGACCTTCACTTGACCTTGACTTGACCTTGACTTGACCTTGACTTGACCTTGAATTGACCTTGACATGACCTTGACATGACCTTGACTTGACCTTGACCTGACCTTGACTTGACCTTGACTTGACCTTGACTTGACCTTGACTTAACCTTGACTTTCTTTCACTTGACCTTGACATGACCTTGACATGACCTTGACATGACCTTGACATGACCTTGACTTGACCTTGACTCAACCTTGACTTGACCTTGACCTGACCTTGACATGACCTTGACTTTCACTTGACCTTGACACGACCTTGACATGACCTTGACTTGACCTTGACTTGACCTTGACTTGACCCTGTCTTGACCTTGACATGACCTTGACATGACTTTGACTTGACCTTGACATGACCTTGACTTTACCTTGACTTGACCTTGACTTGACCTTGACTTGACCTTGACTTAACCTTGACTTGACCCTGACTTCCCCTTGACATGTCCTTTACTTGACCTTGACTTGACCTTGCCTTGACCTTGACTTGACCCTGACTTGAGCTTGACATGACCTTTACTTGACCTTGACTTGACCTTGACTTGACCTTGACTTGATCTTGACTTGACCTTGACTTGACCTTGATTTGACCTTGACTTGACCTTGACTCAACCTTGACTTGACCTTGACCTGACCTTGACATGACCTTGACCTTGACTTGACCTTGACACGACCTTGACATGACCTTGACTTGACCTTGACTTGACCTTGACTTGACCTTGACTTGACCTTGACTTGACCTTGACTTGACCCTGACTTGACCTTGACTTGACCTTGACTTGACCTTAACTTGACCTTGACTTGACCTTGACATGACCTTGACTTGACCTTGACTTGACCTTGACTTGACCTTGACATGACCTTGACATGACCTTGACTTGACCTTAACTTGACCTTGACTTGACCCTGACTTGACCTTGACTTGACCTTGACTTGACCTTGACTTGACCTTGACTTGACCTTGACTTGACCTTCACTTGACCTTGACTTGACCTTGACCTGACCTTGACTTGACCCTGACTTGACCTTGACATGACCTTGACTTGACCTTGACTTGACCTTGACTTGACCCTGACTTGACCTTGACTTGACCTTGAATTGACCCTGACTTGACCTTGACTTGACCTTGACACGACCTTGACATGACCTTGACTTGACCTTGACTTGACCTTGACTTGACCTTGACTTGACCTTGACTTGACCTTGACTTGACCTTGACATGACCTTGACTTGACCTTGACTTGACCTTGACATGACCTTGACTTGACCTTGACTTGACCTTGACTTGACCTTGCCTTGACCTTGACTTGACCCTGACTTGACCTTGACATGACCTTTACTTGACCTTGACTTGATCTTGACTTGACCTTGACATGACCTTGCATTGACCTTGACTTGACCCTGACTTGACCTTGACATGACCTTGACTTGACCTTGATTTGACCTTGACTTGACCTTGACTTGACCTTGACATGACCTTGACTTGATCTTCACTTGACCTTGACTTGACCTTGACTTGACCTTGACTTGACCTTGACTTGACCTTGACTTGACCTTCACTTGACCTTGACTTGACCTTGACATGACCTTGACATGACCTTGACTTGACCTTGACTTGACCTTGACTTGACCTTGACATGACCTTGACTTGACCTTGACATGACCTTGACATGACCTTGACTTGACCTTGACTTGACCTTGACATGACCTTGACATGACTTTGACTTGACCTTGACTTGACCTTGACTTAACCTTGACTTGACCTTGACTTGACCTTGACTTGACCTTGACTTGACCTTGACTTGACCTTGACTTGACCTTGACTTGACCTTGATTTGACCTTGACTTGACCTTGACTCAACCTTGACTTGACCTTGACCTGACCTTGACCTGACCTTGACATGCCCTTGACCTTGACTTGACCTTGACACGACCTTGACATGTCCTTGACTTGACCCTGACTTGACCTTGACATGACCTTTACTTGACCTTGACCTTGACTTGATCTTGACTTGACCTTGACTTGACCTTGACATGACCTTGACATGACCTTTACTTGACCTTGACTTGACCTTGACTTGACCCTGACTTGACATTGATATGACCTTTACTTGACCTTGACTTGACCTTGACTTGACCTTGACTTGACCCTGACTTGACCTTGACATGACCTTTACTTGACCTTGACTTGACCTTGACTTGACCTTGACTTGACCTTGACTTGACCTTGACTTAACCTTGACTTGACCTTGACTTGACCTTGACTTGATCTTGACTTGACCTTGACTTGACCTTGACTTGACCTTGACTTGACCTTGACATGACCTTGACTTGACCTTGACTTGACCTTGACACGACCTTGACTTGACCTTGACTCAACCTTGACTTGACCTTGACCTGACCTTGACATGACCTTGACCTTGACCTTGACTTGACCTTGACTTGATCTTGACTTGAACTTGACTTGACCTTGACTTGACCTTGACTTGACCTTGATTTGACCTTGACTTGACCTTGACTCAACCTTGACTTGACCTTGACCACCCCTTGACATGACCTTGACCTTGACTTGACCTTGACTTGACCTTGACTTGACCCTGACTTGACCTTGACTTGACCTTGACTTGACCTTGACTTGACCTTGATTTGACTTTTATTTGACCTGGACTTGACCTTGACTTGACCTTGATTTGACCTTGACTTGACCTTGACTCAACCTTGACTTGACCTTGACCACCCCTTGACATGACCTTGACCTTGACTTGACCTTGACACGACCTTGACATGACTTTGACTTGACCTTGACTTGACCTTGACTTGACCCTGACTTGACCTGACCTTGACATGACCTTGACTTGACTTTGACTTGACCTTGACATGACCTTGACTTGACCTTGACTTGACCTTGACTTGACCTTGACTTGACCCTGACTTGACCTTGACTTGACCTTGACTTGACCTTGACTTGACCTTGATTTGACTTTTATTTGACCTTGACTTGACCTTGACATGACCTTAACCTTGACTTGACCTTGACACGACCTTGACATGACCTTGACTTGACCTTGACTTGACCCTGACTTGACCTTGACATGACCTTGACTTGACCTTGACTTGACCTTGACATGACCTTGACTTGACCTTGACTTGACCTTGACTTGACCTTCACTTGACCTGGACTTGACCTTGACTTGACCTTGATTTGACCTTGACTTGACCTTGACTTGACCTTGACTTGACCTTGACTTGACCTTGACATGACCTTGACATGACCTTGACTTGACCTTGACTTGACCCTGACTTGACCTTGACTTGACCTTGACTTGACCTTGACATGACCTTGACATGACCTTGACTTGATCTTGACTTGACCTTGACATGACCTTGACTCACCTTGACCTGACCTTGACTTTCCCTTGGCTTGTCCTTGACATGACCTTGACTTGACCTTAAAATGACTTTGACTTGACCTTGACTTGACCTTGACTTGACCCTGACTTGACATTGACATGACCTTTACTTGACCTTGACTTGACCTTTAGTTGACCTTGACTTGACCTTGACCTTGACTTAACCTTGACTTGACCTTGACTTGATCTTGAATTGACCTTGACTTGACTTTGACTTGACCTTGACTTGACCTTCACTTGACCTTGACTTGACCTTGACTTGACCTTGACTTGACCTTGACTTGACCTTGACTTGACCTTGACTTGACCCTGACTTGACCTTGACTTGACATTGACCTTGACCTTGACTTGACCTTGACTTGACCTTCACTTGACCTTGACTTGACCTTGACTTGACCTTCACTTGACCTTGACATGACCTTGACTTGACCTTGACTTGATCTTGGCTTGACCTTGACCTTGACTTGACCTTGACACGACCTTGACATGACCTTGACTTGGCCTTGACTTGACCCTGACTTGACTTTGACATGACCTTGACTTGACCTTGACTTGACCTTGACTTGACCTTCACTTGACCTTGACTTGACCTTGACTTGATCTTGACTTGACCTTGACTTGACCTTGACTCAACCTTGACTTGACCTTGACTTGACCTTGACCTGACCTTGACATGACCTTGACTTGACCTTTACTTGACCTTGACTTGACCTTGACTTGACATTGACTTAACCTTGACTTGACCCTGACTTGACCTTGACTTGACCTTGACTTGACCTTGACTTAACCTTGACTTGACCTTGACTTGATCTTGACTTGACCTTGACTTGACCTTGACTTGACCTTGACTTGACCTTGACTTGACCTTCACTTGACCTTGACTTGACCTTGACTTGACCTTGACTTGACCTTGACTTGACCCTGACTTGACCTTGACTTGACATTGACTTGACCTTGACATGACCTTGACATGACCTTGACTTGACCTTGACTTGATCTTGGCTTGACCTTGACCTTGACTTGACCTTGACACGACCTTGACATGACCTTGACTTGACCTTCACTTGACCTTGACTTGACCTTAACTTGACCTTGACCTGACCTTGACTTGACCCTGACTTGACCTTGGCATGACCTTTACTTGACCTTGACTTGACCTTGACTTGACCCTGACTAGACCTTGACATGACCTTGACTTGACCTTGACTTGACCTTCACTTGACCTTGACTTGACCTTAACTTGACCTTGACCTGACCTTGACTTGACCCTGACTTGACCTTGACATGACCTTTACTTGACCTTGACTTGACCTTGACTTGACCCTGACTAGACCTTGACATGACCTTTACTTGACCCTTACTTGACCTTGACTTGACCCTGACTATACCTTGACATGACCTTTACTTGACCTTGACTTGACCTTGACTTTACCTTAACTTAACCTTAACTTAACCTTGACTTGACCTTGACTTGACCTTGACTTGATCTTGACTTGACCTTGACTTGACCTTGACTTGACCTTGACTTGACCTTGACTCAACCTTGACTTGACCTTCACCTGACCTTGACATGACCTTGGCTTGACCTTGGCATGACCTTGTCATGACCTTGACTTGACCTTGACTTGACCTTGACTTGACTTTGACTTGACCTTCACTTGACCTGGACTTGACCTTGACTTGACCTTGACTTGACCTTGACTTGACCTTGACTTCACCTTGACATGACCTTGACATGACCTTGACTTGACCTTGACTTGACCTTGACCTGACCCTGACTTGACCTTGACTTGACCTTGACTTGACCTTGACATGACCTTGACATGACCTTGACTTGACCTTGACTTGATCTTGACTTGACCTTGACTTGACCTTGACATGACCTTGTCATGACTTTGACTTGACCTTGACCTGACCTTGACTTGCCCTTGACTTGACCTTGACATGACCTTGACTTGACCTTGACTTGACCTTGACTTGACCTTGACTTGACGTTGACTTGACCCTGACTTGACATTGACATAACCTTTACTTGACCTTGACTTGACCTTGACTTGACCCTGACTTGACCTTGACATGACCTTTACTTGACCTTGACTTGACCTTGACTTGACCTTGACTTGACCTTGACTTGACCTTGACTTGACTTTGACTTGACTTTGACTTGACCTTGACATGACCGTGACATGACCTTGACTTGACCTTGACTTGATCTTGACTTGACCTTGACTTGACCTTGACTTCACCTTGACTTGACCTTGACTCAACCTTGACTTGACCTGATCTTGACATGACCTTGACCTTGACTTGACCTTGACATGACCTTGACATGACCTTGACTTGACCTTGACTTGACCTTGACTTGACCTTGACATGACCTTGACTTGACCTTCACTTGACCTTGACTTGACCTTGACTTGACCTTGACTTGACCTTGACTGGACCTTCACTTGACCTTGACTTGACCTTGACATGACCTTGACTTGACCTTGACTTGATCTTGACTTGACCTTGACTTGACCTTGACTCAACCTTGACTTGACCTTGACCTGACCTTGACATGACCTTGACCTTGACTTGACCGTGACTTGACCTTGACTTGACCTTGACTTGACCTTGACTTGACCTTCACTTGACCTTGACTTGACCTTGACTCAACCTTGACTTGACCTTGACTTGACCTTGACCTGACCTTGACATGACCTTGACCTTGACTTGACCTTGGCTTGACCTTGACATGGCCTTGACATGACCTTGACTTGACCGTGACTTGACCTTGACTTGACCTTGACTTGACCCTGACTTGACCTTGACGTGACCTTGACTTGACCTTGACTTGACCTTGACTTGACCTTGACTTGACCTTGACTTGACCCTGACTTGACCTTGACTTGACCTTGACTTGACCTTGACATGACCTTGACATGACCTTGACTTGACCTTGACTTGACCTTGACTTGACCTTCACTTGACCTTGACTTGACCTTGACTTGATCTTGACTTGACCTTGACTTGACCTTGACTCAACCTTGACTTGACCTTGACTTGACCTTGACCTGACCTTGACATGACCTTGACTTGACCTTTACTTGACCTTGACTTGACCTTGACTTGACCTCTACTTGACCTTGACTTGACCTTGACTTGACATTGACTTAACCTTGACTTGACCTTGACTTGACCTTGACTTGACCTTGACTTGACCTTGACTTAACATTGACTTGACCCTGACTTGACCTTGACATGTCCTTGACTTGACCTTGACTTGACCTTGACTTGACCTTGACTTGACCTTGACTTAACCTTGACTTGACCTTGATTTGACCTTGACTTGACCTTGACTTGACCTTCACTTGACCTTGACTTGACCTTGACTTGATCTTGACTTGACCTTGACTTGACCTTGACTCAACCTTGACTTGACCTTGACTTGACCTTGACCTGACCTTGACATGACCTTGACTTGACCTTTACTTGACCTTGACTTGACCTTGACTTGACCTCTACTTGACCTTGACTTGACATTGACTTAACCTTGACTTGACCCTGACTTGACCTTGACACGACCTTGACATGACCTTGACTTGACCTTGACTTGACCTTGACTTGACCCTGACTTGACCTTGACATGACCTTGACTTGACCTTGACTTGACCTTGACTTGACCTTGACTTAACCTTGACTTGACCTTGATTTGACCTTGACTTGACCTTGACTTGACCTTGACTTGACATTGACATGACCTTGACATGACCTTGACTTGACCTTGACTTGACCTTGACTTGACCCTGACTTGACCTTGACTTGACCTTGACTTGACCTTGACATGACCTTGACATGACCTTGACTTGACCTTGACTTGACCTTGACTTGACCTTGACTTGACCTTCACTTGACCTTGACTTGACCTTGACTTGATCTTGACTTGACCTTGACTTGACCTTGACTCAACCTTGACTTGACCTTGACTTGACCTTGACCTGACCTTGACATGACCTTGACTTGACCTTTACTTGACCTTGACTTGACCTTGACTTGACCTCTACTTGACCTTGACTTGACATTGACTTAACCTTGACTTGACCCTGACTTGACCTTGACTTGACCTTGACTTGACCTTGACTTGACCTTGACTTGACCTTGACTTAACCTTGACTTGACCTTGACTTGATCTTGACTTGACCTTGACTTGACCTTGACTTGACCTTGACTTGACCTTGACTTGACCTTGACTTGACCTTGACTTGACCTTCACTTGACCTTGACTTGACCTTGACTTGACCTTGACTTGACCCTGACTTGACCTTGACTTGACATTGACTTGACCTTGACATGACCTTGACATGACCTTGACTTGACCTTGACTTGATCTTGGCTTGACCTTGACCTTGACTTGACCTTGACACGACCTTGACATGACCTTGACTTGACCTTGACTTGACCTTGACTTGACCCTGACTTGACCTTGACATGACCTTGACTTGACCTTGACTTGACCTTGACTTGACCTTGACTTGACCTTGACTTAACCTTGACTTGACCTTGACTTGACCTTGGCTTGATCTTGACTTGACCTTGACTTGACCTTGATTTGACCTTGACTTGACCTTGACCTGACCTTGACATGACCTTGACTTGACCTTGAGTTGACCTTGACTTGACCTTGACATGACTTTGACTTGACCTTGACTTGACCTTGACTTGACCTTGACTTGACCTTGACTTGACCCTGACTTGACATTGACATGACCTTTACTTGACCTTGACATGACTTTGACTTGACCTTGACTTGACATTGACACGACTTTGACTTGACCTTGACTTGACCTTGACTTGACCTTGACTTGACCTTGACTTGACCTTGACTTGACCCTGACTTGACATTGACATGACCTTGACTTGACCTTGACTTGACCTTGACATGACTTTGACTTGACCTTGACTTGACCTTCACTTGACCTTGACTTGATATTGACACGACCTTTACTTGACCTTGACTTGACATGACCTTGACTTGACCTTGACATGACTTTGACTTGACCTTGACTTGAACTTGACTTGACCTTGACTTGACCCTGACTTGACATTGACTTGACCTTGACTTGACCCTGACTTGACCTTGACATAACCTTTACTTGACGTTGATTTGACCTTGACTTGACCTTGACTTGACCTTGGTTTGACCTTGACTTGACCCTGACTTGACATTGAAGTGACCTTTACTTGACCCTGACTTGACCTTGACTTGACTTTGACATGACTTTGACTTGACCTTGACTTGACCTTGACTTGACCTTGACCTTGACTTGACCCTGACTTGACATTGACATGACCTTGACTTGACCTTGACTTGACCTTGACATGACTTTGACTTGACCTTGACTTGACCTTGACTTGACCTTGACTTGACCTTGACGTGACCTTGACTTGACCCTGACTTGACATTGACATGACCTTTACTTGACCTTGACTTGACCTTGACATGACTTTGACTTGACCTTGACTTGACCTTGACTTGACCCTGACTTGACATTGACATGACCTTGACTTCACCTTGACTTGACCTTGACTCAACCTTGACTTGACCTTGACCTGACCTTGACATGACCTTGACCTTGACTTGACCTTGGCTTGACCTTGACATGACGTTGACATGACCTTGACTTGACCTTGACTTGACCTTGACTTGACCTTGACTTGACCTTGACTTGACCTTGACTTGACCTTGACTTGACCTTGACTTGACCCTGACTTGACCTTGACTTGACCTTGACTTGACCTTGACATGACCTTGACATGACCTTGACTTGACCTTGACTTGATCATGGCTTGACCTTGACCTTGAATTGACCTTGACACGACCTTGACATGACCTTGACTTGACCTTGACTTGACCTTGACTTGACCTTGACTTGATCTTGACTTGACCTTGACTTGACCTTGATTTGACCTTGACTTGACCTTGACTCAACCTTGACTTGACCTTGACCTGACCTTGACATGACCTTGACTTGACCTTGACTTGACCTTGACTTGACCTTGACATGACTTTGACTTGACCTTGACTTGACCTTGACTTGACCTTGACTTGACCTTGACTTGACCCTGACTTGACATTGACATGACCTTTACTTGACCTTGACATGACTTTGACTTGACCTTGACTTGACCCTGACTTGACCTTGACTTGACCTTGACTTGACCTTGACTTGACCTTGACTTGACCTTGACTTAACCTTGACTTGACCTTGACTTGACCTTGACTTGATCTTGACTTGACCTTGACTTGACCTTGATTTGACCTTGATTTGACCTTGACTTGACCTTGACTCAACCTTGACCTTGACCTGACCTTGACATGACCTTGACTTGACCTTGACTTGACCTTGACATGACTTTGACTTGACCTTGACTTGACCTTGACTTGACCTTGACTTGACCTTGACTTGACCCTGACTTGACATTGACATGACCTTTACTTGACCTTGACATGACCTTGACATGACTTTGACTTGACCTTGACTTGACCCTGACTTGACATTGACATGACCTTTACTTGACCTTGACTTGACCTTGACTTGACCTTGACATGACTTTGACTTGACCTTGACTTGACCTTGACTTGACCTTGACTTGACCTTGACTTGACCCTGACTTGACATTGATATGACCTTGACTTGACCTTGACTTGACCTTGACATGACTTTGACTTGACCTTGACTTGACCTTCACTTGACCTTGACTTGACCCTGACTTGACATTGACATGACCTTTACTTGACCTTGACATGACTTTGACTTGACCTTGACTTGACCCTGACTTGACATTGACATGACCTTTACTTGACCTTGACTTGACCTTGACTTGACCTTGACATGACTTTGACTTGACCTTGACTTGACCTTGACTTGACCTTGACTTGACCTTGACTTGACCTTGACTTGACCCTGACTTGACATTGACATGACCTTGACTTGACCTTGACTTGACCTTGACATGACTTTGACTTTGACTTGACCTTGACTTGACCTTCACTTGACCTTGACTTGACATTGCCATGACCTTTACTTGACCTTGACTTGACATTGACATGACCTTGACTTGACCTTGACATGACTTTGACTTGACCTTGACTTGACCTTGACTTGACCTTGACTTGACCTTGACTTGACCTTGACTTGACCCTGACTTGACATTGACATGACCTTTACTTGACCTTGACTTGACCTTGACTTGACCTTGACATGACTTTGACTTGACCTTGACTTGACCTTGTTGACCTTGACTTGACCTTGACTTGACCTTGACTTGACCCTGACTTGACATTGACATGACCTTGACTTGACCTTGACTTGACCTTGACATGACTTTGACTTTGACTTGACCTTGACTTGACCTTCACTTGACCTTGACTTGACATTGCCATGACCTTTACTTGACCTTGACTTGACATTGACATGACCTTGACTTGACCTTGACATGACTTTGACTTGACCTTGACTTGACCTTGACTTGACCTTGACTTGACCCTGACTTGACATTGACATGACCTTGACTTGACCTTGACTTGACCTTGACATGACTTTGACTTGACCTTGACTTGACCTTCACTTGACCTTGACTTGACCTTGACTTGACCCTGACTTGACATTGACATGACCTTGACTTGACCTTGACTTGACCTTGACTTGACCTTGACATGACTTTGACTTTGACTTGACCTTGACTTGACCTTCACTTGACCTTGACTTGACATTGCCATGACCTTTACTTGACCTTGACTTGACATTGACATGACCTTGACTTGACCTTGACATGACTTTGACTTGACCTTGACTTGACCTTGACTTGACCTTGACTTGACCTTGACTTGACCTTGACTTGACCTTGACTTGACCCTGACTTGACATTGACATGACCTTTACTTGACCTTGACTTGACCTTGACTTGACCTTGACATAACCTTTACTTGACCTTGACTTGACCTTGACTTGACCCCGACTTGACATTGACATGACCTTTACTTGACCTTGACTTGACCTTGACTTGACTTTGACATGACTTTGACTTGACCTTGACATGACCTTGACTTGACCTTGACTTGATCTTGACTTGACCTTGACTTGACCTTGACTTGACCTTGACATGACCTTGACTTGACCTTGACTTGACCTTGACTTGACCTTGACTTAACCTTGACTTGACCTTGACTTCACCTTGACTTGATCTTGACTTGACCTTGACTTGATTTGACCTTGACTTGACCTTGACTCAACCTTGACTTGACCTTGACCTGACCTTGACGTGACCTTGACTTGACCTTGACGTGACCTTGACTTGACCTTGACTTGACCTTGACTTGACCTTGACTTGACGTTGACATGACTTTGACTTGACCTTGACTTGACCTTGACTTGACCCTGACTTGACATTGACATGACCTTTACTTGACCTTGACATGATTTTGACTTGACCTTGACTTGACCCTGACTTGACATTGACATGACCTTTACTTGACTTTGACTTGACCTTGACTTGACCTTGACTTGACCTTGACTTGACCTTGACGTGACCTTGACTTGACCCTGACTTGACATTGACATGACCTTTACTTGACCTTGACTTGACCTTGACATGACTTTGACTTGACCTTGACTTGACCTTGACTTGACCTTGACTTGACCTTGACTTGACCTTGACTTGACCCTGACTTGACATTGACATGACCTTGACTTCAACTTGACTTGACCTTGACTCAACCTTGACTTGACCTTGACCTGACCTTAACATGACCTTGACCTTGACTTGACCTTGGCTTGACCTTGACATGACGTTGACATGACCTTGACTTGACCTTGACTTAACCTTGACTTGACCTTGACTTGACCTTGACTTGACCTTGACTTGACCCTGACTTGACCTTGACTTGACCTTGACTTGACCTTGACATGACCTTGACATGACCTTGACTTGACCTTGACTTGATCTTGGCTTGACCTTGACCTTGACTTGACCTTGACTTGATCTTGACTTGACCTTGACTTGACCTTGATTTGACCTTGACTTGACCTTGACTCAACCTTGACTTGACCTTGACCTGACCTTGACATGACCTTGACTTGACCTTGACTTGACCTTGACTTGACCTTGACATGACTTTGACTTGACCTTGACTTGACCTTGACTTGACCTTGACTTGACCTTGACTTGACCCTGACTTGACATTGACATGACCTTTACTTGACCTTGACATGACTTTGACTTGACCTTGACTTGACCCTGACTTGACATTGACATGACATTTACTTGACCTTGACTTGACCTTGACTTGACCTTGACTTGACCTTGACATGACTTTGACTTGACCTTGACTTGACCTTGACTTGACCTTGACTTGACCTTGACTTGACCTTGACTTAACCTTGACTTGACCTTGACTTGACCTTGACTTGATCTTGACTTGACCTTGACTTGACCTTGATTTGACCTTGACTTGACCTTGACTCAACCTTGACTTGACCTTGACCTGACCTTGACATGACCTTGACTTGACCTTGACTTGACCTTGACTTGACCTTGACATGACTTTGACTTGACCTTGACTTGACCTTGACTTGACCTTGACTTGACCCTGACTTGACATTGACATGACCTTTACTTGACCTTGACATGACTTTGACTTGACCTTGACTTGACCCTGACTTGACATTGACATGACCTTTACTTGACCTTGACTTGACCTTGACTTGACCTTGACATGACTTTGACTTGACCTTGACTTGACCTTGACTTGACCTTGACTTGACCCTGACTTGACATTGACATGACCTTGACTTGACCTTGACTTGACCTTGACATGACTTTGACTTGACCTTGACTTGACCCTGACTTGACATTGACATGACCTTTACTTGACCTTGACATGACTTTGACTTGACCTTGACTTGACCCTGACTTGACATTGACATGACCTTGACTTGACCTTGACTTGACCTTGACATGACTTTGACTTGACCTTGACTTGACCTTGACTTGACCTTGACTTGACCTTGACTTGACCTTGACTTGACCCTGACTTGACATTGACATGACCTTGACTTGACCTTGACATGACTTTGACTTGACCTTGACTTGACCTTCACTTGACCTTGACTTGACATTGACATGACCTTTACTTGACCTTGACTTGACATTGACATGACCTTGACTTGACCTTGACTTGACCTTGACTTGACCCTGACTTGACATTGACATGACCTTGACTTGACCTTGACATGACTTTGACTTCGACTTGACCTTGACTTGATCTTCACTTGACCTTGACTTGACATTGCCATGACCTTTACTTGACCTTGACTTGACCCTGACTTGACATTGACATGACCTTTACTTGACCTTGACATGACTTTGACTTGACCTTGACTTGACCCTGACTTGACATTGACATGACCTTTACTTGACCTTGACTTGACCTTGACTTGACCTTGACATGACTTTGACTTGACCTTGACTTGACCTTGACTTGACCTTGACATGACTTTGACTTTGACTTGACCTTGACTTGACCTTGACTTGACATTGCCATGACCTTTACTTGACCTTGATTTGACATTGACATGACCTTGACTTGACCTTGACATGACTTTGACTTGACCTTGACTTGACCTTGACTTGACCTTGACTTGACCTTGACTTGACCTTGACTTGACCCTGACTTGACATTGACATGACCTTTACTTGACCTTGACTTGACCTTGACTTGACCTTGACATGACTTTGACTTGACCTTGACTTGACCTTGTTGACCTTGACTTGACCTTGACTTGACCCTGACTTGACATTGACATGACCTTGACTTGACCTTGACTTGACCTTGACATGACTTTGACTTTGACTTGACCTTGACTTGACCTTCACTTGACCTTGACTTGACATTGCCATGACCTTTACTTGACCTTGACTTGACATTGACATGACCTTGACTTGACCTTGACATGACTTTGACTTGACCTTGACTTGACCTTGACTTGACCTTGACTTGACCCTGACTTGACATTGACATGACCTTGACTTGACCTTGACTTGACCTTGACATGACTTTGACTTGACCTTGACTTGACCTTCACTTGACCTTGACTTGACCCTGACTTGACATTGACATGACCTTTACTTGACCTTGACATGACTTTGACTTGACCTTGACTTGACCCTGACTTGACATTGACATGACCTTTACTTGACCTTGACTTGACCTTGACATGACTTTGACTTGACCTTGACTTGACCTTGACTTGACCTTGACTTGACCTTGACTTGACCCTGACTTGACATTGACATGACCTTGACTTGACCTTGACTTGACCTTGACATGACTTTGACTTTGACTTGACCTTGACTTGACCTTCACTTGACCTTGACTTGACATTGCCATGACCTTTACTTGACCTTGACTTGACATTGACATGACCTTGACTTGACCTTGACATGACTTTGACTTGACCTTGACTTGACCTTGACTTGACCTTGACTTGACCCTGACTTGACATTGACATGACCTTTACTTGACCTTGACTTGACCTTGACTTGACCTTGACATAACCTTTACTTGACCTTGACTTGACCTTGACTTGACCTTGACTTGACCCCGACTTGACATTGACATGACCTTTACTTGACCTTGACTTGACTTTGACATGACTTTGACTTGACCTTGACATGACCTTGACTTGACCTTGACTTGATCTTGACTTGACCTTGACTTGACCTTGACTTGACCTTGACATGACTTTGACTTGACCTTGACTTGACCTTGACTTGACCTTGACTTGACCTTGACTTGACCTTGACTTGACCCTGACTTGACATTGACATGACCTTGACTTGACCTTGACTTGACCTTGACATGACTTTGACTTTGACTTGACCTTGACTTGACCTTCACTTGACCTTGACTTGACATTGCCATGACCTTTACTTGACCTTGACTTGACATTGACATGACCTTGACTTGACCTTGACATGACTTTGACTTGACCTTGACTTGACCTTGACTTGACCTTGACTTGACCCTGACTTGACATTGACATGACCTTTACTTGACATTGACTTGACCTTGACTTGACCTTGACATAACCTTTACTTGACCTTGACTTGACCTTGACTTGACCCCGACTTGACATTGACATGACCTTGACTTGACCTTGACTTGACCTTGACATGACTTTGACTTGACCTTGACTTGACCTTGACTTGACCCTGACTTGACATTGACATGACCTTTACTTGACCTTGACATGATTTTGACTTGACCTTGACTTGACCCTGACTTGACATTGACATGACCTTTACTTGACCTTGACTTGACCTTGACATGACTTTGACTTGACCTTGACTTGACCTTGACGTGACCTTGACTTGACCCTGACTTGACATTGACATGACATTTACTTGACCTTGACTTGACCTTGACATGACTTTGACTTGACCTTGACTTGACCTTGACTTGACCTTGACTTGACCTTGACTTGACCCTGACTTGACATTGACATGACCTTGACTTCACCTTGACTTGATCTTGACTCAACCTTGACTTGACCTTGACCTGACCTTAACATGACCTTGACCTTGACTTGACCTTGGCTTGACCTTGACATGACGTTGACATGACCTTGACTTGACCTTGACTTGACCTTGACTTGACCTTGACTTGACCTTGACTTGACCTTCACTTGACCTTGACTTGACCTTGACTTGACCTTGACTTGACCCTGACTTGACCTTGACTTGACCTTGACTTGACCTTGACATGACCTTGACATGACCTTGACTTGACCTTGACTTGATCTTGGCTTGACCTTGACCTTGACCTTGACCTTGACTTGACCTTGACTTGATCTTGACTTGACCTTGACTTGACCTTGATTTGACCTTGACTTGACCTTGACTCAACCTTGACTTGACCTTGACCTGACCTTGACATGACCTTGACTTGACCTTGACTTGACCTTGACTCTACCTTTACATGACTTTGACTTGACCTTGACTTGACCTTGACTTGACCCTGTCTTGACATTGACTTGACCTTCACTTGACCTTGACTTGACCTTGACTTGACCTTGACTTGACCCTGACTTGACCTTGACTTGACCTTGACTTGACCTTGACATGACCTTGACATGACCTTGACTTGACCTTGACTTGATCTTGGCTTGACCTTGACCTTGACTTGACCTTGACTTGATCTTGACTTGACCTTGACTTGACCTTGATTTGACCTTGACTTGACCTTGACTCAACCTTGACTTGACCTTGACCTGACCTTGACATGACCTTGACTTGACCTTGACTTGACCTTGACTTGACCTTGACTTGACCTTGACTTGACCCTGACTTGACATTGACATGACCTTTACTTGACCTTGACATGACTTTGACTTGACCTTGACTTGACCCTGACTTGACATTGACATGACATTTACTTGACCTTGACATGACTTTGACTTGACCTTGACTTGACCTTGACTTGACCTTGACTTGACCTTGACTTGACCTTGACTTGACCTTGACTTAACCTTGACTTGACCTTGACTTGACCTTGACTTGATCTTGACTTGACCTTGACTTGACCTTGATTTGACCTTGACTTGACCTTGACTCAACCTTGACTTGACCTTGACCTGACCTTGACATGACCTTGACTTGACCTTGACTTGACCTTGACTTGACCTTGACATGACTTTGACTTGACCTTGACTTGACCTTGACTTGACCTTGACTTGACCCTGACTTGACATTGACATGACCTTTACTTGACCTTGACATGACTTTGACTTGACCTTGACTTGACCCTGACTTGACATTGACATGACCTTTACTTGACCTTGACTTGACCTTGACTTGACCCTGACTTGACATTGACATGACCTTGACTTGACCTTGACTTGACCTTGACATGACTTTGACTTGACCTTGACTTGACCCTGACTTGACATTGACATGACCTTTACTTGACCTTGACATGACTTTGACTTGACCTTGACTTGACCCTGACTTGACATTGACATGACCTTTACTTGACCTTGACTTGACCTTGACATGACTTTGACTTGACCTTGACTTGACCTTGACTTGACCTTGACTTGACCTTGACTTGACCTTGACTTGACCCTGACTTGACATTGACATGACCTTGACTTGACCTTGACTTGACCTTGACATGACTTTGACTTGACCTTGACTTGACCTTCACTTGACCTTGACTTGACATTGACATGACCTTTACTTGACCTTGACTTGACATTGACATGACCTTGACTTGACCTTGACATGACTTTGACTTGACCTTGACTTGACCTTGACTTGACCTTGACTTGACCTTGACTTGACCCTGACTTGACATTGACATGACCTTTACTTGACCTTGACTTGACCTTGACATAACCTTTACTTGACCTTGACTTGACCTTGACTTGACCTTGACTTGACCTTGACTTGACCTTGACTTGATCTTGACTTGACCTTGACTTGACCTTGACTTGACCTTGACATGACCTTGACTTGACCTTGACTTGACCTTGACTTGACCTTGACTTGACCTTGACTTAACCTTGACTTGACCTTGACTTGACCTTGACTTGATCTTGACTTGACCTTGACTTGACCTTGATTTGACCTTTACTTGACCTTGACTCAACCTTGACTTGACCTTGACCTGACCTTGACATGACCTTGACTTGACCTTGACTTGACCTTGACTTGACCTTGACTTGACCTTGACTTGACCTTGACTTGACCTTGACATGACTTTGACTTGACCTTGACTTGACCTTGACTTGACCTTGACTTGACCTTGACTTGACCCTGACTTGACATTGACATGACCTTGACTTGACCTTGACTTGACCTTGACATGACTTTGACTTGACCTTGACTTGACCTTCACTTGACCTTGACTTGACATTGACATGACCTTTACTTGACCTTGACTTGACATTGACATGACCTTGACTTGACCTTGACATGACTTTGACTTGACCTTGACTTGACCTTGACTTGACCTTGACTTGACCTTGACTTGACCCTGACTTGACATTGACATGACCTTTACTTGACCTTGACATGACTTTGACTTGACCTTGACTTGACCCTGACTTGACATTGACATGACCTTTACTTGACCTTGACTTGACCTTGACATGACTTTGACTTGACCTTGACTTGACCTTGACTTGACCTTGACTTGACCTTGACTTGACCCTGACTTGACATTGACATGACCTTTACTTGACCTTGACTTGACCTTGACTTGACCTTGACTTGACCTTGACTTGACCTTGACTTGACCTTGACTTAACCTTGACTTGACCTTGACTTGACCTTGACTTGATCTTGACTTGACCTTGACTTGACCTTGATTTGACCTTGACTTGACCTTGACTCAACCTTGACTTGACCTTGACCTTGACTTGACCTTGACATGACTTTGACTTGACCTTGACTTGACCTTGACTTGACATTGACATGACCTTTACTTGACCTTGACATGACTTTGACTTGACCTTGACTTGACCCTGACTTGACATTGACATGACCTTTACTTGACCTTGACTTGACCTTGACATGACTTTGACTTGACCTTGACTTGACCTTGACTTGACCTTGACTTGACCTTGACTTGACCTTGACTTGACCTTGACTTGACCCTGACTTGACCTTGACTTGACCTTCACTTGACCTTGACTTGACCTTGACATGACTTTGACTTGACCTTGACTTGACATTGACATGACCTTGACTTGACCTTGACATGACTTTGACTTGACCTTGACTTGACCTTGACTTGACCTTGACTTGACCTTGACTTGACCCTGACTTGACATTGACATGACCTTTACTTGACCTTGACATGACTTTGACTTGACCTTGACTTGACCTTGACATGACTTTGACTTGACCTTGACTTGACCTTGACTTGACCTTGACTTGACCTTGACTTGACCCTGACTTGACATTGACATGACCTTTACTTGACCTTGACTTGACCTTGACTTGACCTTGACTTGACCTTGACTTAACCTTGACTTGACCTTGACTTGACCTTGACTTGATCTTGACTTGACCTTGACTTGACCTTGATTTGACCTTGACTTGACCTTGACTCAACCTTGACTTGACCTTGACCTGACCTTGACATGACCTTGACTTGACCTTGACTTGACCTTGACATGACTTTGACTTGACCTTGACTTGACCTTGACTTGACATTGACATGACCTTTACTTGACCTTGACATGACTTTGACTTGACCTTGACTTGACCCTGACTTGACATTGACATGACCTTTACTTGACCTTGACTTGACCTTGACATGACTTTGACTTGACCTTGACTTGACCTTGACTTGACCTTGACTTGACCTTGACTTGACCTTGACTTGACCCTGACTTGACATTGACATGACCTTGACTTGACCTTGACTTGACCTTGACATGACTTTGACTTGACCTTGACTTGACCTTCACTTGACCTTGACTTGACTTTGGCATATTGTTTTATTTCCAAATTTGGTGCTTGTGGCAAAAATCTCAAAAAATAAAAAATTTTCTAAGAGTGTAAAATTAAGCTAAATTTGGTGCTTGTGGCAAAAATGGCAAAAAATAAAAAATTTTCTAAAAGTCTAAAAAAATAAAAAAATTTTCTTAAAGTGGCTATTTCTACATTGACATTGACATTGACATTGACATTGACATTGACATGACCTTGACTTGACCTTGACATGACTATGACTTTGACTTGACCTTGACTTGATCTTCACTTGACCTTGACTTGACATTGCCATGACCTTTACTTGACCTTGACTTGACCCTGACTTGACATTGACATGACCTTTACTTGACCTTGACATGACTTTGACTTGACCTTGACTTGACCCTGACTTGACATTGACATGACCTTTACTTGACCTTGACTTGACCTTGACTTGACCTTGACATGACTTTGACTTGACCTTGACTTGACCTTGACTTGACCTTGACTTGACCTTGACTTGACCCTGACTTGACATTGACATGACCTTGACTTGACCTTGACTTGACCTTGACATGACTTTGACTTTGACTTGACCTTGACTTGACCTTCACTTGACCTTGACTTGACATTGCCATGACCTTTACTTGACCTTGACTTGACATTGACATGACCTTGACTTGACATTGACATGACTTTGACTTGACCTTGACTTGACCTTCACTTGACCTTGACTTGACCCTGACTTGACATTGACATGACCTTTACTTGACCTTGACATGACTTTGACTTGACCTTGACTTGACCCTGACTTGACATTGACATGACCTTTACTTGACCTTGACTTGACCTTGACTTGACCTTGACTTGACCTTGACTTGACCCTGACTTGACATTGACATGACCTTTACTTGACCTTGACTTGACCTTGACTTGACCTTGACATGACTTTGACTTGACCTTGACTTGACCCTGACTTGACATTGACATGACCTTGACTTGACCTTGACTTGACCTTGACATGACTTTGACTTTGACTTGACCTTGACTTGACCTTCACTTGACCTTGACTTGACATTGCCATGACCTTTACTTGACCTTGACTTGACATTGACATGACCTTGACTTGACCTTGACATGACTTTGACTTGACCTTGACTTGACCTTGACTTGACCTTGACTTGACCCTGACTTGACATTGACATGACCTTGACTTGACCTTGACTTGACCTTGACATGACTTTGACTTGACCTTGACTTGACCTTCACTTGACCTTGACTTGACCCTGACTTGACATTGACATGACCTTTACTTGACCTTGACATGACTTTGACTTGACCTTGACTTGACCCTGACTTGACATTGACATGACCTTTACTTGACCTTGACTTGACCTTGACTTGACCTTGACATGACTTTGACTTGACCTTGACTTGACCTTGACTTGACCTTGACTTGACCCTGACTTGACATTGACATGACCTTGACTTGACCTTGACTTGACCTTGACATGACTTTGACTTTGACTTGACCTTGACTTGACCTTCACTTGACCTTGACTTGACATTGCCATGACCTTTACTTGACCTTGACTTGACATTGACATGACCTTGACTTGACCTTGACATGACTTTGACTTGACCTTGACTTGACCTTGACTTGACCTTGACTTGACCCTGACTTGACATTGACATGACCTTTACTTGACCTTGACTTGACCTTGACATAACCTTTACTTGACCTTGACTTGACCTTGACTTGACCTTGACTTGACCCCGACTTGACATTGACATGACCTTTACTTGACCTTGACTTGACTTTGACATGACTTTGACTTGACCTTGACATGACCTTGACTTGACCTTGACTTGATCTTGACTTGACCTTGACTTGACCTTGACTTGACCTTGACATGACCTTGACTTGACCTTGACTTGACCTTGACTTGACCTTGACTTAACCTTGACTTGACCTTGACTTCACCTTGACTTGATCTTGACTTGACCTTGACTTGACCTTGATTTGACCTTGACTTGACCTTGACTCAACCTTGACTTGACCTTGACCTGACCTTGACGTGACCTTGACTTGACCTTGACTTGACCTTGACTTGACCTTGACTTGACCTTGACATGACTTTGACTTGACCTTGACTTGACCTTGACTTGACCCTGACTTGACATTGACATGACCTTTACTTGACCTTGACATGATTTTGACTTGACCTTGACTTGACCCTGACTTGACATTGACATGACCTTTACTTGACCTTGACTTGACCTTGACATGACTTTGACTTGACCTTGACTTGACCTTGACGTGACCTTGACTTGACCCTGACTTGACATTGACATGACATTTACTTGACCTTGACTTGACCTTGACATGACTTTGACTTGACCTTGACTTGACCTTGACTTGACCTTGACTTGACCTTGACTTGACCCTGACTTGACATTGACATGACCTTGACTTCACCTTGACTTGATCTTGACTCAACCTTGACTTGACCTTAACATGACCTTGACCTTGACTTGACCTTGGCTTGACCTTGACTTGACCTTGACTTGACCTTGACTTGACCTTGACTTGACCTTCACTTGACCTTGACTTGACCTTGACTTGACCTTGACTTGACCCTGACTTGACCTTGACTTGACCTTGACTTGACCTTGACATGACCTTGACATGACCTTGACTTGACCTTGACTTGATCTTGGCTTGACCTTGACCTTGACTTGACCTTGACTTGATCTTGACTTGACCTTGACTTGACCTTGATTTGACCTTGACTTGACCTTGACTCAACCTTGACTTGACCTTGACCTGACCTTGACATGACCTTGACTTGACCTTGACTTGACCTTGACTTGACCTTTACATGACTTTGACTTGACCTTGACTTGACCTTGACTTGACCTTGACTTGACCTTGACTTGACCCTGACTTGACATTGACTTGACCTTCACTTGACCTTGACTTGACCTTGACTTGACCTTGACTTGACCCTGACTTGACCTTGACTTGACCTTGACTTGACCTTGACATGACCTTGACATGACCTTGACTTGACCTTGACTTGATCTTGGCTTGACCTTGACCTTGACTTGACCTTGACTTGATCTTGACTTGACCTTGACTTGACCTTGATTTGACCTTGACTTGACCTTGACTCAACCTTGACTTGACCTTGACCTGACCTTGACATGACCTTGACTTGACCTTGACTTGACCTTGACTTGACCTTGACATGACTTTGACTTGACCTTGACTTGACCTTGACTTGACCTTGACTTGACCTTGACTTGACCCTGACTTGACATTGACATGACCTTTACTTGACCTTGACATGACTTTGACTTGACCTTGACTTGACCCTGACTTGACATTGACATGACATTTACTTGACCTTGACTTGACCTTGACTTGACCTTGACTTGATCTTGACATGACTTTGACTTGACCTTGACTTGACCTTGACTTGACCTTGACTTGACCTTGACTTGACCTTGACTTAACCTTGACTTGACCTTGACTTGACCTTGACTTGATCTTGACTTGACCTTGACTTGACCTTGATTTGACCTTGACTTGACCTTGACTCAACCTTGACTTGACCTTGACCTGACCTTGACATGACCTTGACTTGACCTTGACTTGACCTTGACTTGACCTTGACATGACTTTGACTTGACCTTGACTTGACCTTGACTTGACCTTGACTTGACCCTGACTTGACATTGACATGCCCTTTACTTGACCTTGACATGACTTTGACTTGACCTTGACTTGACCCTGACTTGACATTGACATGACCTTTACTTGACCTTGACTTGACCTTGACTTGACCTTGACTTGACCCTGACTTGACATTGACATGACCTTGACTTGACCTTGACTTGACCTTGACATGACTTTGACTTGACCTTGACTTGACCTTCACTTGACCTTGACTTGACCCTGACTTGACATTGACATGACCTTTACTTGACCTTGACATGACTTTGACTTGACCTTGACTTGACCCTGACTTGACATTGACATGACCTTTACTTGACCTTGACTTGACCTTGACATGACTTTGACTTGACCTTGACTTGACCTTGACTTGACCTTGACTTGACCTTGACTTGACCTTGACTTGACCCTGACTTGACATTGACATGACCTTGACTTGACCTTGACTTGACCTTGACATGACTTTGACTTGACCTTGACTTGACCTTCACTTGACCTTGACTTGACATTGACATGACCTTTACTTGACCTTGACTTGACATTGACATGACCTTGACTTGACCTTGACATGACTTTGACTTGACCTTGACTTGACCTTGACTTGACCTTGACTTGACCCTGACTTGACATTGACATGACCTTTACTTGACCTTGACATAACCTTTACTTGACCTTGACTTGACCTTGACTTGACCTTGACTTGACCTTGACTTGACCTTGACTTGACCCTGACTTGACATTGACATGACCTTGACTTGACCTTGGTTTGACCTTGACTTGACCTTGACTTGACTTTGACATGACTTTGACTTGACCTTGACTTGACCTTGACTTGACCTTGACTTGACCTTGACTTGATCTTGACTTGACCTTGACTTGACCTTGACATGACCTTGACTTGACCTTGACTTGACCTTGACTTGACCTTGACTTGACCTTGACTTAACCTTGACTTGACCTTGACTTGACCTTGACTTGATCTTGACTTGACCTTGACTTGACCTTGATTTGACCTTTACTTGACCTTGACTCAACCTTGACTTGACCTTGACCTGACCTTGACATGACCTTGACTTGACCTTGACTTGACCTTGACTTGACCTTGACTTGACCTTGACTTGACCTTGACATGACTTTGACTTGACCTTGACTTGACCTTGACTTGACCTTGACTTGACCTTGACTTGACCTTGACTTGACCCTGACTTGACATTGACATGACCTTGACTTGACCTTGACTTGACCTTGACATGACTTTGACTTGACCTTGACTTGACCTTCACTTGACCTTGACTTGACATTGACATGACCTTTACTTGACCTTGACTTGACATTGACATGACCTTGACTTGACCTTGACTTGACCTTGACTTGACCTTGACTTGACCTTGACTTGACCCTGACTTGACATTGACATGACCTTTACTTGACCTTGACATGACTTTGACTTGACCTTGACTTGACCCTGACTTGACATTGACATGACCTTTACTTGACCTTGACTTGACCTTGACATGACTTTGACTTGACCTTGACTTGACCTTGACTTGACCCTGACTTGACATTGACATGACCTTTACTTGACCTTGACTTGACCTTGACTTGACCTTGACTTGACCTTGACTTGACCTTGACTTAACCTTGACTTGACCTTGACTTGACCTTGACTTGATCTTGACTTGACCTTGACTTGACCTTGATTTGACCTTGACTTGACCTTGACTCAACCTTGACTTGACCTTGACCTGACCTTGACATGACCTTGACTTGACCTTGACTTGACCTTGACATGACTTTGACTTGACCTTGACTTGACCTTGACTTGACATTGACATGACCTTTACTTGACCTTGACATGACTTTGACTTGACCTTGACTTGACCCTGACTTGACATTGACATGACCTTTACTTGACCTTGACATGACTTTGACTTGACCTTGACTTGACCTTGACTTGACCTTGACTTGACCTTGACTTGACCTTGACTTGACCTTGACTTGACCTTGACTTGACCCTGACTTGACCTTGACTTGACCTTCACTTGACCTTGACTTGACCTTGACATGACTTTGACTTGACCTTGACTTGACATTGACATGACCTTGACTTGACCTTGACATGACTTTGACTTGACCTTGACTTGACCTTGACTTGACCTTGACTTGACCTTGACTTGACTTGACCCTGACTTGACATTGACATGACCTTTACTTGACCTTGACATGACTTTGACTTGACCTTGACTTGACCTTGACATGACTTTGACTTGACCTTGACTTGACCTTGACTTGACCTTGACTTGACCTTGACTTGACCCTGACTTGACATTGACATGACCTTTACTTGACCTTGACTTGACCTTGACTTGACCTTGACTTGACCTTGACTTGACCTTGACTTAACCTTGACTTGACCTGGACTTGACCTTGACTTGATCTTGACTTGACCTTGACTTGACCTTGATTTGACCTTGACTTGACCTTGACTCAACCTTGACTTGACCTTGACCTGACCTTGACATGACCTTGACTTGACCTTGACTTGACCTTGACATGACTTTGACTTGACCTTGACTTGACCTTGACTTGACATTGACATGACCTTTACTTGACCTTGACATGACTTTGACTTGACCTTGACTTGACCCTGACTTGACATTGACATGACCTTTACTTGACCTTGACTTGACCTTGACATGACTTTGACTTGACCTTGACTTGACCTTGACTTGACCTTGACTTGACCTTGACTTGACCTTGACTTGACCCTGACTTGACATTGACATGACCTTGACTTGACCTTGACTTGACCTTGACATGACTTTGACTTGACCTTGACTTGACCTTCACTTGACCTTGACTTGACTTTGGCATATTGTTTTATTTCCAAATTTGGTGCTTGTGGCAAAAATCTCAAAAAATAAAAAATTTTCTAAAAGTGTAAAATTAAGCTAAATTTGGTGCTTGTGGCAAAAATGGCAAAAAATAAAAAATTTTCTAAAAGTCTAAAAAAATAAAAAAATTTTCTTAAAGTGGCTATTTCTACTGAAATGGCTAAATAAGCCAAATTTAGTGCTTGTGGCAAAAATGTCAAAAAATAAAAAATTTTTTAAAAATCTAAAAAAATAAAAAAATTTTCTTAAAGTGGCCATTCCTACTGAAATGGCAAAATAAGCCAAATTTTTGCCATTTCAGTAGAAACGGCCACTTTAAGTAAATTTTTTTATTTTTTTATATTTTTAGAAAATTTTTTATTTTTTGAGTTTTTTGCCACAAGCACCAAATTTAGCTAAATTTGACACTTTTAGAAAATTTTTTATTTTTTGAGATTTTTGTCACAAGCACCAAATTAAGCTTATTTTGCCGTTTCAGTAGAAATGGCCACTTTAAGAAAATTTTTTTATTTTTTTAGATATTTAGAAAATTTTTTATTTTTTGACATTTTTGCCACAAGCACCACATTTAGCTTAATTAACTTTTAGAAAATTTTTTTTTTTTGAGATTTTTGCCACAAGCACCAAATTTAGCTTAATTTGACACTTAGAAAATTTTTTATTTTTTTGAGATTTTTGCCACAAGCACTAAATTTGGCTTATTTTGCCATTTTCTAAAAGTGTAATATTAATTGTGGCAAAAATCTCAAAAATTAAAACAAACTTCTAAAAATCTAAAAAAAAAATTTTCTTAAAGTGGCCATTTCTACTGAAATGGCAAAATAAACCAAATTTGCTTGTGGCAAAAATCTCAAAAAATATAAAACTTTCTAAATTAGCTTATTTTGCCATTTCAGTAGAAATGGCCACTTTAAGAAAATTTTTTTATTTTTTTAGAAAATTTTTTATTTTTTGACATTTTTGCCACAAGCACCAAATTTAGCTTTTAGAAATTTTTTTTTTTTTTTTGAGATTTTTGCCAAGCACCAAATTTAGCTTAATTTTACACTTTTAGAAAATTTTTTTTTTTTTGAGATTTTTGCCACAAGCACCAAATTTAGCTTTTAGAAATTTTTTTTTTTTTTTTGGAGATTTTTGCCAAGCACCAAATTTAGCTAAATTTGACACTTTTAGAAAATTTTTTATTTTTTGAGATTTTTGCCACAAGCACCAAATTAAGCTTATTTTGCCGTTTCAGTAGAAATGGCCACTAAGAAAATTTTTTTATTTTTTTAGATTTTTAGAAAATTTTTTATTTTTTGACATTTTTGCCACAAGCACCAAATTTAGCTTAATTTTACACTTTTAGAAAATTTTTTTTTTAGATTTTTGCCACAAGCACCAAATTTAGCTTTTAGAAATTTTTTTTTTTTTTTGGAGATTATTGCCAAGCACCAAATTTAGCTAAATTTGACACTTTTAGAAAATTTTTTATTTTTTGAGATTTTTGCCACAAGCACCAAATTAAGCTTATTTTGCCGTTTCAGTAGAAATGGCCACTTTAACCTTTAACTAACGAGGTGGTGGTAAATTTTACCCTCTCTTTACATTTTTTTAAAATTCTCTCTTCCATTGCGCTCAATTAATTCAATTCTCTTAGTATCTTCATATATTGTGCTCGTTGTCATTCAGTTGTGTTTTGGCTGAACTAGGCATAGCACGAGCGGAGCTACGCACATGCTGGTGTAAAAATTACCACTCCTCGGCATTTACGTAAGTTTTTCTTGGAAAATATTTTACCACCACGTCAGCGTTAGCGTAAGTATTTAGTAGAAACAAATTTACCCCACATCGAAATTAACGTAATATTTTCGTGGAATTATTTTTACCACTCGTCTGTTTTCTTGTTGGTAAAAAATTCTCTATTCCAAAAATGTTATAATACTTTTTTTTTGAATTACGTGATATGCTACTAATGTTTACAGATCATGTCGAATTCAAAAAAACTGAGTAATTCAGCCATATCTCAATTTCTTGAGGAATGTTTTGACGACGATGACGATGTTAGCGAAGTCGACGACGAAATTGTTGACCCGGATTTCTGCATTGAAGAAAGTGACATGGATGATGAAATACGAATAGAAGATGATGCATGTGGTGAATACGATGAAACGGATGCAATGATTGATGAGGAAATTGTTGGGAATGATGAAAAACTAGTTGTTGGTGAAAATATATGTGAAAATGCTGTAAACTATTTTTATGGAAAAAACGGGTTCAAGTGGTCAGCATTGGAACCGACACGCTGCGTAAAGACTCCAATTCATAATATTGTGCGGTTGCCAGTTGCTACACAACCGCAATCGGAAAAGGATTTATATGGATATTGGTCGCAAATTTTCGATAGCGATATGGAGAACATGATTTTAGAGCATACGAACACAAAATTGAAAGCAAAATTTGATCTAACAGCACAAACTGAAACGAAAATGCTAGATAAAATAGAATTGCGTGCATTTTTTGGTATCTTGATTTACACGTCCGTATTCAAGTCTAACCACGAGGCCGCTCAATTTATTTTTGCAACTGATGGAACGGGCAGAGAAGTTTTTAGAGCTACAATGTCTAAGAACCGCTTTCTTTGTATTCTAAATTGCTTAAGATTTGATAACTCCTGTGATAGGCAACAACGATTATTGAACGACCCAATAGCAGCAGTTTCTGGTATATTCAACAAATTTATAGAAAATTGCCGAAAAAGTTATTCAATTGGTACGCATGCCTGCATTGATGAAATGTTGGTACCATTTCGTGGAAGATGCAAGTTTAAAATTTACATGCCAAAGAAACCCGCAAAATATGGCATTAAGATAATGTCATTGACTGATGCACGTACACAATATCTTGCAAATGCTTATATATACTTTGGAAAAAACTCGGATGCAGTTGGTCTAACAAATGAAGAAAAACGACTTGCAGTACCAACACAATCAGTAATAAGGCTGTCTAAAATACTAGAAGGAAGTCGAAGAAATATAACTGCTGACAATTGGTTTTCATCACTCCAGTTGGTGGAAGAACTTAAAAAACGAGAACTAACTTATTTAGGTACGTTGAAGAAGAACAAAAGAGAGATTCCACCAGAATTTTTGCCCAAAAAAAATAGACCGCTGGGATCTGGCATATATGGTTTTACCAAAGATGTCACTATTTTATCCTATGTGCCTCGTCAAAATCGTGCTGTTATATTATTGTCCTCCATGCATCACAAAAAAGAAAATGACCCACTCACTTTAAAACCTGCAATGATAGCTGATTATAACAATACAAAAGGTGGAGTGGATGAGCTCGATAAGAAATGCTCGATTTACTCATCCGGTCGACGTACACGCCGCTGGCCATTAGCCATATTTTATAGAATTGTGGATATTTGTGGTGTCAACTCTTTTATTATTTTTCAATCTTCAAAGGATTATGATAACAGCTCAAGAGGAGATTTTTTGAAAAAGCTTGCAAGGCAAATGATTTTACCACATCTGCAAAGACGTCAACACAACCAAAAGCTCCCTCGGGTATTACGGGACACAATTGGTAACATTTTGGGTCCGGACTCAGTACCTCCACCTCCAGTAGAACCAATCAACGTTGCTCGGAAGCTATGTCACATATGCCCTAGTAGACTAAAGCGAAAAACTACACACTTTTGTCTGCAATGTAGTAAGCCAATGTGTATGGGATGCAGCAAACGTATATGCTTACACTGCGCCAACTCAGATTTTGATGAGTAGAAAACTACCTATAAGGTGGACCTGCGGTTTTTACACCCCACTATTTTTTTTAATGATCTCTTTTATATCTTCAAATATATACATTTGGCTGTGAAAAAATGCCCTTTAAGTTTTTGTTTTTTTTTTTAATCAATATTTTTTTTATAAATTATTTATATGTCGTTTTTTTATATTAAAAAAAGGTTTGTGAAATAAAGTACCTGTTTTGTTGAAACGAATAAAAACAATTTTTGTTCCCTTCATTTTTTTTAACTAAAAATGTAGTAGCTTATTCTTAAAAAAACAAATAATTATCAAAAAATATTTTTTTACTAATTTTTTTTACTAAAATTAAGAGAGGTAAAATTTACCACCACGTCATAAACTATGTCCCAAAATTTCACCTCGTCAGTTAAAGGTTAAGAAAATTTTTTTAGATTTTTAGAAGATTTTTTATTTTTTGACATTTTTGCCACAAGCACCAAATTTAGCTTAATTTTACACTTTTAGAAAATTTTTTATTTTTTGCCATTTTTGCCACAAGCACCAAATTTAGCTTAATTTTACACTTTTAGAAAATTTTTTATTTTTTGAGATTTTTGCCACAAGCACTAAATTTGGCCTATTTTTTTATTTCCAAATTTGGTGCTTGTGGCAAAAATCTCAAAAAATAAAAAATTTTCTAAAAGTCTAAAAAAATAAAAAAATTTTCTTAAAGTGGCCATTTCTACTGAAATGGCAAAACAAGACAAATTTAATGCTTGTGGCAAAAATCGCAAAAAATAAAAATTTTCATATAGTGACCATTTCTACTGAAATGGCAAAATAAGCTTAGTTTGGTGCTTGTGGACAAAAATCTCAAAAAATAAAAAATTGTCTAAAAGTGTAAAATTTAGCTAAATTTGGTGCTTGTGGCAAAAATCTCAAAAAATAAAAAATTTTCTAAAAATCTAAAAAAATAAAAAAATTTTCTTAAAGTGGCCATTTCTACTGAAATGGCAAAATAAACCAAATTTGCTTGTGGCAAAAATCTCAAAAAATAAAAAATTTTCTAAAAGTGTAAAATTAAGCTAAATTTGGTGCTTGTGGCAAAAATGGCAAAAAATGAAAAATTTTCTAAAAGTCTAAAAAAGTAAAAAAATTTTCTTAAAGTGGCCATTTCTACTGAAATGGCAAAATAAGCCGAATTTAGTGCTTGTGGCAAAAATCGCAAAAAATAAAAATTTTCATATAGTGACCATTTCTACTGAAATGGCAAAATAAGCTAAATTTGGTGCTTGTGGCAAAAATCTCAAAAAATAAAAAATTTTCTAAATTAGCTTATTTTTATTTTTTTATTTCCAAATTTGGTGCTTGTGGCAAAAATCTCAAAAAATAAAAAATTTTCTAAAAGTGTCAAATTTAGCTAAATTTGGTGCTTGTGGCAAAAATCTCAAAAAATAAAATATTTTCTAAGAGTCTAAAAAAATAAAAAAATTTTCTTAAAGTGGCCATTTCGACTGAAATGGCAAAATAAGCTAATTTAGAAAATTTTTTATTTTTTGAGAAGCACAAGCACTAAATTTGGCTTATTGTTTTATTTCCAAATTTGGTGCTTGTGGCAAAAATCTCAAAAATAAAAAATTTTCTAAAAGTGTCAAATTTAGCTAAATTTGGTGCTTGTGGCAAAAATGTCAAAAAATAAAAAATTTTCTAAAAATCTAAACAAATAAAAAATTTTTCTTAAGGTGGCCATTTCTACTGAAATGGCAAAATAAGCCAAATTTAGTGCTTGTGGCAAAAATCGCAAAAAATAAAAATTTTCATATAGTGGCCATTTCTACTGAAACGGCAAAATAAGCTTAATTTGGTGCTTGTGGCAAAAACCTCAAAAAATAAAAAATTTTCTAAAAGTGTCAAATTTAGCTAAATTTGGTGCTTGTGGCAAAAAACTCATAAAATAAAAAATTTTCTAAAAATATGAAAAAATAAAAAAATTTTCTTAAAGTGGCCATTTCTACTGAAATGGCAAAATAAGCTAATTTAGAAAGTTTTATATTTTTTGAGATTTTTGCCACAAGCAAATTTGGTTTATTTTGCCATTTCAGTAGAAATGGCCACTTTAAGAAAATTTTTTTTATTTTTTTAGATTTTTAGAAGTTTTTTTATTTTTTGAGATTTTTGCCACAATTAATATTACACTTTTAGAAATTTTTTTATTTTTTGAGATTTTTGCCAAAAGCACCAAATTAAGCTTATTTTGCCATTTCAGTAGAAATGGCCACTTTTAGAAATTTTTTTATTTTTTGAGATTTTTGCCACAAGCACCAAATTTGCGTATTTTGCCATTTCAGTAGAAATGACCACTTTTAGAAATTTTTTTATTTTTTGAGATTTTTGCCACAAGCACCAAATTTAGCTTATTTTGCCATTTCAGTAGAAATGGCCACTTTTAGAAAATTTTTTATTTTTTGAGATTTTTCTCCATTTCTACTGAAATAGCAAAATACGCTAAATTTGGTGCTTGTGGCAAAAGTCTCAAAAAATAAAAATTTTCTAAAAGAGATTTTTGCCAAGCACCAAATTTAGCTTATTTTGTCATTTCAGTAGAAATGGCCACTTTTAGAAAATTTTTTTTGTTTTTTGAGATTTTTGCCACAAGCACCAAATTTAGCTTATTTTGCCATTTCAGTAGAAATGGCCACTTTTAGAAAATTTTTTATTTTTTGAGATTTTTGCCACAAGCACCAAATTTAGCTTATTTTGCCATTTCAGAAGAAATGGCCGTTTTTAGAAAATTTTTTATTTTTTGAGATTTTTGCCACAAGCACCAAATTTAGCTTATTTTGCCATTTCAGTAGAAATGGCCACTTTTAGAAAATTTTTTATTTTTTGAGATTTTTCTCCATTACTACTGAAATAGCAAAATACGCTAAATTTGGTGCTTGTGGCAAAAGTCTCAAAAAATAAAAAGTTTTCTAAAAGAGAGTTTTGCCAAGCACCAAATTTAGCTTATTTTGCCATTTCAGTAGAAATGGCCACTATTAGAAAATTTTTTATTTTTTGAGATTTTTGCCACAAGCACCAAATTTAGCGTATTTTGCCATTTCAGTACAAATGGCCACTTTTAGAAATTTTTTTATTTTTTTAAGATTTTTGTCACAAGCACCAAATTTAGCTTATTTTGCCATTTCAGCAGAAATTACCATTTTTAGAAATTTTTTCATTTTTTGAGATTTAGCTTATTTTGCCATTTCAGTAGAAATGGCCACTTTTAGAAAATTTTTTATTTTTTGAGATTTTTGTCACAAGCACCAAATTTAGTTTATTTTGCCATTTCAGCAGAAATTACCATTTTTAGAAATTTTTTCATTTTTTGAGATTTAGCTTATTTTGCCATTTCAGTAGAAATGGCCACTTTAGAAAATTTTTATTTTTTGAGATTTTTGCCACAAGCACCAAATTTCGCTTATTTTGCCATTTCAGCAGAAATTACCATTTTTAGAAATTTTTTCTTTTTCTGAGATTTTTGCCACAAGCACCAAATTTAGCGTATTTTGCCAAAAATATCAAAAAATAAAAAAATTTTCTAAAAGTGGCCATTTCTGCTGAAATGGAAAAATTAGCTAAATTTGGTGCTTGTGGCAAAAATCTCAAAAAATAAAAAAATTTCTAAAAGTGGCCATTTCTACTGAAATGGCAAAATAAGCTAAATTTGGTGCTTGTGGCAAAAATCTCCAATAATAAAAAATTTTCTAAAAGTGGCCATTGCTACTGAAATGGCCACTTTTAGAAATTTTTTTATTTTTTGAGATTTTTGCTACAAGCACTAAATTTAACATATTTTGCCAAAAATCTCAAAAAATAAAAAATTTTCTAAAAGTGGCCATTTCTGCTGAAATGGAAAAATTAGCTAAATTTGGTGCTCGTGGCAAAAATCTCTTAGAAAATTTTTTATTTTTTGAGACTTTTGCCACAAGTACCAAATTTAGCTTATTTTCCCATTTCAGTAGAAATGGCCACTTAGAAAAATTTGTATTTTTTGAGATTTTTGCCAAAAGCACCAAATTTAGCGTATTTTGCTATTTCAGTAGAAATGGCCACTTTTAGAAAATTTTTTATTTTTTGATAAAATAAAAAATTTTCTAAAATAGATTTTTGCCAAGCACCAAATTTAGCTTATTTTGCTATTTCAGTACAAATGGCCACTTTTAGAAAATTTTTTATTTTTTGAGATTTTTGCCACAAGCACCAAAATTTTTTATTTTATGAGACTTTTGCCACAAGCACCAAATTTAGCGTATTTTGCCATTTCAGTAGAAATGGCCACTTTTAGAAAATTTTTTATTTTTTGAGATTTTTGCCACAAGCACCAAATTTAGCTTATTTTGTCATTTCAGTACAAATGGCAATTTTTAGAAATATTTTCATATTTTTAAATTTTTGCCACAAGCACCAAATTTAGCTTATTTTGCCATTTCAGTACAAATGGCCACTTTTAGAAATTTTTTTATTTTTTGAGATTTTTGCCACAGGCACCAAATTTAGATTATTTTGTCATTTCAGTACAAATGGCCATTATTAGAAATATTTGCATTTTTTGAGATTTTTGCCACAAGCACCAAATTTAGCTTATTTTGCCATTTCAGTAGAAATGGCCACTTTTAGGAAAATTTTTATTTTTTGAGACTTTTGCCACAAGCACCAAATTTAGCTTATTTTGCCATTTCAGCAAAAATGGCCACTTTTTGAAAATTTTTTATTTTTTGAAATTTTTGGCAATATAAGCTAAATTTAGTGCTTTTGGCAAAAATCTCAAAAAATGCAAATATTTCTAAAAATGGCCATTTGTACTGACATGACAAAATAATCTAAATTTGGTGCCTGTGGCAAAAATCTCAAAAAATAAAAAAATTTCTAAAAGTGGCCATTTGTACTGAAATGGCAAAATAAGCTAAATTTGGTGCTTGTGGCAAAAATTTAAATATATGAAAATATTTCTAAAAATTGCCATTTGTACTGAAATGACAAAATAAGCTAAATTTGGTGCTTGTGGCAAAAATCTCAAAAAATAAAAAATTTTTTAAAAGTGGCCATTTCTACTGAAATGGCAAAATACGCTGAATTTGGTGCTTGTGGCAAAAGTCTCAAAAAATAAAAAATTTTGGTGCTTGTGGCAAAAATCTCAAAAAATAAAAAATGTTCTAAAAGTGGCCATTTCTACTGAAATGGCAAAATAAGCTAAATTTGGTGCTTGTGGCAAAAATCTCAAAAAATAAAAAATTTTCTAAAAGTGGCCATTTCTACTGAAATGGCAAAATACGCTAAATTTGGTGCTTGTGGCAAAAGTATCAAAAAATAAAAAATTTTGGTGCTTGTGGCAAAAATCTCAAAAAATAAAAAATGTTCTAAAAGTGGCCATTTCTACTGAAATGGCAAAATAAGCTAAATTTGGTGCTTGTGGCAAAAATCTCAAAAAATAAAAAATTTTCTAAAAGTGGTGCTTGTGGCAAAAATCTCAAAAAATAAAAAATGTTCTAAAAGTGGCCATTTCTACTGAAATGGCAAAATAAGCTAAATTTGGTGCTTGTGGCAAAATGAAATGGCAAAATAAGCTAAATTTGGTGCTTGGCAAAAATCTCTTAGAAAATTTTTTATTTTTTGAGACTTTTGCCACAATCACCAAATTTAGCTTATTTTGCCATTTTAGCAAAAATGGCCACTTTTTGAAAATTTTTTATTTTTTGAAATTTTTGGCAAAATAAGCTAAATTTAGTGCTTTTGGCAAAAATCTCAAAAAATGCAAATATTTCTAAAAATGGCCATTTGTACTGAAATGACAAAATAATCTAAATTTGGTGCCTGTGACAAAAATCTCAAAAAATAAAAAAATTTCTAAAAGTGGCCATTTCTACTGAAATGGCAAAATACGCTAAATTTGGTGCTTGTGGCAAAAGTCTCAAAAAATAAAAAATTTTGGTGCTTGTGGCAAAAATCTCAAAAAATAAAAAATGTTCTAAAAGTGGCCATTTCTACTGAAATGGCAAAATAAGCTAAATTTGGTGCTTGTGGCAAAAATCTCAAAAAATAAAAAAATTTCTAATAGTTATTTTGCCATTTCTACTGAAATGGCAAAATAAGCTAAATTTGGTGCTTGTGGCAAAAATCTCAAAAAATAAAAAATTTTCTAAAAGTGGCCATTTCTACTGAAATGGCAAAATACGCTAAATTTGGTGCTTGTGGCAAAAATCTCAAAAAATAAAAAATTTTCTAAAAGTGGCCATTTGTACTGAAACAGCAAAATAAGCTAAATTTGGTGCTTGTGGCAAAAATCTCAAAAAATAAAAAATTTTCTAAAAGTGGCCATTTCTACTGAAATAGCAAAATAATCTAAATTTGGTGCTTGTGGCAAAAATCTCAAAAAATGAAAAAATTTTCTAAAAGTGGCCATTTCTACTGAAATGGCAAAATACGCTAAATTTGGTGCTTGGCAAAAATCTCTTTAGAAAATTTTTTATTTTTTGAGACTTTTGCCACAAGCACCAAATTTAGCGTATTTTGCTATTTCAGTAGAAATGGCCACTTTTAGAAATTTTTTTATTTTTTGAGATTTTTGTCACAGGCACCAAATTTAGATTATTTTGTCATTTCAGTACAAATGGCCATTTTTAGAAATATTTGCATTTTTTGAGATTTTTGCCAAAAGCACTAATTTAGCTTATTTTGCCAAAAATTTCAAAAAATAAAAAAATTTCAAAAAGTGGCCATTTCTACTGAAATGGCAAAATACACTAAATTTGGTGCTTGTGGCAAAAATCTCAAAAAATAAAAAATTTTCTAAAAGTGGCCATTTCTACTGAAATGGCAAAATACGCTAAATTTGGTGCTTGTGGCAAAAATCTCAAAAAATAAAAAATTTTCTAAAAGTGGCCATTTGTACTGAAACAGCAAAATAAACTAAATTTGGTGCTTGTGGCAAAAATCTCAAAAAATAAAAAATTTTCAAAAAGTGGCCATTTTTGCTGAAATGGCAAAATAAGCTAAATTTGGTGCTTATGGCAAAAATCTCAAAAAATAAAAAATTTTCTAAAAGTGGCCATTTGTACTGAAACAGCAAAATAAGCTAAATTTGGTGCTTGTGGCAAAAATCTCAAAAAATAAAAAATTTTCTAAAAGTGGCCATTTCTACTGAAATAGCAAAATAATCTAAATTTGGTGCTTGTGGCAAAAATCTCAAAAAATGAAAAAATTTTCTAAAAGTGGCCATTTCTACTGAAATGGCAAAATAAGCTAAATTTGGTGCTTGTGGCAAAAATCTCAAAAAATAAAAAAATTTCTAAAAGTGGCCATTTCTACTGAAATAGCAAAATACGCTAAATTTGGTGCTTGTGGCAAAAATCTCAAAAAATAAAAAATTTTCTAAAAGTGGCCATTTCTACTGAAATAGCAAAATAATCTAAATTTGGTGCTTGTGGCAAAAATCTCAAAAAATGAAAAAATTTTCTAAAAGTGGCCATTTCTACTGAAATGGCAAAATACGCTAAATTTGGTGCTTGGCAAAAATCTCTTTAGAAAATTTTTTATTTTTTGAGACTTTTGCCACAAGCACCAAATTTAGCGTATTTTGCTATTTCAGTAGAAATGGCCACTTTTAGAAAATTTTTTATTTTTTGAGATTTTTGCCACAAGCACCAAAATTTTTTATTTTTTGAGACTTTTGCCACAAGCACCAAATTTAGCTTATTTTGCCATTTCAGCAAAAATGGCCACTTTTTGAAAATTTTTTATTTTTTTAAATTTTTGGCAAAATAAGCTAAATTTAGTGCTTTTGGCAAAAATCTCAAAAAATGCAAATATTTCTAAAAATGGCCATTTGTACTGAAATGGCAAAATAAGCTAAATTTGGTGCTTGTGGCAAAAATCTCAAAAAATAAAAAATTTTCTAAAAGTGGTGCTTGTGGCAAAAATCTCAAAAAATAAAAAATGTTCTAAAAGTGGCCATTTCTACTGAAATGGCAAAATAAGCTAAATTTGGTGCTTGTGGCAAAATGAAATGGCAAAATAAGCTAAATTTGGTGCTTGGCAAAAATCTCTTAGAAAATTTTTTATTTTTTGAGACTTTTGCCACAATCACCAAATTTAGCTTATTTTGCCATTTTAGCAAAAATGGCCACTTTTTGAAAATTTTTTATTTTTTGAAATTTTTGGCAAAATAAGCTAAATTTAGTGCTTTTGGCAAAAATCTCAAAAAATGCAAATATTTCTAAAAATGGCCATTTGTACTGAAATGACAAAATAATCTAAATTTGGTGCCTGTGACAAAAATCTCAAAAAATAAAAAAATTTCTAAAAGTGGCCATTTCTACTGAAATGGCAAAATACGCTAAATTTGGTGCTTGTGGCAAAAGTCTCAAAAAATAAAAAATTTTGGTGCTTGTGGCAAAAATCTCAAAAAATAAAAAATGTTCTAAAAGTGGCCATTTCTACTGAAATGGCAAAATAAGCTAAATTTGGTGCTTGTGGCAAAAATCTCAAAAAATAAAAAAATTTCTAATAGTTATTTTGCCATTTCTACTGAAATGGCAAAATAAGCTAAATTTGGTGCTTGTGGCAAAAATCTCAAAAAATAAAAAATGTTCTAAAAGTGGCCATTTCTACTGAAATGGCAAAATAAGCTAAATTTGGTGCTTGTGGCAAAAATCTCAAAAAATAAAAAAATTTCTAATAGTTATTTTGCCATTTCTACTGAAATGGCAAAATAAGCTAAATTTGGTGCTTGTGGCAAAAATCTCAAAAAATAAAAAATTTTCTAAAAGTGGCCATTTCTACTGAAATGGCAAAATACGCTAAATTTGGTGCTTGTGGCAAAAATCTCAAAAAATAAAAAATTTTCTAAAAGTGGCCATTTGTACTGAAACAGCAAAATAAGCTAAATTTGGTGCTTGTGGCAAAAATCTCAAAAAATAAAAAATTTTCTAAAAGTGGCCATTTCTACTGAAATAGCAAAATAATCTAAATTTGGTGCTTGTGGCAAAAATCTCAAAAAATGAAAAAATTTTCTAAAAGTGGCCATTTCTACTGAAATGGCAAAATACGCTAAATTTGGTGCTTGGCAAAAATCTCTTTAGAAAATTTTTTATTTTTTGAGACTTTTGCCACAAGCACCAAATTTAGCGTATTTTGCTATTTCAGTAGAAATGGCCACTTTTAGAAATTTTTTTATTTTTTGAGATTTTTGTCACAGGCACCAAATTTAGATTATTTTGTCATTTCAGTACAAATGGCCATTTTTAGAAATATTTGCATTTTTTGAGATTTTTGCCAAAAGCACTAATTTAGCTTATTTTGCCAAAAATTTCAAAAAATAAAAAAATTTCAAAAAGTGGCCATTTCTACTGAAATGGCAAAATACGCTAAATTTGGTGCTTGTGGCAAAAATCTCAAAAAATAAAAAATTTTCTAAAAGTGGCCATTTCTACTGAAATGGCAAAATACGCTAAATTTGGTGCTTGTGGCAAAAATCTCAAAAAATAAAAAATTTTCTAAAAGTGGCCATTTGTACTGAAACAGCAAAATAAACTAAATTTGGTGCTTGTGGCAAAAATCTCAAAAAATAAAAAATTTTCAAAAAGTGGCCATTTTTGCTGAAATGGCAAAATAAGCTAAATTTGGTGCTTATGGCAAAAATCTCAAAAAATAAAAAATTTTCTAAAAGTGGCCATTTGTACTGAAACAGCAAAATAAGCTAAATTTGGTGCTTGTGGCAAAAATCTCAAAAAATAAAAAATTTTCTAAAAGTGGCCATTTCTACTGAAATAGCAAAATAATCTAAATTTGGTGCTTGTGGCAAAAATCTCAAAAAATGAAAAAATTTTCTAAAAGTGGCCATTTCTACTGAAATGGCAAAATAAGCTAAATTTGGTGCTTGTGGCAAAAATCTCAAAAAATAAAAAATTTTCTAAAAGTGGCCATTTCTACTGAAATAGCAAAATACGCTAAATTTGGTGCTTGTGGCAAAAATCTCAAAAAATAAAAAATTTTCTAAAAGTGGCCATTTCTACTGAAATAGCAAAATAATCTAAATTTGGTGCTTGTGGCAAAAATCTCAAAAAATGAAAAAATTTTCTAAAAGTGGCCATTTCTACTGAAATGGCAAAATACGCTAAATTTGGTGCTTGGCAAAAATCTCTTTAGAAAATTTTTTATTTTTTGAGACTTTTGCCACAAGCACCAAATTTAGCGTATTTTGCTATTTCAGTAGAAATGGCCACTTTTAGAAAATTTTTTATTTTTTGAGATTTTTGCCACAAGCACCAAAATTTTTTATTTTTTGAGACTTTTGCCACAAGCACCAAATTTAGCTTATTTTGCCATTTCAGCAAAAATGGCCACTTTTTGAAAATTTTTTATTTTTTTAAATTTTTGGCAAAATAAGCTAAATTTAGTGCTTTTGGCAAAAATCTCAAAAAATGCAAATATTTCTAAAAATGGCCATTTGTACTGAAATGGCAAAATAAGCTAAATTTGGTGCTTGTGGCAAAAATCTCAAAAAATAAAAAATTTTCTAAAAGTGGTGCTTGTGGCAAAAATCTCAAAAAATAAAAAATGTTCTAAAAGTGGCCATTTCTACTGAAATGGCAAAATAAGCTAAATTTGGTGCTTGTGGCAAAATGAAATGGCAAAATAAGCTAAATTTGGTGCTTGGCAAAAATCTCTTAGAAAATTTTTTATTTTTTGAGACTTTTGCCACAATCACCAAATTTAGCTTATTTTGCCATTTTAGCAAAAATGGCCACTTTTTGAAAATTTTTTATTTTTTGAAATTTTTGGCAAAATAAGCTAAATTTAGTGCTTTTGGCAAAAATCTCAAAAAATGCAAATATTTCTAAAAATGGCCATTTGTACTGAAATGACAAAATAATCTAAATTTGGTGCCTGTGACAAAAATCTCAAAAAATAAAAAAATTTCTAAAAGTGGCCATTTCTACTGAAATGGCAAAATACGCTAAATTTGGTGCTTGTGGCAAAAGTCTCAAAAAATAAAAAATTTTGGTGCTTGTGGCAAAAATCTCAAAAAATAAAAAATGTTCTAAAAGTGGCCATTTCTACTGAAATGGCAAAATAAGCTAAATTTGGTGCTTGTGGCAAAAATCTCAAAAAATAAAAAAATTTCTAATAGTTATTTTGCCATTTCTACTGAAATGGCAAAATAAGCTAAATTTGGTGCTTGTGGCAAAAATCTCAAAAAATAAAAAATTTTCTAAAAGTGGCCATTTCTACTGAAATGGCAAAATACGCTAAATTTGGTGCTTGTGGCAAAAATCTCAAAAAATAAAAAATGGCCACTTTTAGAAAATTTTTTATTTTTTGAGATTTTTGCCACAAGCACCAAATTTAGCTTATTTTGCCATTTCAGTAGAAATGGCCACTTTTAGAAAATTTTTTCATTTTTTGAGATTTTTGCCACAAGCACCAAATTTAGATTATTTTGCTATTTCAGTAGAAATGGCCACTTTTAGAAAATTTTTTTATTTTTTGAGATTTTTGCCACGAGCACCAAATTTAGCTTATTTTGCCATTTCAGTAGAAATGGCCACTTTAGAAAATTTTTTCATTTTTTGAGATTTTTGCCACAAGCACCAAAATTTTTTATTTTTTGAGACTTTTGCCACAAGCACCAAATTTAGCGTATTTTGCCATTTCAGTAGAAATGGCCACTTTTAGAAATTTTTTTATTTTTTGAGATTTTTGTCACAGGCACCAAATTTAAATTATTTTGTCATTTCAGTACAAATGGCCATTTTTAGAAATATTTGCATTTTTTGAGATTTTCAAAAAGTGGCCATTTTTGCTGAAATGGCAAAATAAGCTAAATTTGGTGATGTGGCAAAAATCTCAAAAAATAAAAAATATTCTAAAAGTGGCCATTTCTACTGAAATGGCAAAATACGCTAAATTTGGTGCTTGGCAAAAATCTCTTTAGAAAATTTTTTATTTTTTGAGACTTTTGCCACAAGCACCAAATTTAGCGTATTTTGCTATTTCAGTAGAAATGGCCACTTTTAGAAAATTTTTTATTTTTTGAGATTTTTGCCACAAGCACCAAATTTAGCTTATTTTGCCATTTCAGTAGAAATGGCCACTTTTAGAAAATTTTTTTATTTTTTGAGACTTTTGCCACAAGCACCAAATTTAGCGTATTTTGCCATTTCAGTAGAAATGGCCACTTTTAGAAAATTTTTTATATTTTGAGATTTTTGCCACAAGCACCAAATTTAGCTTATTTTGCCATTTCAGTACAAATGGCCATTTTTAGAAATATTTGCATTTTTTGAGATTTTTGCCAAAAGCACTAAATTTAGCTTATTTTGCCAAAAATTTAAAAAAATAAAAAATTTTCAAAAAGTGGCCATTTTTGCTGAAATGGCAAAATAAGCTAAATTTGGTGCTTGTGGCAAAAGTCTCAAAAAATAAAAAATTTTGGTGCTTGTGGCAAAAATCTCAAAAAATAAAAAATGTTCTAAAAGTGGCCATTTCTACTGAAATGGCAAAATAAGCTAAATTTGGTGCTTGGGGCAAAATGAAATGGCAAAATAAGCTAAATTTGGTGCTTGGCAAAAATCTCTTAGAAAATTTTTTATTTTTTGAGACTTTTGCCACAATCACCAAATGAAATGGCAAAATAAGCTAAATTTGGTGCTTGGCAAAAATCTCTTAGAAAATTTTTTATTTTTTGAGACTTTTGCCACAAGCACCAAATTTAGCTTATTTTGCCATTTCAGCAAAAATGGCCACTTTTTGAAAATTTTTTATTTTTGAAATTTTTGGCAAAATAAGCTAAATTTAGTGCTTTTGGCAAAAATCTCAAAAAATGCAAATATTTCTAAAAATGGCCATTTGTACTGAAATGACAAAATAATCTAAATTTGGTGCCTGTGACAAAATCTCAAAAAATAAAAAAATTTCTAAAAGTGGCCATTTCTACTGAAATGGCAAAATACGCTAAATTTGGTGCTTGTGGCAAAAGTCTCAAAAAATAAAAAATTTTCTAAAGAGATTTTTGCCAAGCACCAAATTTAGCGTATTTTGCCATTGCATTTTTTGAGATTTTTTGCCACAAGCACCAAAATTTTTTATTTTTTGAGACTTTTGCCACAAGCACCAAATTTAGCGTATTTTGCCATTTCAGTAGAAATGGCCACTTTTAGAAATTTTTTTATTTTTTGAGATTTTTGTCACAGGCACCAAATTTAGATTATTTTGTCATTTCAGTACAAATGGCCATTTTAGAAATATTTGCATTTTTTGAGATTTTTGCCAAAAGCACTAAATTTAGCTTATTTTGCCAAAAATTTAAAAA